>CM076578.1:1532914095-1533491705 GCA_034641835.2 Pinus albicaulis
TAGATCTATCTTAATAATGTATTTACCAAACATTAAATGGGATTAAATCTCTTGACATGTAAAACTTTTTTCAAATCTTGTATTCCAAAACACAGTTTGCATGTAATGAGATTTGATCCAGCCTCTTAATAGATGCATGATTAATATAGATCTAGGCTAATGTATCATATTTACAATCCGTTATACAATTTGTTTATCTAAAATTAAATGGTATTTTCCTAGAAAGCAATCATACCCATAATCAAAACCATTAGATTGATATGTGATCAAAGTCTATGGTCTGGACTCAATCCAGGATTCAAATACATTATATTTGAGTCAAAGTTGGGACCTCATTTGAAGGTATGCTAAATCACATCGACACCCCTTCGCAAAACTATCATATAATTCCTTCCATCCAGTTCTGCAGCAGGTGGGGATAATTTCATATCTTAGAGTTAATTTTATATGATGGGAAACCATGCGCCTTAATCACTTGGTCAAAGCAACTAACATATATAAATGATTGTAACATTCTCCAAATGTGGAATTTAAAATGGTTAGTTGCGCAAATGAGCTTCCATGCGATTTTCACAATGAGGTTTTCATTGATGATGTTAGATAGTGAGATTTGGGCTTCATTTGGACTCATTAATTGGAAGGAAATAATTATAACTAACCAACTCCCAATTCCATTTTTCCATTTTCCTTTAGCCACTCCTTAGAATAGTGAGAGCACAATGGACATTTGTCCAAGAGTATGGGTATATCTCTTAGTTTGTGTGGTTCTTGAGCTTGGCCCTTACACGCATTAGGAGCAATTTGGTATCTCCTTAGCCTTTGCACAATGGTTATATGTGTGGAGGTGTGGGTATTTTTAAGGTCCTTCCTTTCTCCTTTCTAATAGCTACTAGTTGTCATCTTAAATCCACTATCATCGCAACTTCAACACCTTGAAATATTTAAATTCTCGGTACGTGCAATTACTATGTGTTTTTCACAACTTGAATGACCAGATTGGGATCATAAGTTTTAAATAGTAATCCAGAATTTTACATAAAAACTAGTATGTCCGAAGATTCTTAATCATAGCTTGGTATATACAAATTCCAGTGGGGTTCTTTTCCTTAAGTGAAAGGAACAATCGCTCAATGCATTGACTTAGGAAATAAAAAAGTGTTTTTCCAATGGATATTGTTATCTTCTAAATGTTGGGCCTATATTCTTACTTGATATATAACATTTACATATTTCTGTATCAATAAAAAAATTTGGTAAAAGTTGAATTGCAACATAGACTTAAAGTTGTGATGTGGTGGTTTGGTTGAGCACATTATCGGATTAAAGAACTTTCGCTCACCCTCACAACCACTGACGCCTTTAATCAAGAGCAGTTTCATGTGTAAGATTTAATGCTTTTCATTTTTCTTGTTAATTTTTTCTAGAAACCACGATCTCTAGGCCTCTTTATAGTTTTTTTTTTATAATAGCCATTTCTTGGAGGTTTTTGTTTTTTTTTGTTTTTTTTGAGTACGTAGTTTCACACAATGAATTAGTTCATTGTACGGAGCTCTGCACTTCTACAAGATGAATTTTTTGGTGAATTAGTTAGTTCTGCACATTGATAGAGGGGGAATTTAATATAATAGATTTGATACTACGATGGGAGCCTTTAACATGGGAGACTTTATTCTTTTAACATCATACATTGAGTACTAATATCCTTAGTTAGGTTTGTAAGGAACTTATTTCAATACGGATGACTAATACTTCGATTTTGTGTCATTTGTGTCATATCGGGAACCCATCACTTGATTCCTTAGTGGATGACTAATTCTTAAGTTAATAATGAGAGTAACTGTGAGTTAGGGTAATTTCAACACTCACTCTCCATTAGTCTTTAGTGTGGAAGAAGTTGATTGTGTGGGGTACTTCCACACAAGGACTTTCGCACATTGTTTTTAATATGAACTTTTGCACAACTCATAACTCTTTTTTTTTTAACGTAAAATTACTACTAATTAATAACTTAAATTAATTTAAGGGACCTATTACGATGAAGAATTATATAGATGTGTATTTTTTAACATGGCTCAAAAATGGCAAGGACTTGTGCCACTAATTTAGGCCTCTAGCACGACCATGAATTTTATATGTGTTAATAGGGCTTAAATATGGCAAGGATTGAGTATTTTCGTGTCTTATATGTTGTTACTATGGTTGCTTTGTATGCTTTATTACTTAGTAGATATCACATTGACAATGAAGCACAAACAGTGAATAATATGCTCAAAGAAAAGAATAACATTTGGATAGTTCTTCTAATATGAAGAGACTCCTCTATATCGTTGCTACTAGACGCCAAAAACCTTTCAAAAAATGAACAACTACATCGATTCAATGAAGCTACTTCAGAGGGCGGAAATTGCAACATTATACATCAGAGAGTGTTAGCCTCCGATCCAAGAGCTACTATAATCGAATAATCCCTTCAGGAAACAATGAATATTTGATGCAGTGGAGATAAAATATCTGGTTGCATTGAAGTTGAATTTCATCCTTAGCACGAGCACTGACCTGATTTGGACAAGGTGTAAACCATCTAGATTCATCTAGATTCCTCTTTCCCCACCCCTTAGGATTCCATATGAACTCTGATTGTACCAGCTACAAAATATCTCATTCTAGCTCCTAGAAATAAATCTTCCACTACTTGTACATATAACCTACACATATCAACACCAAAGAGACCAAATAATTATCTCCAAGTAAAAGTCCATTAGTGAAAATAATAATTCTAACTAAAATATTTGAGAACATTCAAATCTAACATAAAATCATGAGATATAACATAGGTGTTGGGTTGAAAATGAAATTTAGATTCAATAAATGGTATCATTTACAACATTATACCTTGGGTCTAAGGATGGATCCTTCCTTAATATCTTAATCCCCTCTCCCCCTTGGTTCATTCACTATGATCAGACTCACTATAACAATGCAAAGACGTATTCCTGAGAGATTTCACTGAGATATTATGGTATTATCTATTTTCTACATGTTTCCCTCTCCCTTGGAAAAACCTCATTAAATATACTTCTGATATATCTAGGAGGATGAATATTAACACCTAGGTACAAGAGAAGTTAGCCTTAGAAATAAATAATCAGACCATTTCCAATTCATTTTATTATCCATTGAATTGATATTCTTGGAAACCATGAATTCTATATGTTTGAACCATCATCACTCCTTTGCTACAGACCAAAGGTGATGATGACAACTTGACCACTCCTTTCTCACTATGATAGAGAGATACATTTCTTGCTTGCTCAAGATCTAGAGAAATGGAACACGAAAATATGTCTATCCAATGATATGATAGATCTATCTCAACCCTCTAGTAATCTAGGTTAAGGAAGGGTCCGTATTATATCCTAAGGTTGATAAATAATTCGATAACATATGCTCCCTAATATATGAATCGATGAGAGAAACTAATGGCTATAACACATTAAAATATGGTGCCATAAGAATGGGTGCAAGGAAGGAGTTGAGAACTAAGAAACCAATTAGGACATACCGAACACCCAATTCTCAATCATATAAATGACCTTGAAGGTAGGTATAGCCACACTAGGTATAAGAGATATTTGAACATGGCCATGAACATTATTAATTGTGCATCTATGCTATGAAATAATAATATATGACAACAAAGGAATACATAGTGGAATATCCATGTCATCAAGAAAGAGAACATATCCACCAATAAATATAGTGCAAATCTATGTCACTATATACATCAACAAGAGATCATACACAAAGAAAAAGAGTTCCCCAAGTTGTCCTCAACGTACAAAATATGGTACAAGACTCCATCGGAGCTTGGAATGAGTTTCATATAGGAGGGAGATTCCCCCAAGCCCAAGTTCTTCATCCCAACCCCGATGGTTCAAATTTATGTCATGTGAATAAATGATTTGATGTTGAGCATAGTATAGACTACCTAATTACATATCATTGAGATATACAGTTAACAGACATGAGGGGATGCACTGATGATGAAAATGGATGCAAAGGTTTCTATCATGCCACTAAGCTTGAATAGGTACGACTGTTTAAAACACTTTTAGACTCAATTTCTCGGGGATCAATGAAGAAAACACATTGTCAATCTTGAGAAAACCTACCACTAAGCATTACAAGATTTAAGGTAGTATTGGTTTCTGGATCTTCCTCCTAGATAATGATTTGATGCTAATAGGAGGAGGGCCTTAATGTATCCCCGATCAATGGACATGAAAGAGACTGAGAGATCATGTAAATTGATGAAGTCTCAAAATTGACATAGGGATGGTTGACACAAAAGGTCAATAAGTACTATAAATGCGTGACTGAGGTTTGGACTTCCCTTGAATATATAGTGGCATGACACAAAAATTAAATGACAACATAAATTGGTGAGCACCACATGATATCATGTAGGAATGCATGAGGAATTGAATCATTCTCCATAATTACTAGAAGAATAACTAGTCGAAGGAGTAAATGATTCACATGTATCGTATGACTCCTAGGAAAGTTATAACCAAATTGTTGGATAATGACACAAAGAATTGTCATGTTCAAGGGTGATGTGGTTAAAATTTTGGTGAAAATGTGAAGTTATGTTACACTTTCTGCCCTTTTTTGAGAAAAAAATATCATTTTTTTTCTATTCTTCAACTTTCTGCAAGCCAAAACAATCTTTTTGTTTAGAATTTCATTTTACGATTAAAAAAAAAAAAACTTGTCAGAAATTTTATTAGCTTTGCATTACTTATTTTTTGGAATTTTTTTATTCACAATTGATATGTCAAATTAACATTTCTTTGAGTGTGTGTTCTTTAACAATAAAACGATTCATAAAAATTCATATTCAAACGTGTTGGTGTATTCATTGAAAACTTTGTGTTTTTGAGAAAAAAATGTGTTACAACAATCTAGACAGAGTCTACTTCAGTATCGTTATATTTACGAAACCAACTGATGCATATCATAATTACTAGAATTTTTTGAATTGATCCAATATGAAAAAAATACATGTTTTGAATATGTTTCGACTCGCGTGAAGTTTCTCAACATATTAGTTATAAACTAAACATCTAAAACTACCCATTACAAACGACGGACCAATGTAATGCACCATAAATTTTCAATTTTTTTTACAGTGTAGTTTTTTTTTTTTCTCGTTTAGACTAATTCTAATCTTCCCATTTTTTCTCCTCTCATCCCACCCACGGGTTCGAACCGATGACCTTGCGAACGGAGTGCCTTAAGGTACACCCCATCATATTTGCTCTACACCACGTAGGCTTTTTACAGTGTAGTTTAGAAGACACTAAATTTTGATTTCACTAAATTATAATGACCTTCAAAAATTGTTTGCACCCATTTTATTACAAAATTAATTAAAATTAGTAAATATTTATGGAATTCCATAAAAGTTATATTTCCTGAAAGTAGATTGAATTTTGCAAATGCTTGTCTTGGTTCAGACAGTTAATTCATAAATTTTGATGGAGGTTAATCATTCCAAAATTGAAGAAATGTGTTCAGAGCTGATTTATTGGGTAGTTGCATACGTTTTAGTTCGGCCGAACTTTTAAAATAGTTTGGTTGAATTGTTTTTTGTCGCTTTGGCCTGTTAATTCTAACGAGAAACAAGTTCGGCCAAACTTTTTCTCGCAAATTACGTTGGCCAGAAAATTCAATGAAGACCCTTAAAAAAAAACATTTCACAAGTATATAAATAGTCGAAAATGGAATCATTATTTTCGCATATTTTCGCACATTTCTTCATTTGGGTTGATTTTGCAAAGGACTTTTTTTGGGCTTAATTTTCAAAGGACATTTTTTGGAGGTATTTTTTAAAGTGACTTTTTTTAGAGGTTTTTTGGGCTTAATTTTCAAATGACGTTTTTTGGAGGTATTTTTTAAATGACATTTTTTTAGAGGTTTTTTGGGCTTAATTTTCAAAGGACATTTTTTGGAGGTATTTTTTAAAGTGACATTTTTTTTAGAGGTTGGGCTAAATTTTCAATGGACATTTTTTGGAGGTATTTTTTAAAATGAAATTTTTTTAGAGTAAGTGTTTTGGGTTGAAGTAAATATTTTATAATGATTTTTAAAGTGAGTTTTTGTCTAATTTTTTTAAATGAATTTTTTTTGCAGTACTTGGAAGGAAATATTCTGAGCTTAATTTCATTTTTAAAAGACATGTTTTTGAAGGAATTTTTAAAGTAAGTGTTTTGGGTTGAATCACGTCTTTTGTGAAAAAATTTTAAAATGAGTTTTTAAAATTAAATCTTTTGTGATGCTTTTTTAATTTTTTTTTTGTCTAAATTTTGATGTAGTGAGTTTTTTTTACAAGATTTTGAAGGAAAACTTTTTAGCTTCATACTAAATTATCATGGGAAATCGAAGGAATTGCAAGATAAAATATGATCGAACAAGAGACCATGAGGAACGTAGAGAACATGGGAGAGAATATCGTAAAAAAAAGAGAAGAATGCTCAAATATTGAAAGGGAAAATCAACCTCAACTATAAGTTGAAGCAAGTGTGTAAATGTAAATATTATAAACTTGATATTTAAAATTTGACTAGTGTATTGTGAAACTTAATTTTTATTTGATGAACTAATTTGAAAAATATTTTGCAATGTAAACAGAGAGAGATATTCCTCAAAACATTGATGATGAGATAGAAAATTTTGAAATAGAAAGTGAAAGAGATATTGAACCAATGGTTGAAGATGTTGAAAATGTTGAAACAAATTCAAGTGAAGAAATTGAATCACCAGGTATGTATATATATGTTGAATGTGTATTATTAAAATTCTACATATTTATTAATTTAATTATTTATTGAATCTGTAAATTCATTATGTACATTTAATTCTAATATGTATAGATGAAATCAATATCGATGATGAGATGTTAGAAAATGTTGACACTCACATATATGGAGATAAAAAAGTTGACCATGTTATACAATATCGTGTTAAGTGCATTATTGATTCGTTCTTCAAAGATGAAACTGTGGCAGTTCAAGCCAAAATGTTGAAAAGTCTCTTAACATCAAAGAAATTAAAAGAAGCTATGAATTTATTGGGTATTCGAAAATCAACAAAAGATTAAAAAATGAAGGAAAATGTGATACAAAATATAAATAGTGCTTTAAAGTCAATTGGAAGATCTAGAAATAAAAGTGATTTAAATGCACGTAGAGCAATACAAATGGCAGTTGTTTCATCTAGTAATAAAGAAAATTGGTTGGTAAAATCTATAGCACAAGCATTAGGAACTTAACGAAAAACTTTGCACAAACATCGGAAATTTCGATTGCAAATAGATGTAAATTATGAACTCGCTTTTTGGACAGTTATTTGTAGGAAACCATACAAAGATAGACTTGGATAAGATGTTAGAAAAATGATATATGAATACTGGATGAAAAAATTGTTGAGAATTTGGATGGCTGGAGATTAATACAATTTCTCTTCTTGATAATTACTTGTGAGCTTACTTGAGTTACTTATGTCTTCTCTTCTTTAGCTTATTTAATCTTTCATTAAGTCAATTATCAAAATACACGATACACACAAATTAGGCTCCTAGAGCCAGGGAAAAACCTCTCCCTCTTGGAGAGGAAAACCCACCAGAAATTCTTCCTATAGATCTTCAAATGACAAGTACCATGACCCAAACTTAGACCCTTGACCTATAATTGCCTCTAAGACCTTTTCTTTACTTCTTTTCTTGCCTTCAACACTATCCCTTCTCTTCTACTTCAATCTACATTGATCTGCTCTAGTCTAACCTCTGAACTCAACACCCTTCTGTGATCAACACTTATTTACATCTAAATTTCTCATTCCATCACTGTTAACATTTCAGAGAAACCCGCATCCTTAAGTACACATAGATGTCTTCTTATAAACCCGCACTGATTGCCACTTTATTCTGCACTTTCCTATTGCATCCCTTTCAGAGAGATCTGCATTCCTGTTATAATAATCTGATGCCTTAATCACACTAAGATACCACAGGGTTTGTGTGTCTTAACCAGATCTGCAACACTTCAAAAATTTTCACTGAAGCTTGTCGATAATCTGCGTTTCTGTTTCAGATATGACCAAAATCGTTCTCCACATTAATCTACATTAACATTCACAAGAACCCAAAGATTATCTATAATCTCTTCTATATAATAGTCCGCAATTTTTACACTGAGAATCACAAAAAAATCCGCACATCATTTGCTGCACCTCCACACTGCAGCTGCCGCACCTAAATGCACACTATTTCAGATTTGACTTAATTTTTTTCTTTTTAGCGAAGGCTATAGGGGTATGTATAATTTTTTTCCGGTATATAAGCCGAATTTACTAGGTGAACCGATGTGACTATTGGGAGATGACATGACTGTTTAGTAGGCCAACTTCTCTAGTTGTTTGAAGGCCATATTGACACATTATTTAGGCTTGTCTATCAGTGTTGTATGAGGGTTGAATAATAGCCATTATTCCATGGTTTATTGGACTAGGTCTTGGAGCATTCCATGACTACTAGGTTCTTCATATACATGACATTAAATACATTTATAAACCAAATATAAACCCTAAAGAGACATCAAGAAGAATTCTATTAACCTAAGATAAAATATTGCTCATGAAACCCATGAAGCAAGTCCAACAAATATAGATTTTATTATCTTTGACTTATTCTTTAGTTAAAATACATAATTACATAGTCAATATGAAGACCGACCTAGTTACAATTTTTAACACTCCCTCTTAACTAAGGAGGTATTCATACAGGTACATGGTTACTTTCAAACTGAAGAATCTCATAAGAAGAATTGGATCGGTAATCGCATCTATATAGCATAATATCAACCAGCATTATCCTAGTGCAAGGCCTTGAATAACAGCCTCATCTTTGAACGAGACAATGGGGTACAACGCTGGCAAGACACATGACTCATAGACACCATATTCATTGTCTCTCTAAGGTACAAACCCACCTAGGTGTTCCCAGAGTATGACATTCTTGGACTATTCTTCTCTTGGGTAGCCAGCCCTCAAATAATATCGATCCACGACTGCTCTTATCTTGAATGCCCTATCTCATTCTCAAAGAGTATCGAAAGCCATATGATTACCCAATCCTCCATTCTGTCTCCCAGGTGAAGACCAGAATGATGTGTCTATCCATTCTCTTCACATGGCCTTCACTAAGACTTACGATTGTTAGTCCTGGTCTAGTGCATGACACATGTAATAGAGAATCACATACATCACTCCCTCTTAACATAGGAAGGACATATTTCAAGTTTCTTCCAAGCAAGAAACTTACCACCAGGATCCTCATCAATTAGGGTCTTGCAGTAGCAATCCAACTACTCATGAAGAATTCCTCCCCTCGATGTCATGGTTTTTGATATTGAGGAATCTTCAACTTTTGGCTTCAGAGGGCATAGATCATCCATCAATACCATTTATGAGTCATGTCCCACTGCTCCAGGAAAGTGATTGATGAGTGTAATATTCCCATTTTAGCATATGGCTAAATGGAATATTAAAATTTTGCTTTTATCACCTAGCAACTAAATAAATGGGTAAGGGAACCCATTCTAATGGAAGACATGAATAAAATCCCTCATAATGTGAAAGGGGTCATTAGAGTAGCCTTATTTTACACCCTCAAGTGTGAAAAGGGGCAAATGCATGAAGACAAGGTCATGTTTGACCAAGTCAACAACGCTGCCATAGGAGTAGTGGATCACTTTATGATACACCGCAGTGTGAATGAGGAAGAGGATATTTGGCGGAGGAAACCATAATGGATGGGGCCCATGGAGAGAGAGCCTTCACTTGTTTAAAAGGGGGGCAAGGCAGCCATTGTTACTCATGCTATGGATTATTGATTTCATTGTCTATGCAAACAATTGTGCATTCTTTTGTTGTTTAGCAAGAATATTTGGGAGAATTCCTTCTTAGGATTTCTTCACCTTCTTGAGAGGCCTCTTGAAGGATTTTTCTTCATTCTCCACACTTCTTGGCTCAAGGCCAAAGCATCCTCCTCCAGGACAGCGTTATTGTTGTAGCAACATAATTCTATGTTGTAGGGTGTTGCAATGGAGACTCCACAACACCATTTCCTTGGCTCATCTGTCAGAGGAGGGAGATTCTATTCCTCTGGGAGGTTAGTGAGGGAGATTAATGAGCATATTGCATATCATTGGCATCAGGCCAAGCTATTCTCTTCACCAACAATGCAGTTCCTTCTCTAGACTGTGTTATTTCTGAGTGCACTTGCAGTGGGGACTTGCTCCACTATTTTGGAGGGTGAGACCTTCAGGGATTGGATCAGCCTTTCACCTGAGAGTTCCTTTGGATGAGATTCAGCCGTCATTTGCAGCATCATTGGCTATCTACATCCATTTCTATTTTTTGAGTTGTAGCTGTTGCCCAACAACTCTGGCATTTCTGTAGATTTTCCATTTTTTATGTATTTCAGCCAATCCTTCTTAGGATTGTGTATTGTATGTTTCCAGGGGTTGAGATCTTTCTCCCCCTCCTTTTTTGAGCTATCTATTGTCATATCCATGTATTAATGACATTTTTCAGTAGTTCTCCTTCAAGTATTGCGTAGTCATAGCCAGGGCTTCTCTTGTATAGTAGTATTTCTTCATTTTTCATGTATATGTTTCATTGAGGCTGCATTGCCTAGCTTGAGAGATCATTTCCTCAAGATCTTGTATACATTGAGGCTGCTATAATCTAGTATAATGGTTATGTGGATCTTCCGGCATTCTTATATTAATGTATTCACTGTTATTTTCCATCTCATGTTGATGTATTATTGATCTCCACATTGGTAATATATTGAGATATTCCCAATAGTGTAGTTGTTCCTAATTTGGAATATTACAGTGGTATCAGAGCAAATTTCTTGGCTTAGCCTGTGATTCTAAGCCCAAGAAGATCAGAATGTTGAAGAAGATGATATTTCTCTCATCATTATTCAGATCCAGAGAGAACCTCTCCAAGGAGGTCAAGAAGATTGAAGAAGGAGAAGAGGAAGGACCATGCACTTCCTACTCTCACAAAGAAGAAGACCAGAAGCATGAAGAGCACTTGGAATTCGAAATTATAAGTGGGTACCTGGCTGAATACCGAGAAAAACCCAGATCTTTCCAAGATACTCCAGCTTTTCCACAATTTATTCAGCAGAAGGAATAAAGAAGACCCCACAGCTACAGGATGATGAGAGGCAATAGATTTCTATTGTCCACATTTGATGGATCACTCACATGTGCAGCAGAGGTTTGGGTGAAGAAACTAGAGGATTTCTTCCTGCTACATCCTGTAGTAGACAAAGAGGCTGTAGAATTTGTAGTGCTACACCTTGAAGGTGGAGCAAAGAATTGGTGGATCAACCATCTAAGCCATACATGGGTTTCTACTCTTGTTGAGTTTTCTCAAAGAATGATCAGAAGATTTGGAAAAAGGAGGGAGGAGCCCTCACCACCAGCTTATGAGGCATGTACCAGTGATGTTGGGACCATGGAGGAGAAGCCTTCATCTTCAACAGTTTGGGAGGCCAACACTTATGAGGAGGAAACTCTTGCAACCCTGCAAGGAGCTTCCACATTTCACCAAGGTATGATTGAAAGTCCATCTCTTGTCATTTCAACAAACACTATGGATGGGTCTATATCATTGCATGCAGTTGATCTAAAGAAACAGAATAGCACTGCACTGAGCAATGATGGATAAAGGAGGAATAATTCCTCATGTGACCAATCAAAGAGCAGCTTCATTCAGGAAGCCATGAAGGAAGCAGTGAGAAGGATTATACATCTGGAGATAAGAAACTATTTCTCCTCTCTAGATGACACTCTCTCAATGAGCATGCCACATCTCAAAGAGATACTTCTACTTGTAGCAGATCCAGGGCCTCTTGGGTTTTGGAAGGCCATGCATGAGGAGGAGATCTCACAAAGATATTTCAATGGAGATGCACTCCCACACATCATGGAGTGCAAGATTCTTCAATAGTTTTAGGAGGTTCTTCCCTTCTCACAGGAATAGATAGAAGATGGAGGACATCTTCGGATGGATAAAAGCTCTCATGACTGTGTTGGACATTTCTTGAGCCATGCACATCATGACGGGAGGTTTTTTCCTACCACCTATTTGGATCCTCATAGGGTCAAATTGATCCTCGGGAAGATTGAATTTCAAGATCCCATGAAATGCGGGAGTTTGATTTGGGATGATGGTAGCTCTCATGGGAGGAGTACCAAGATGAAGAGTGGAAGAAGGCATCCAAAATTGGTTGAGTAGATGTGGATGGTGAGCAAGGAGCAGGTGAGCTACTTGCATATTTATGATACCGGGCAGTAGGAGGCTTGGCTGCGCTGGTTACTCTTGAAGGAGTTTGGCCATCACTTGGCATACACTCTTTCCAAGGGTATGAGGATGGAGAATATGTGGCAGGATGCTGGCATCATGGGGAAGCAATGAGTATGGGTGCATAGTGATGATGCAACATTCATATCATTCACTATGTCTTCATTATATATCTTACATCATGAGAGATGAGAAAGCAGCAAAGACATTTGTTGCTGGGGTCATTCTTTGGAGAGAAATGGTAGATTTTCTCTCATTCTTGGATGATGTTGCAGGAGTAGGGGATGGAACTATCATGGTGCAAAGGGGATACTCCTTGACCTTTGATGATTAAGAATTACTTCCACTTTGGGAGAGATTCCATATTTGTAGCAACATTGTTGGAGGGTTGCCCATTCATGCTGTGGGCAACAACGCTATGCCATCTAGAGTTTATCTAGTGCCTCATGCAAAGGAAGGAGGAGCTCTTGCTCCAGGTAGAGGGATTCTTGCATCACTGCAAGGAAGTCCCTGGGATCTCATGTATGGATATCAAGGCACAACTCATGTTTTACATGTGCCATTTTTGAGGAGGTGTGGAACCTTGGAGAAACAAGGAGGAGATAGGGAGGATGACCATCATGATGTGATGAGGAGCACACATCCCTATATATTTTATGAGGTTGATGCACCTAAGAAGGTGATTGGATTGCGCAGTGGAAGCATGGACAGACTTGTTCATTCATATATTCAGTCATCTCTTGTTGAGGATGTCTCATTGCATGGAGATATTTTTCCAGGGAGACCACTGGACTAGCAGAGGAGGAGGGATGCTTCACATGTTGAGGCACCATTCATTGATTTCAGAGGAGTGGAGTGCTCCCAGGATCATCTTTCTTGCATGATATTGACAGATCAGAATATGAGGAGATGCATAGATCATGTGCAGATGGAGGAGATACATAACTCTTTGGAGGAATTAGCACAACCACCTCTTTTCTCTTTGAGGATGAGAGGAGACTCATTTTTTAGCCACTCCATTTGCATAAAAAAAACTTATGGTAAGGGTATTGTTTATTTGCATGATGATTTGTATATTCATCCCTTAACCATATATGTACAGGATGTTGCTCCAAGGAGGAGCATTCTTCTTTCTAGACCCCATGGTCTACTTGAGGCCATGAGCCCTATTGGTGACCACTCCCTAGGAGGACTTTGGGAGGAAATGTATTTTGGAGGACCTACTCACCTTGCACCATACATCATTCACTTTCTCCATACATTTGAGGAGAGTAGGACCACAAGCAAGTGGTTGAGAGGGCACACTTTTTGTCACACTCTTTTGTAGTTGAGGGTCAAACTGCATTGGTTACAATGGAGGGACCATTGACCTTCTCACTTTCCAAACATGACAGAAAGCATGGTTCTCATCATGGTTCATTATGTTTCTATTGTCTTTGTATTTTTTGAGAGCATGATTGGGGGAATGGCACATTGGTTGGATGTGTCCCTTGGGGGAAATATTTCCAACATTATTTGCATTACATGTTCTAATGGGAGAATGAGAGGACATGTGGCCACTACAGCAAAAAAATTGTTTCCATTTGAGGTGAGCCATATGATGGTGACTTCCAACTCATCACATATGAGGTGATTTGGGACAGCATGTTTCATAACGTTGGGGAAGAGATCCTTGGAGGTCTAGTCTCCATCTTGCCACTGGAGGGAAACTTTATTGCAGCCCAAGATCATCATATACTCTAAACTTATCCTAAGTGGAGAGGAGGACAGCGTGGGGTAGGCTATTTTGTCTACCAAGATCATATTTTCAGCCCACCTATATTGAAGGAGCCAAAGGTAGAAGATGATTGTCAGGAGTTGCCATGTTGGGAGGTAACTCACTTTGTATGGATGATTGCTTGGGGGATGGAGGATCTACATGAGGAAAATTTTCCTCAACACACTTCAGACTCGATGCCTTGGTGGAGATTTTCCAGTTCTATCTTTGTAGTTTCTTGAGGACAAGCAACATTTGGGAGGGGAAGACTGTAATATTCCCATTTTAGCACATGACTAAATGGAATATTAAAAATTTTCTTTTATCACGTAGCAGCTAAATAAATGGGTAAGGGAACCCATTCTGATGGAAGACATGAGTAAAATCCCTCATAATGTGAAAGGGATCATTAGAGTAGCCTTATTTTACACCCTCAAGTGTGAAAAGGGGCAAATGCGTGAAGAGAAGGTCAGGTTTGACCAAGTCAACAATGCTGCCATAGGAGGAGTGGATCACTTTATGATACAACGTAGTGTGAATGAGGAAGAGGATTTTTGGTGGAGGAAACCCTAATGGATGGGGCCCATGGAGAGAGAGCCTTCACTTGTCTAAAAGGAGGGCAAGGCAGCCATTGTTACTCATGCTATGGATCATTGATTTCATTGTCTATGCAGACAATTGTGCATTCTTTTGCTGTTTAGCAAGAATTTCCAGGAGAATTCCTATTTAGGATTTCTTCACCTTCTTGAGAGGCCTCTTGAAGGATTGTTCTTCATTCTCCACACTTCTTGTCTCAAGTCCAAAGCATCCTCCTCCAGGACATCGTTATTACTGCAGCAGCATAATTATGTGTTGTAGGGTGTTGCAGTGGAGACTCCACGACACCATTTCCTTGGCTCATCTATCAAAGGAGGGAGCTTATATTCCTCTGGGAGGTTAGTGAGGGAGATTCATGAGCATATCGAAGATAATTGGCATCAGGCCAAGCTATTCTCTTCACCAACAGTGCAATCCCTTCTCTAGATTGTGTTATTTCTGAGTGCACTTGCAGTGGGAACTTGCTCCACTATTTTAGAGGGTGAGATCTTCAGGGATTGGATCAGCCTTTCACCTGAGAGGTCCTTTGGATGAGATTCAGCCATCATTTGCAGCATCATCAGCTATCTACATCCATTTCTATTTTCTGAGTTGCAGCTGCTGCCCAGCAACTCCGACATTTCTGCAGATTTTCCATTTTGTATGTATTTCAGCCAATCCTTCTTAGGATTGTGTATTGTATGTTTCCAGGGGTTTAGATATTGCTCCCCCTGCTTGTTTGAGCTATCTATTTTCATATCCATTTATTAATGAAATTTTGCAGCAGTTCTCCTTCAAGGATTGCACAGTCATAGCCAGGGCTTCTCTTGTATAGCAATATTTCTTCATTTTTCATGTATATGTTTCATTGAGGCTGCATTTCCTAGCTTGAGAGATTATTTCCTCAAGATCTTGTATACATTGAGGCTGCTATAATATAGTGTAATGGTTGTGTGGATCTTTCGACATTCTTGTATTAATGTATTCACTGCTATTTTCCAGCTCATGTTTATGTATTGTTGAACTCCACATTGGTAATATATTGAGATATTCCCAATAGTGTAGCTGTTCCTAATTTGGAATATTACATGATCATGAATAGGTGGGGGTCCTTTGGGAGTTTCAAACACCTTGGAATGATTGTCCAAGACTTTTTGGAGATCTAGAGAAATAGATGATTTTGAAGTTGAAAATTCTAGTGAGCATAATTGTGAAATTACACCTCGTTGTTCTTTCTTCAAAAGCATTTTCATGCCATTAGAGCTTATTATATTTCCCAGCTTCCCCGCAATACCCCGTAATTCAAATTCCTTTCCTTCTGAATTTTTTTTCAAGAAAAGTTCTTGAAAATTAAAAACTATTGATCCCAAAGATTGTAACCATTGTACTCCTAGTAGAACATCAACACCACCCATTGGAATGGAAAGCATTGGAGTATTCAATACATATTCCCCCATGGTTATATTGATATTATGGCACTTTCCATAGCAATTTATAGTTCCTCCATTTGCAACCATCACTTGACAATTTGGTGTTGGGTATGGGAAGCAACTCAATTCCATGGCTACCTTACAATGGATAGAATTATGTGTACTACCCAAATCAATCAACACTATTACATTTTCCTTCTTGATATGACCTTCTATCTTGAGGGTTTGAGGAGGGGTAATTCCTGCCAATGCATTACAAGATATGATCAGATTCATTTCTTCTTTCTCTAGGGTTGGTTCACGGTGTATATCATATTATTTTTAAGTTTCTTGTTCATTTTCTTCCTCCTGTCCACAATCTATGTAGAATAATTTGTTCTCAGCACACTTATGACCTTTAGTGTATTCTCTATCACAACTGTAGCAAAGCCCTTTTTCTCTTTTTTATTCCAATTATTGTGGTGTCAACCTTGTAGGTTGTGGAAGTCTAGGAGTAGCAACACTTCCATCTTTATAGATGTGAGTGGTAGGCTTCCTTGTCGGCATAATTTTACTTTCAAATTTTCTTGCCAACCTAAATGCCTTCTCCAATGAATTAGGTCCCAAAGGAAAACCTCATGTTGGATGTTATCCTTTAAAGTCCCTATGAAGACATCAATCCTTTGTTCCTTTGGAATATTAGTCAATTTTTGGAAGTCCTCAATGTGCTCCAC
The DNA here is from genome assembly GCA_034641835.2 of Pinus albicaulis. Classification (NCBI taxonomy): domain Eukaryota; kingdom Viridiplantae; phylum Streptophyta; class Pinopsida; order Pinales; family Pinaceae; genus Pinus; species Pinus albicaulis. The sequence continues at coordinate 1,532,931,015 of CM076578.1, forward strand.
CATTGAGCCCTTTTTTTTGAGATTTATCAATTGGATAAAGAAGGTGTTGCTCTTTGTATCCTCATAATGTGCTATCATTTCCTTCACAAAAATTGACCAAGTGACAATTTGTTTATGAGAGCAAAGCCATCGATACCCTACAAATGTATTTTTTTATAAATATAAAGTTACAATACATACCTTTTGTGTGTTTTGCACATTATGGAGATCAAAATATTTCTCCATCTGTAGTATCCTTGTTACGAGATCCTTGCCATCAAACTTCCTCATATCGATTTTTGAAATATGGTGGGTCTCCAATCCAACGTTAGAGGTTATTAAACCATTATTAACTTTTATTTGTTCTCATCATGAGTTTCCTATACTAACTTTTCACCATTAGGAATCATTTCTTTGCTTCAATATTCCCTTATAATCACTTCAAACTGCCCTTTCAAACAAATGTTATGCAATTTTAAAAAACAAATACACACATTTTTTGTGCGTTTTAAGAGGTATATATTTAACCTAAATTATCTCTATGATTTCGGATCTTCATTGTCTGAAATTTGGTCCTGTAGTAGCCCTGTGAATATGCTTTCCAATGCCACAGGTCAAAGCTAATTTGGATTATTCAAGACCAAGTTATGCCCGATCTCCCACAATGACCTAATTATGGGCTGGTTCAGTAGAGCGAACTTGTATGGCGTGCTACGTGTCACTGTTTCGACCTTTGGCTCTGAAAGTGATACACCATAAACTACAGACCATGCAATTTTTGCAAATTTTTACAAATTTCCAATTTGATGTCTGAAAATAAAGCTATGATGATTTTCCCTCGGTCACATGTTTGAGATGAAATTCGAGAGCCTTCTAAAACCCTAACTTACACATATCATATCTCTGAAAATATTTCTAACCAAGATCTAAAAAATGTTCACTATGGAGATTCCGAACCCAGAAGCTCAAAAATCTCACCACGGAAATCTAAAATCTACAAAAAGATCTAAAAAATTTATACGATGTTCCTCAGGATTTCAACTCAAATGGGTTTGTTTTTTAGCTTCTGAACCTTCGTAGAAAAAACATTATAGCGAACATTCCATGATGACTTGTTTTTAGCATCGAAACCCTAGAATCCAAAGCTCTGATACCAAATGTTATGAAACCAACTAAAAAAATAGAAGAAAAGATAGATCAACGACTTAGAAATCAGCCTCTTTGAGGGGGAAACCTCCTTTAAATTACATAAATGAACAATTCTTGGATAATACAAATGGAAAAACCTCCTTTCTATATATAGGATTCCATGGGGTCACAATACAATCCTAGCCAACCTAACAATACTAATGTAATGGCACAACAATAACAATAGTGGGCTTTTATGGGGCACAATAATAAAAATATGGGGACTACAGGGGTACAAAAATAATAATAAGGGGGCTACACTAACAACAATAAGGGACTGCAATAGTAATATAGGGACCTAATATTGTGGATTTAAAGATGAATGAATTAATGAATGAATGTTTTCTATTTGTTTCTTCATGTATATTAATGTCTCACTTTCAACTATTTCAACTATTTTATCATGTCGTCATCAATCCAAACTTCCTAGACTTTTAGCTAATCGAAGCTTCCTCAAGAAAGTGATTTGTTTGACCTTTCCTTTATCTTGTCGCACTGCTACCAAAGATGAGCACATATTGACTTCATAGTTGTATATCATTGATATTCCCTCAATATTTTCCATATAGTTGAATTTGCTTCAACTCATCATGAATTCCTTCAACATTCTTCCAGGTAGCAAAACAATATTTTAACTAGATAACCAATAAAATATTAACATTAGACTTACCTCATCATGACAACTTTCTCATCAAAATTCTCATGAACCATCTCCACTCGAATATTCATTCTTTCATAAGAGTGCCCGAGGATCGAACTTGATTGCCAAGTTACCATTTTCTTTTGATATTGATTCAAGAAACTTATAGCATTTTATCCATTATAGAGTAAGACAAGTTCATCCTTTTAGGCATCAAATGAAAGATTTATCATGCATGATTCAAGACCAACCATTTCTTATAGGATTATGTGTATATGAATCCTATCTAAAATTTATTTAAACATGCATTCAATATTTCATATAATAATCTAGCTATATGTCTTTAACCAAATTTCCTACATCAAATGATCCTTTAACTTGACTAATGACATTCCTTCATCCTTGAAGAGTATTATTTAAATTATATATGGAATGTATACTCATATTTTCATAATACTTCTTCCAAGAGTCTTCCAAAAAGATGACTCTTATAGGATCATGATGATCCACTTTAGGTGGAAAATGATTGCTTCTAACATAATGTTATACACTGTATGGATGACCACTTATGCAAGATGGTCCTCAAGGCTTATTATTCTTGAAATACTAGATGATTTTTATGAAGAAACTAAATCAAGTAAATTCTAGATATACTACAAGCTTCTTTCTATGATGACATACAAAAACAAGATTTTAATACAATGATGCATGATTAATCCTTTAGCATTAGATCCTCCCTTCCATCATGATTTGATCTGACATTTCTTCCTCCCTATCTTGCTTTCTTTATGTACCTGCAACTTTAAATGCAACCAACCAAGATATACAAAGACAAATACATGATGACGATATGGGGTTTTTATGGATTTCTTAGAGAGTGTACTCCTAGGGTTCTTAGACAAAAACCATACATTCCTTGACTTCTCCCTTGAAATGTCAACCCTAAGGTACACTAAACTTTATCTATTTCCACCTTCGCTAGATTTTACCATAAGCCCCTAGATTTTCCTTACAAACCCTAAAATTTAGTAGCTAGGATTTCTATGAGGGAACAACCAGATTAGGGTTAGGGATACTTACTTAACAAGGTTTTCTAATTCAAGTCTCCTCTATAATTTTCAATGCCCTAGATTCCAAAACCTTTGAAACACTAGATTGTAGTCTTACAAAACCCTAATTATTAAACAATCCCTTTATAAATTGAAATTCACATAAAACAAATTTCTACAAGTGTCCAAATGGGTCTTTTACAATCACAAGTACTATTTGGCTCATGAAAAACCTAGGAGACTTAATGACAAATAACTTGAGCATGAAACCCATGCTCCAAAAATAATTCTTTTTTATGCTTTACATTATTTTCTGTTCTCCTTTTTACATAAGAATTACATCTTGACATGAGTCAAATGACAATTATGAAGACAAAAACTAGTTATAAATTCCAACAAGAGATAATGTAATTGGGATCTTGTGGTGTTTCCCATTCCTTACATGTTTAATTTCTATTTAGTTTCTTCACATTCCACAAGGGACTATTGTTATTCCTTAATACTATTCATTTCACGTACCTCCGAATTATTTACAACAATAACAAATCCAAAGGATTATGTATCTAACATTCCCCATATAATTTGAATAGGTGTTTTTTAGTCCAAGCATCATTTCAGAATTTTATCTTCCAAGTGATTTGGTGAAGATGTCAAAAATTTTCTCATTTGTGGAACAATGTCTCAAATGAATAGTCTTGCGCTATACATGATATTGAATCATACGATACTTTATCTTGATATGCTTGGTTTGCTCATGTAATATGGGATTCTAGGCCACCATGATTGTAGAAGTATTTTCAACCATAAGAAGAGTAGAATTCACATTTTTCTCCTTCATTTCACTTCATCATAAGTCAATAAAAGAACATTGCCATTGTTTGGTATAATTTGTTTGAAAATAATCAACAATGCTTCATCTCTATCTCTTCTTTACTTCTTGCCTTGCTATCTATACTATATGCAAGATAGGTTATTACAATTTATTTATTTCACTACTTCCAAGAATGTTTATGAAAAGAAAAGAAAAAGTTTTCTTTAATTCAATACTTCCATGAATGTTTACGATAGGAAAATAAAATGTTTTCTTTTGATGAAGATATACTCAGAAATATTGTTTAGGTTTGAAAAGAAGGTGGGAGATTATTTGTTTAAATAATTGAAATAACTTAATGTGAACTTGATTATTTTTTTAGATAATCAAAAAATATTTTATTTTGTTGAAATTTGTAGTTTGAGGGATAAGAAGACAGTGATCTTGATTGGTTTGATGATGATGAGTTGTTAATTTCTCCTAACCTAATCGTAAAAATATATAAGCTTGTGGTTAGAAAGAACAAAGAACTTTTTCGTTTGATTCACATTAGAAATAAAAGTCTTGAGATTAAAGATAGAATCAACATGTGCAATCAACATCTTTAGATATATAAGGTAATAACCATATTTTAAAGTGACTTTTTAATGTCATAAGTTCAAATATGAAGGTTGTTTCTTAAATTTTACATTATCTAATCGAAAGAACGTTTTATTTCTTATATAGGATTTTTGGCAGAGATCACACCACAACATACAAACACCATGAGTGAAATTTCAATGGAAGATAGTGTCATACATGAGGATCTTGTACCGGAAGAGAAGCACAAGGAAACCATTCCACAATGTCGACTAGTGATCGAGGTAAAGAAAAATCTAATGCTATGTTTATTAATGAAATACTTGTAATAATAATAACAAAAAATATCAAATTAACATTTCTTTCTTGTTACAGTTTATGATCCACCCCTCTTTTGGCAGCCTCAACGATGTCAAGAGTACACGTCCAGGCTGTCAAAAATAAATAACAAGAAAAAGAAATGATTGTACTAGTGTTACACATCATTTTGTCACCATGACATTTGATTGTCAATATGGCTCTATCACCATCCATACCATGTTCCTGAACCAAGTCTTGGAAATTGGAGAAAATCTCTTTAAAACCTTTAAAATATTACCTGTGCACTTTTTATAGCCTTTTCCTGCGCATGCGCTGATGCTTCTTCTATTAGCCATGGTGATTTATGATTTGTTTTCCACTAAAACCTATGCACCCCCATAAAAAGGAATTAAATATAAAAAGTAACTTCTAGAAGCCTAGTTGGTCGAATATTATCCCAACTGGCGGCCTCTAAAGTCACGCCAATTCGAGCTTTATCCCTCTACTCATAGAGCTTATCCCTTGGCTAAAGGAACCAAATCCCTTCATGGGAGGAACTCATCCCTCTCTTAATGGATCTGAAACTACCTAAATCTCTCTATAAATTGAGCTTAAGTTTCAGGTTGAAGGGCAGATACTGATTTGTATAGATTCTAAGCTAGAGAGAGTTAATAGAGTTCATAGTTTCTGAACTAGTAAGTTGTTATTGGTACATTGAAGATTACACCTTTGTGCATATGACTTCATGCTGGTCATTCTAGAGAGGAAGGCTTATCAGACTGAAGGAAATGATTGTGCGGACACACGGGAGAAATCTGTACAACATCAAGGCATAGGTTATAAGATTTCTCTTTTTAATTTATGATAATACATATGGATCTCTTTTTCTCGTTGTCTTGTTTCTGAATTCATGGAAATGATGTCAATACTTAGACTCCTTGATCACTAAGTTGGATTAGTATTTATGATTATTATATACTATAGGTGTTTTGATCTTTTGTATTGTTTGTGATTGCAGGTTCTTCTTAGCATTGAATAATTTCTTTGGAGCGAAAGGCAAAAGGCTACATCGAACGTCTCAGCTGAAATGTAGGAGCATAACCTCCTTATTTCAAGATTGTAAAATCTAAAATACAAATAGTCTATAGAAAGAGATATTCAATGGATATTTGTTTCTGGTTACTTATTGGAGTACTAGGGATATCGCTCTTGTCCACAAGAGGGATTAATCCACAAAACAAATTGGCGACCATAGTGGGGAAGAAAAATTTAGTTTCCTTTGGTTATGTTCAGTTTGAAATTCTAGCTTTCTTATTTTGAATTCTCTGAGTGTGGTTGGGTACATAAATTTTTAGATTCTCTGAGATAAAAGACCTTAAAATTATTTTTTCCGACTTTTCTCTGCTCTGCTAATTTTTTTGTGGAAAACAAAGCAGCAACCTACGCGACTTGTCAGCATAGTTCAATGTGTATGCGCACTGGTGTGAATTGAGAAGTTGCGCACCCCCTGGGAAATTTTGAAAAAATTGAAATTTTCTCTTCCAGAGTCATATAACCAAATTCTTGAGGTTTAACTTGGTCTATAACAATTGACATAACTTTTGTATGAACTCATCTTTAACACTAAAGAGTCTTGTTTGATAAATCATCCTTTTTGCATTATACAGATAGGGTTTGCCCTGGTTTTCTCTTGCTCATTTTGGAAGATAGATTCATTTTCCAACGATCACTAGTTTTATATTATCATCTCCTTGAGCCACTAGGATTATTTCCAACCTTACCCTTTGTGAATATTTGTTTCTTATTCGATTGCAAAATAGAAAAGCTTCTAGATCACTGAAGTCTAATTTATCTCAAGCTAGTCTTTCATGATTTCATTTTTTCTAGGTCAAGTGGAAACACTTTTAGTTTGATTACAACTAAGACAAATCATTAAAAAGACACTCATAGGTATCTTATTTAGGATTGATAATTAGAACTTTGATTTGTTTTGAAGTTTATGTATTTTTTAGGGTTTTTAGAAGTTGCCTTATTTTGAGATTTGTTTATTTATCTAAATTTCAGTTTTTGGCTTTGTAATCAACATAATTTTCTTCACAAAAGAGGCATTGATCATGCTTGGAAATTGTGTTCTTAATGAAATTGTTTTCTTAACCAAAAAGGAATTTTATTTGAAGTTTTATGAAAATTGTACTTTTTGAGTTCAAAAGTCCTTCAAATTTCTCTTAAATATAATTCACCGAAATAAAAGAGTTGTATTTTTCATATCGAAGCATTTAGAATATTTTTGAGTGAGGTCACAATATCATCAAGTTTCATCTGCATACCCCTTTGCGTAAATAAAAACCAAATCAATACAATGCTTAATAAAATCAATCTAGATATTTTTTACATTTTCTAGGGCTCATTCCACCAATTTAACTTAGGCTAGTGCTTTGTAATAGGTTGTAATTAACGTTCCAAAGCAGTTAAAACAAACAAGTAGAATCTTGCGATAGGGAAATCCAATTGTTGCATTTGTGCTCTAGGAAGCTTTTCTTAAAAGAGTCAAGCATGAGGTCATGTCAGACCTAGCGAGGTAATCATACCTACTTCATTGGTGAAGATAGAAGACATGAACATAATACAAATGGTAAACCTCAAATTAACCATTGTTGAGGAGCCTGGGGTCACTTATTAGAAAACCTCAGATTTACCATGTCGAGGAGCTTTCAAGGGGATTGAGCTTGATACTCTACCCTTGCATGTATATTGGATCGCAGAATATTCCCCAAGTGAAATTGTCTCATTTGGTGACCTTAGTGGCCATAATATTTAGGATTCTTCCCAAGGTGACAGTGGAGGGAAGGTCCCACTGTACCTGGAGCAGACGTTGACTAGACTCACTTGGAATTTCTGGAGGGTACTCTTCACTTCAAGATGGCATAGTGAGGGTACTTTAACCTGACTGTTTCATTAAGTAGGTTGTCAGGGTAATTGCTCCAACCGCCAGATTTCCACATTAATTTCTGCAATGTTGGATTTCATCATCAACTAGTGCTTTTATTTTGGAAACATATTATTTGTGTGTGCTTTGTCTCTTATATTTTGTAGGCGCGTGTTCGTTTGCTTGATTTTTTTAGCGACCTTAGGTGTATTATTTTGAAATTTTTTGATTTTGTGTGTTAAAATATTAACCGTGGTTGAATTACCGAGACATTCATGTAGAATGTAGGGGAAACCCCCTGAGTATGCACCCAGCCAATTGGAAAAAATTAAAACTGAAAGATTTCAACAATCAAGAATTGGGTATATTGAACAAGGAGAAACATCCATTGTAATACATCCTGATTTCGAAGTTAATCAACCTCAGATAATTGAAAAAGATCAAGAAAAACCAGAAATTTTCGAAGTAGTCATAATTGAATCTATTACTGGTGAATTGTTAGATACCTAATTCACTTAACCTGAGATATCTGAGCCTGGACCTGAATCTACTTCGTCTAAGTCACCTTCGGATCTCATAGCCCTGACTCTTGGTCTTCCTCGTTCACCTCAAGTGAAACTTCTTATTACTGATAATCTTCCTCCTGGCCTAATTAGTATTGAAGATATTTCTGATGTGGAAGAAGTGATCACAATTCCTTCACGTCAATAATCTTTAGATGTAAGGTATAGTGAACAAATTTACCTGTTCGTTCCTTTTAGACCAGATCCTTGGTATCATCAAATTAACGACTTTCTGCATAACTTTGGTTATAATCATTCACCACAATACATACCTTTTTACTCTATACCTAGAGGTAGCTACATGGCTTCACCAAACATTTCTACTGAGTCATCTATGTTTTCTTCATCACCAGAAACATTTTTTTAGAAGGTCCATTTATTCCTGCTGGGTATCAGTCGCTCTCTGAAAATTTCTCAGGAGCATCTCCATCTTCCGAAAATTTTACCAAATCGATTGGTTTGTATGAATCTACCATCGAACCTTTGACAATGAAACATGTCTACTTGTTTTCCAGAAATATTACTCAAGCTAGCTCTCAAAGTGGCTATATAGCACCTGGGGGGCATCAACCTTTTCAAGGGAAGAAATTATTCCAGGGGCAGCAACCTCTCCAAGGGAAGAAACCTCTCTAATGGCATCAACCTTTCCAAAGGCAACAACCTTATCAAGAGAAACCATCCTTTCAAGGAGGAAAACCTTTTGTTGGAACGTATCCCTCGGTTGTAGGACCAAATATTCTCAGTAATTATCAAACTTATGTTCCAATGCCTGAAACCACTTATGGTCAACCTTATGCATCACAACCTTTGATGGGATCTCCTTACCCAGGAATTAATACTGTGTGGAATCCCTTATTGAATCAACAATCTTTTCAAACTACTTTACAAGTACCTTACAATCAACCTGCTCAGTCAGCTGGAAAATTTGGTTTTACGCAAGTCCAACATATTTTTCAATGTGCACTTCAAATCACCCCACAGGTATCTATGTCCAGTAGTTAGCAGGATGGTCTGAGTATTCCAAGTACTCCTGTCCAATCTATTGTGAAAATTTATGTTCAACAACCGAGTACACCTATCCATAGATTTTCTCAAACCCCTGTTGTTACAACCCTTCAAACGACAACACCAACTGTTACATAGGAAATTCCTCAGATTACTGCTCATCAAACTAGACCTGCAATTCAGTTTACTCCTCAAACCTATGTACGATAGCTTGATGCAACTACGGTTCAAACAAGTCTACCTTTTACGGGTCAAACCTTTCAAGGTCAATTTATTCAAAGTCAACCATTTCAAGGGAAATTTCAAGATGGATAAATGGGACAAAATCCAGTTTACCAGAGCCAACCATACCCTAGTTATACATATAAAATACCAACTCAACCTCAGTTCGACATGGCTAACCCTAGATACCCTGGAGGTATTCCAATCCCAACTGCACAAGCTATTCTAGGTTTTCCTGGATATCCTCCTCCAGGTACTGGTATTGTTCCTCAAGGTTATCTGTTTGCACAACAAGACCCTAACCGACGGTTACCATTAATTGCAAATTTAGATTTACCAGACTTGTCTCGGCTAATTAATGTTCCAATTTATTATCTTTTGTTTTGGCTGAAAATTCCCGCTAAGTTTCCAAGTGATATTCCAAATTTTGAAGGAAAATCAGGGGAAGACCCCTCAAATCATGTGATGACTTATCATCTCTGGTGTGCATCCAACTCCTTAATCGATGATTTGATTCGTTTGAGACTTTTTCAGAGAACTTTGATCGGATTAGCTGCAAATTGGTACATTGAGTTACCACGTGGCTCTTTCAATAATTTCAACACCTTAGCAACAACCTTCCTAACCCCTTTTCAGTTTCCAGTCCATTATGAAAATGGACCGAAACTTTTGAACTCATTAAAACATAGTACGTCTACATACATTTCAGATCACATACACGAATGGCGATGTAGACGATGTTTAGTGAAAGTTTTCATTCAAAATCAAATTCTGGCAGAATGGTTCATTAAATCATTCCTTACTAAGAATACTGAAGATGTAGCTAAGGGAGGCATTGTAACAGAAGAGTGAGTCATAGGTCAATCACAATGCTTGGATCTAGTTTACACAGAGTCTGGTACTCTGTATGAAAAAATCCCTAATTTACCATGCCCAGGTCCACTCACTACAACTCCTACCAGTTCTCATTCCGCATACGATGTAATTGGTACAGTTAATATGAAAAAGATTAAGAAGAAATCATCTAAATATCCTTCTCCAATCGTAACTCTACTAGATTCATCTAAAGGAGATCCTTCCCTAGAAACTTCTACCGAGATTCACGTCGTAGACTCATCTACTACCAAAGCTAAATCATCTGACAATAAGAAAAAGTGGAAGGGTAAAAATAAACAAAAATCTTCTCCCAAAGAGAAAGATTAAAAAACTGAACCGTTAGATGAAAAACAGAAACCTCGTTATCCTTGTCTTATCTATGATGAGGATCACTACACCAAAGGGTGCCCACATCGGGTCGAGGTATCCAAATTTGTCAAAGGTTCACCCACACCTTCTGTCTTGAAATATCCTTTTCCATCTCCAGATAGCAAAATGATCAGATGTTTTTCCAATTCATCAGAGGATATTTTGATGATGTCTCAGGTCATGGTTGGGACACGATCTCAAGAAGATGGATCTAAGAGTCCTATAACTGGTAAATAAACTGAATCATGCAGTCAACCTCCAATATCAACTCCTTCGGCTTCCGAACCATTGCAAATCGAGAAACCAAATCCTGATTTAGTGATTAAATCGCCTGCGAAAGGTGTACTTCGAAAATCGGCTTTCAATCCACATGCGAGAGATGCTCAGAATTAAAATATTGTTGAAGATTTGGCGATATCCCCTTCAGCAATGTTGGCCCTCGAAGTGCTGCAATATTGTTCAACTCAGAGGAAATTACTATTATCATCTATATGAGTGATTGATCCTGTTAGCACTGGCATTTGCATGCCACCCATCCCACATTATTTTACTCTGATTTCACCTCATCTCCATCATTATCATTGACCTCGCTTCATTTTTTGAAAACATAGTCCCATAGTCATCATGGTCATCATTTAACTCATTCTTCCATGTTGTGCCATCATTAAGTCATAGGGTCAAAATCATGAAAATTGGTCATTTCACCATCAAATTCATCTTTTGAAGGAGTAGTAATAGTCAAAGGTCTTCAAAATTTTAGGTTCTAAAACTATCATTTCCAAATAAGTGGCTTTTTGTTTACCATATTTATCTCTTAGTTGTGCTTGGAAAGCTCATTTCCCTCTCTTAGGGTTTTGAGGGCATTTTTCTTGGTTTCATGACTTCCATGGTTAAATCATCAACAAGACTTGTATCCTGATACTCTTACACCTTTCCCTATCCTTAATATACCTTCCTAAACACTTCCCATCACTCCTATCCCTAAAAATCATCATTTTTCCACAAGCCCTAGCCTATTGCTACAATTTGACACCTTTCAAGACTAGGCCAGTGTTTTTCCCTTTTGGACCCCTTCCCCTCACTCAATCCTTGAAAATCCACTTTACCCTACTCTATAACATCTATCCCTATCCCCCAAAATTTCACCAAGAATTTAGACAACCCCTAACCCCTTCATTCCCCTCCCTCTACAAGGCAGTCCTAAATCCCCTGTTTTGCCTACACCAAACCCTAATTTCCTCTCCTACTGAGCTAAGGTTTGCTATGGAATAAGAGACATATGAGAAGAGGAGGCATAAGGGAGGTCATTTCAGCAAGTATTAGGTCATTTCAATGCCTAAACATCATGCCTCCATCATTTTCCAAGAAGTCCTTCTAAGGGACAAATCATTTGCCACAGACATGGCGAGTTTCACTTCAAACTATGTTTCCGAAAAAAAAGAGATTAATTTGACAAACGTGAGAAAGGTTTTTGTCCATACTAGGTCAAGGAAGAAAAACCCCCTTCATATTTTACACAGGTGTCATGGTTTTGGAGAAATGTCAAAAATATAGGTGCTTCAATAGGTTTTTTGCACTTCTAAAGTGACCTTGGGAAAATCAAGTTTTATCCTAGCTAGACTGTCCAAATGACTATCTTGATGAGTAAAATGATAACTAGACAGATAGATATTTCCAATGAGCTATCATGAGCTCCATTTGGAGTTGAGTAAGGCTTCCAAAAGTTTCCTGCAACAACACACTGCATTTTTGCACCCTCATTCTGCACTTTTTGAACATACTTGGGAGTAATGAATTTTGACAGGGAAAATGACCTTCATTTTGCAAACTGAAGGTATTTCAGGAATGTATACTTGAAGGGATTTTCAAAAAGCTATCTTGGAGCCAATTTGGACACCAGAAACCTAGTCAAAAACAACTTGCAAGTTGGCGTAAAATGGATCTGCACATTTAACAATTAACTGATTTTTTCTGAGTTTTTCTACAAATTTGAATTTTACCTTGGGGAATCATCTTTTTACCTCATGTAATTGATGACGTAAATGTAATTATCATTTTTTTACTATTACCTAGGGTAAATACATTAGATTAAAACTCATGATGAGGTGTAATGAATTAGTTTGCAAAAATTTTGGGTTAAGTCACTTTGACCACCCTAAACTCTAGGTTTCAGTTTAGACTCTTGGTGGATCAACTCCTCCTCTTAGGGATTCGACCCTTGATGTTGGGAGAGGTTTTTTTAGGCCTATATATTGTAATTTTTGACTCATTTTTAGAGTTGGAAGTTGGAATCAGTTTCATTTTTCTACTTGATCAAGGGAACTTGTACTCAGTTTTGGCCAAGTTAATAAAGAGGAGTTGCAGCTACATTTATGGGATACCCATGGTATTGAATGTCATTCATTTTTTATTCTTCACTCAAATATGTTTGAATGTATTGTTCATCTTCATTTTCATGTCTATTTTATGATATTTTATAAGTTAGAAATTCAGAATACATACTAGCCATGCTCTGTTTTGGGTAACTGATCATATTTTGTTTCATTATCTTCTGTCTGAGAGAAATACATCTCTTATGCTTCCCTCAGCCTCCTTAAATTTTCTAAACCATTTCATAACCATGATCTTCAAGTGATTGGAATTATACCTACCTTGCCCCATTCATCCCTGCAACCCTAAATCTATTGCCCTGACCTAGTCTCTCCTTGACCTAATTCCATCATCTATTGATTTACCCAACCAAAACCAAATCAAAACAACCCCTTGCACTCATTAACTAGCCTAAAACCTTAATTTCTCCAGCCCTTCTGGCTGTGATCCTTTTGGAGAGAGCCCTCCCCGGATTGATAGGGCTATCTATCACGTCAAAATATTGGTTTGTGGTTACCTCTGTTGGGATTCCTTCCTCAGCGTTGGGAATCTAGTGGAGTGATAATAGATCCTCGAGACTAAAATCTTATTGTCCTTGATCTCAAAAACTTTGTACTTAGACTCCCACATCAAATGGATTTTCAAATTATGTTATTAGTTAAATCAAGGCAAATTTTTCGCACAGTAATTGATGAGGGAGCATCTACGTGCATTATGTCCTTAGCTTGTTGGAAAACTCTTGGTTCTACGAAAATCAACCAGTCACTAACCATTCTTAAAGCCTTTGATGGAAAATGTTTTCAACCATTCATAATACTCCAGGATCTACCTATAGAAGTATAAGGAAAAATTGTAACACTCGAGGTGGAATTTGTTGATGCCCCTCTTGATTACAACCTTCTTCTGGGTCGAAGTTGGTCTTATGCTATGACCATTGTTGTTTCATCAGTATTTTGAATGATAATGTTTCCTTATAAAGGAAATATTGTTAAAATCGACCAGTTGTCTTACTTTGCTTCAAACCTTACTTCTACGGATAATATCCAGCATGTTGGAAAAACGGTTATCCCTTATGAAGATGTTTGGGTAGGACTAGTTAAAGATTCCACTGTCATGGGAAATTTTGCTATACCTTCTCCCAACGTACCATGGACTATTTCCAATAACAATATGATTACATCAAAAAAATTCCATTTGATAACATGTGTAATGTGCCTTTAGAATCGGAATTGGACTCCTATGGTGGCGAGATGCCTTTAAGTCCTTTTGAATTGGCATATGTAGCTGTACAATCGTGTTATGACAATCCATAAACTTATACTGATCAAATGAATGTGGTCAGTGAAGAGTATTCTTCTTGATCAAGCTCAGCCTTGACATCATTTTCAGATCATTTTCAATAATTGTTTTCAACTGATGAAAATATACGAGAAATCTTGTCATCGGATGAATTACCATGTGACGATCTCCATCAACGATATTCTTTTTTACCTAAACTTGATAAACTCAAGAATTATTTTTCATCCATATTTTAAATTGATTATGTTAAGGAACCTAAAAATCCTATGTCCATTCTTCATTCAGATTCTAAGAAAAAATTGGGAAATATTTCCACCACAATTCTTATTGACATATCAATTAAACCCAAAATAATTGAGAACATTCATATAGGTGCTTCTTGCTCGATTGAAGAGATCAAAATCTACAAAGCTCTATTTCAGGAATTCTGAGACATTTTTGCCTGGTCTTATGAAGAGATAGCAGGTATTGATCCTAAGATTGTTATTCATGAAATTAAGACATACCCAGATGCTAAGCCTATTAGATAGAGATTATGTCTGATACATCAACGGAAAGCTGCTGCAATTAAAGCTGAAGTTGAAAAATTACTACGTGCAGGATTTATTTATCCTATTCCTTTGACGGATTGGGTATCTAACATAGTTCCTGTTGTATCTCAAGAAAAAATCCCTCAGTTGTGGTAAGAAATCAATGCTTAAGACATTTTGTAAATGTATGTAAAAATTACAATATCAAATGGTCTCTATTTAACACCATTGGAGTATAATTGCTTAATACCCTCAATAATATGATATCATGAAAGCCTTCACAATGCCATAAACTGTTGATATTTGAATGAAATGAAAATAAAAACTATAAGGGAAACTCAAAATGATATGTTGAGAAATAGAATCTATCACTTTTAAGTTTCAGAGTAAATTCATGGAGAGAGGAAACTCGAAATAATATGCTTCAAACACAGAATATATTACTTCAAAGTTTCATCAGGAGTTTGTGAAGATAGGGGAAACTCAAAATAATATACTGTAAACAAAGAATCTATTACTTTTAAGTTTTAGGGAGAATTTGTGAAGGGAGAAGAGATGACGTGAAGGAGCGCGAATTAAGGCTATTTAACTCTTACTCACAGATGTAATTAAGAGACTGACTGCTACATTACTTCGCTTCATTTAAAGAGGAATAAACACAGAGCGAAGTTAGAAAGACATATCAACATCAACAGGTGTAGGAAACTTGATCTTCTTTCATTTATTTCTCAGAAAATTCAGTACCAAAATAACAGTCATCCAGAGGTCCAAAACTTAGAACCCCTTTTCTTTATTTCTATCTACTTAAATACATCAAAGTAGTTTGTAACTGCTGAACTTAATGAAACAACTGGACTACCTAAACTATTAAGATTACTTTTGCAAGCATACCAAGAAAACAAATTGAAACTGGAAATATTGTTCGTTTCGCTGAATTTGATGTTGTTCGTTTCCTTTTTGGTTATGATGCGGTAGCTGCATAGTTCTATAACAATGCCTCAGTTCCTGACTTGACCCAGCTGTCGTGCTTCCCACAGTGCCACTATATTTTCTTCTTCCTGAATCTACCTATGCCTTTTTCATTTCTAACGCAATCATCATGTCACGTGCTACCTCTTATGCATGTGCCTGCTGTGTTTAGTCTTCTCTTCTCCTTTGCTCTGCGTTGGGTCACTTACCCGAGTCTCTCTGCCATGTTTTGCCCATTTATTCATAAAATGGTGCACAAACCTCATAATATCGTACTTGAAATCCTTTATATTTCATCTTGGAACCACATCGCGTCCGTGCCAACATCGCACTTTGCATTTTGTTGTCTTTAACTTTTCCTTAACACTTATATTTTAAGACTTGCAATGTGCGCTATGTGATCAGGTCCCACCTAGTATCACACATCACACATCGACGACTTTATCACTTACCTCCTGAGGTTATCCTTTAAATCTTGCGATTTTCGATTTGCAGATTTGCGATCCGGCCCCACCACATTGCACATCTCACTTCGACAATTATAACACTTACCCTTTGAACTTAAATTTTAAAACCTGTGATGTGTGGTATGTGGGCTAGGTCCATATCATCGTGCCATGTTGCCCTGCCATGTCACTGCCACGTCACCTTGCCACATCATCATAAATTACCTGCGATCTGTGGGGTCAGGGCCACGTCAGCATGCCACGTCACTGCCACATCACTGCCACATCATCTTCCCACGTCATCAGCCGCACTTCACATTTCACAGTTTCTGTGAATTATTGCATCGCAACTTAAAAAATTTAGCTTGCGATTTATTATCATATAAATGTAAAACTCGCCGGTATGCGATATGCGATTTAATCTCCGTTGTTGATCAATGCCCAGATCCAATGATCCACACTGCTCCTTTGCTGATCTGCTTCGCATCGCACTTTAAACAATTTAACTTGCAATTTCTGATCATATAAATGTAAAACTCGCTGATATGAAATATTTGATTTAACCTCTGTCGTTGACCTATGCTCAGATCCAACGATCTTCACTGCTCCTTTGATGATCTGCGCTTTGACCCTGACCATCTGTTTTTCCCTTTGCGTCTCCTCCAAAGCTCTTAAGTTTTTAAGGGAAATGAGCCATTTCTACGCCTTCAGGAAATTAGTTTGTTTTCTCCACGATGTAACCCTCCTGTGCTTATCCGGTGTTCTGTTGTGCTAGTCCCTCCTGAGCTTATCTAGTGTTCTACTGCGCTAGTCCCTCCTGAGCTTGCGAATGAGCCTAACTCAACCCTATCCGGTGTGCAATGTTTTGAACATGCCCATTGGTCTGTCTCTTGAACTGTTATGTACGTGAATGAGCCCGACTCAACCCACCTTCACATCTCATCACGTAATGTTAATGTACCAACATATAAATCAAATTTCTTTTATGACACAAAATTTTACATTTTTTATCATATATGCTTTTTTGGTGTTTTGAAAAATATTTCAAAGGTAAATGCAAGTGAGCCACAACATCTGGCTCCACTTGGGGATAATGCTTTTTCCCATAGAAGCGCTAAGAACCGCAGATTAGTGCCTTATCCATTGGGCATGGAATCAAATATTGCTTGGTGACATATGAACAATGAGAAATACGGTATATACAATGGTGGATGCTAACTTTTAATGCTGGAAATAATGCTTCAGATACTGCTTGTTCACAGGCATCTGTACTAACTCTCCATCTAGATCTTCCAAAATGAATGTTTTATTTGACCTTGCCTCAAATATTCTGTATGGAACATACCAGAGAGGGTCAAATTTACTATGCTTCCCCTTTTATTCTTGCCTGGTGTCCCATCTCAGTACCAAATCTCCTGCTTGAAAGAGAACTTCTTTTTCTTTTCTATCAAATATAGACTTCATCTTTTCCTGATAAGTAATCAAGTTATCCTTGACTTTGTTTCTGTTTTCACTTTATTCAATTATTTTGTTCAATCTTCTTACCAGAGCATTAGGTTCTTCCCGAGCTTCTTGAAGGAAAGAAATCACTAGTTTGGCCACCTGAGTAGGAAATAGTGCTTGAGTTCCATAAACTAGTTCATAGGGAGACTTCCCAGTAGATCTCCTAGCAGTGACTCGAACTGCCCAAAGGGAAAACTTCAACTTCATATCCTAATACTTCTGATTCTCGTTGATTGTCTTCTTCAGGATTCTGACTAATGTCTTATTTTAGGACTCTGCCAATTCGTTCCCTTGGGGATGATATGCTGTGGAATGTGATAAAATTACATTATATGTTTGATAGAAATTAATGAAACAAGCAGAGTTGAATACCCGAGCATTATCAGTCACAATTTTGACTGGACATATGAATCAGCTGAAAATGTTTTCCTCCAGAAACTTCATCACTACTTGGTCATTCGCCTTGTTAGTGGGTATTTCTTCAACCCATTTTGTAAAGTAATCAGTGGTAGTTAGAATCCACTTGAACTACCACTTTATGGTGGATTGATCTCTCCAATAAAATCCAATCCCCATTGCCTGAAAGGTTCTTCAATAAATACTGGGATGAGAGGTAATGGAGCAAGTTTTTTCTTTTCAGCAAACAAATGACACTTATGACAAATTTTGGCCAGCCTATAAACATCGACAAACAGGGTTGGCCAATAGAAGCCTGACTTGAGAATTTTATGAGCAGTGACCTTCCATCTATAATGACCTCCACACAGACTTTCATGATATTCTTTGGTGACTTCAATAGATTCTCCTTCGGTCAAACATAACAGCAAAATACCAACAAGATCTTTCCAGTATAACTTTGCTTCTACTATAACATATGGCTGAGATTTGAGCTTGAGAGCTCTGTATTTTTTTCTACTTAGTGAAGTTGGAAGAGAAAAGAGACACAGGTAATGCACAATATCTTTATACCAATCAAAGCACAAAAAAATGTATTGAATACATGTTTTGGACTTTCTTTGACCTTCTTCATTAACAGATTCATCCACTGGTGCCAACAGATAAATTCCAAAGGCTTGAAAATTTGTCTCTGTCAATAATTTCGCTAACCCCTATCCCTTGACCAAATTGGCGAGCTTGATGTCCAAATCATACTCTCGGATTTTTGCTATCGACTTCCCCCTTTTTCCTTCAACATCACTTTGGACCAGCACATCTTTCACTGCATAATTAGGAACATAAGATGTTATTTGGGACTATAAAAAGTAAGTCCTGAAGGCTTTCAGTGCTTTGACCAAAGCATATACTTTTTTCTTCAGAATATTATATTTGAGCTCAGCATTTCTGTGAACTTTACTGAAAAATGCAATTGGCTGCTCCTTACTATCTTCATTTTTTTGCAACAACACATCAGCAATAGTAGTTGTTGGAACGAGGTTCCCTAAGATCCGTTTCAGATATAATTTTGTAGTAATTGGTCTTCCGTAGGAGTTTTGAGGTGGGTCAAAGCCCCCAATGTTTTGTAAATGGGTCAAATGGTAGACCTAGAGTCCGCAAACCATGGTTTGCAGACCATAGGATAACAAAGGCTACTATGATATAAATAGGTAGATAGTTGGGTCTAGTAAGTAAGAAGTAAGTAATATTGAGGCTGCAAACAAACTGTGGAGATCTGTCTTGGGTAGTTTTGGGTAAGGACTCTTGTTGACTGTGTGTGTAAAGATCCTCAATCTTGCTGTGTGCAGACCCCGCTGGCTGTGTGCGCAGGCTGTGTCTTGGGTTTGTAATTGGTTTTTTGGATACTAATGAATGCAAAATCTATTTGAAGTATCTTTATGATATCTGGACTAATTGTGTTTATTACTGAAGTGTACCTATGTTATTTATTTAAGCTGTGAATGTATCTGCGATCTATGAATTAGCTTTGATTGTAATGTTATGTGGTGATAATTATTGATGCGCATGTGGATGCGAATGTATTAATAAGATCTGTTAATGATAGTAGCTTTTTTTATGGTTACATGCTGATTGTACTGCGAAAAGATCAATAATAGGCTTGTTTATGTACGAACCTGATAGATTCAACGAAGATCTGCCTTAATTACCTACTCTCTCCTAGGGTGTAGAAACTCGGTTCCAGCACCCTCCCATACTACTTCGGGTGAGACCCTGGCCTGCAAAAGTAGGTCATTGCTGAAAGGGCCAGTAGTATAGGGGTTTTTTGGCAAAGCTTAACTTCGAACTTGGGTGAGGACCCCTGAAGCCAACAAATGGTTCCATCGCCAAGATCGGGAGCATTTTGAGAGAGAGATCGGGTAATGCCATGAGGCCGTTGGAGACCTGAGAAATTGGAGCTCGAAAACTAGTTTGAAAGATAGATTCAGGAATTTTTTGTAAAATAGAATCGCAACACGAAGCTAACATCTAAGAAGTGGAAAAACAAATACATTTTCACCGAAGTATATGAAATTTTCTTTGTAAATTTTGCGCACGAGCTCCAGGAGTGGTTAGCAAGGCTCGTAGAATTCCAGACGTGTTAGAAATACGATCAGATTACGTAGTGGACTCCAGAATTACTTCAACAGTTGGAGAATATTGACAACACAATCACCCATACGGTAGATCATAGGGTGGATATCATGCTAGGAGGGTTTGTAACAGAATTCGCAGTCGATCAGTTTGTATCCTACTCTGAGGCAGAGCAGAGGTTCTTCAAATGATTCTAGGGTAAGTTATTGTGAACATTTCCATTGCTAATTAAAATATTACTGTGCGAAAAAGGCACTCTCTGTAGCCACACCAAATGAATGACCTCTGATCAAAGCGAGAGTACAAAACGAAGTGGTAAGTACTACTCAACAAACCGAGAAGGGGATAGATCTATCTACAACCCATTAAGAGAGTTAGCTACGTACACATGAAGTAGTCCTCCGGCTACACCACCTTCGAGTCAGCATAAGGGCAAGAACTCCCCCACATCTCTACCACCACTGGAAGAAGATATGGCCGCACACATGAAGCTACCCACCTTCAAGGGTGTAGGAGATGAAGAAATGGACTGATATTGGTTCATCGCAGAATCAGTACGAACTACGCAGAATGTGGCTAGTGATGTTGTAAAGAAGGCGCAACTATCCCTCGCCTTTGAAGGAAGGACCCTGGATTGGTACATGGGGTACGTAGGCCAGCATGCGGATCCATCTATTCAAGAGATTAAGAATGCTTTAAAAGAGCAGTTCCGGAAGCCTAAGTCCTACTCTCAGTTGGTGGTTGACTTAAAAGACTTTAGAAAAGGACCCACTTATTCGGTATGGGAGGCTGATCAGCGGCTTAAGAAATTTACCAGGGATGGGGAATTTCAATATGATGACAGACAACACAAGGAATGGTTCATCGCCATTCTATTACCTCACCTACACGTACTTATGGGTTAGCAAGCGATTGAGATGCAAGAGAAAGCTTTGGAGATTGCTATGAAGCTAGAAGTTGCGCCAAGAGACGATGCCCAGTTTGGGGTACAATAGATCCAGGGAAAACTGGAGGTAATGCACCTCGAAATCCAGAATCTGCGGAAAGAGCAAGCAAAAGAAGCTAGCCTAGACATATGGTGCATAAGATGTAGGGTGTCCGGCCACACCAAGGAATAGTGTCCTCTGCTGGCAGACTACATGCAGGCTGGGGGGCCCAGTCCATTGCATCCTAAAGAGGTTACGGGGCCAAGAGGTCCAATGTTATGGTGTGTTGATTGTCGCGTAGCTGGACTACATGATACCAACCACTACCCACGTCTTGGTGCTTATGTTACAAAATTTAAGCAACAATGGTGGAAATTCTACTCATCTGTGGGACATGATGAACATAACTGTCGGAAATATGACTTAATGATAGATCGAGGAAACCTATACAGGGCACAGGCTGACACTTCTTCACCACTATCTCCCTTAGGTAGATGAGACTCCCCAGCCAGAGGCAGGGGAGGGGGAAGGGGTGGAGGCGCAGGTTGGGGAAGAGGGAAATTGATCTGTTACAACTGTAGATATCGCAAGGGTTAAGGTACATGCAGATTTTGAAGTAATTCAGATTGTGGAGGATGCATACCCTTATCCTGCACTCCTGGGACTAGATTGGGCGATATACATGGGAGGCATTATCAACTTGAAGAAAAAAAGCATGGTTTTTGAGAATGAGGGTACGAGAGTGATAGTCCCTCTAGATCCTGTGGAAGGAGAGTGGTCTATAGAGCTTGTGCGCGAAGAAGACGACATGGATCATATTTATATAATCACTTCCTGGGATGAGATTGGATTAATCCTACAGCTGATGGGGTGCTTTGCTGGGAGAAAGATAGTGAATGCCTCTCTGACTCCGATGGGGAGATTGAAAATTGGCAGAATCGGTTACATGATGTATCTGCAGTACGATGTCTTAGGATCACAAAAAGCTTCTGGTGTATCTCCTTAGAGGTAAGAGAGTTGCCTTATTTTGATGGGTTTGGTAGTATTAGGGATTTTCTTAGAAAATTTGAAGTGGAAGTCCCAAGAAAGCGAAGAATGTGGGCGCTTAACCTAGCCATGCGCGCAACCCTTCCGTAGTGGTGGGAAACTCATAAGGGGACGTTCCATGATTGGGAGGAATGCCGCGAGATGATGACCCTACGGTTCGAACCTCTGGTTCACCTATGCATGGAGACTTTCCTTGGCCAAGGAAACCCACTCAAGCACGTGACCGCATGGATGGAGGCATGGTGTGAAAGGACTATGAACGAATGGGTCCACCTATTTATTCATGCCTTGGGGCCAATTCCCACTGCATGGTATCTGGATGTAGAACTACATCAATGTGCCCGCCACTGGGAGACCATGAAGGATGATTTTGTGTGGATGTTTGGTTTGATAGGTGGATCTGAGGCATTAGATGAGGCCTTGCAGGATATAAACACCCTAATATTTGATGAATCATGCCTGCATGTGGAGTACGGGGCACCAACTTGGGACACAGATGCAGGATATTGTTAACTGCTACAATCTATCAATGGAGGAATGTGATGAAGACCCGCGAAATATCAGTATCCCAAAATAAGAGGGAGAACACGCAATTGTTGGACCCCCACTACAGAATGTCGATGCGACCAAGCCTCTTAAGCTAAGGGAAGTCAACATTGGAATAGAAGAACAACCTAAGCTAGCTAAAATTGGGGACTACTGGGATGATGATATTGTTGGGAAGGTCGCAGAGCTTCTCATAGAGTACCAGGACCTGTTTCCTACAAAATTCTCAGAACTCAAGGGTATTACAGGGGACCTAGGGGTTATGCGCATCAAATTAAAACCAGATGTGCGCCCTGTTAAGCAGTGACCATACCGATTGAACCCCAAGTATAAGCAAAATTTAGGGAAGAAATTGAAAAAATGATAGTCGCATGTATCATTGAACCAGTAGAACAATCAGATTGGGTAAGCCCTATGGTGGTCCAGGAGAAAAATACCAAAGGAGAAATAAGAATCTATGTTGACCTGTACAAAATGAATGATGCCTGTGTCCATGATCCCTTCGCTACACCATTCTCTGATGAAATTCTCGATAGTGTGGGAGGACAGGAAGCGTACTCGTTCACTGACGGGTTTTCGGGCTACCATCAAATGAAGATTGCACTTGAAGATCGCAGCAAAACTACGTTCTCCACTGAATGGGGATCCTTCCAATACATCGTCATCCCGTTTGGGCTCAAGAATGCCCCTGCCATCTTTTCGCGGGTAGTGGTCGCAATATTCAAGGAGTTCATCCAAAAGTTTTTGGAGGTATATTTTGACGATTAGACAATATTTGGGATGGTAAAGAAGCATGTCTCAAACCTGCGCATGATGTTGGATGCCTGCAGAAAGCACCAATTTCATTAAATATTAAGAAGTGCATATTTTGCGTATCGTTTGGGATCTTGTTAGGCCACATAGTCTGTCGGAAGGGACTGGTGGTGGACCCCACCAAGGTAGAAGTTATCATCAACCTGGTAGTCCCTACAACTGAGAAATAGATGTGCTCTATCCTTGAGCGCACGGGATACTACAGGAAGTTCATTCAATGGTACGCAATGATCACGACACCCATGGAGAAGTTGTTAAAGAAAGACGTTTCATTTTTTTGGGATGCAGAGTGTCAGAAGAGATTTGAGCTACTCAAGGAAAATATGGTCTCTGCACCTATCCTCATATTTCCTGACTAGGCGAAGGCTTTCGATGTCCATGTAGATGCTTCAGGGATTGCCCTGGGAACTGTCCTTACACGGCCTTGGGAAGGGGATGATTGACCACCCAGTTGCATTTGCTAGTAGAAAACTCTCTAGTGCGGAGCGTAACTACTCCACTACTGAGCGCAAGGGGCTGGCGATGGTATATGCCCTACAGAAATACTAGAATTATCTGTTGGAGGGCACTTCAATATGTTCACGGATGCGCACTTTGTTGATATCATTCACTTCTTAACTACGGGGATGGTGCCTAAAAAATATTCGGTAGAACAGAAAAAATAGCTAGTAACCCATGCAATGGACTTTACCATCATAGCGGGCCACTTGTATAAGCTGGGAGCTGACGAGGTACTACAAAGATATGTTATGGAGCATGAAAGACAAGCCATCTTAGCATAAACCCACGGAGGCGTAGCAGGAGGTCACTACCATTAGGGGAATTTTGAGGTCTAAAATGAGCCTCCTAAGGAAATTATAAAATAATAGTGGAAATAATAAAATAAGATTTGATGACATCATCAAATTTTAGAGGGAAAAAAGAAAAAACTACTTTTCCAACTCGTATTTTCAACTTATCTCCAAAAATTTTTACTCAAATTTCGTGTGGGAGTACTCATTGGATGAAAAATTTAATTCCTTATCCAAGGAGTACCCATGTTACATACTTTCGATGGACCCTTCTACACGAAAAATGATAGATACATGAAAAACGTGATTGTAATCACGTTTTTTAATGTATTTCTCATTTTTCGCATAGCAGGATCCATCGAAAGTATGCAACATGGGTGCTCTTTGGATGAGGAATTAAATTTTGCATCTAACAAGTACTCCCACTCAAAATTTGAGTAAAAAAATTTGGAGATAAGTTGAAAATACATTTTGAAAAAGTAGTTTTATTATTTTATTATTTTTTAATCTTTTTACCCTTTTACTTAAAAAATGGTGAATCATCCCCCATGGTTGACATCATCATCTTGAATCCTATTGGTTATTATAAATTTTATTTTCATTGTACATTTTTCTTAGGAGGCCCATTTTAGACCTCAAAATTCCCGTAATGGCAAGGAAAGCGGCGACATAGAAGATCTTGAGAGTTGGGCTATCGTGGCCCACACTGCATAATGACTCTCATGACTATTGCAAAGCCTTCAACACATGCTAAAGTAAGGAAGACCATCATGCAGGGACGAAATTCCCTTGAAACCACAGATGGCCCTGCAAGCATTTGACAGATGGGCCATAGACTTTGTTGGGCCCATCAACCCACCAGAGAAGAAGACAGGTTCCCACTACGTCATCACTGCAACTGATTATGTAACCAGATGGGTTGAGGCACAAGATGTGAAGGATTGTACTGTGAACACCGTTGCGCAATTTATTTTTGAAATTTTTCTAGCCAGGTTTGGCTGTCCGAAGATCTTGATGAGCGACATAGGTACACATTTCGTTAATGAAACAATATAGGCTTTGACTAAATAATTTTGGATTCACCATGAAAAAAGTACCCCATATCACCTGTAGGCGAATGGAACCATGGAAGCTTTTAATAAAATTCTGGAACAGGCGCTGACCAAGATCTACAAGGTAAATCAAAGCGATTGGGATGTGCCCTTCTCGTCGGTTCTTTAGTCCTATCGAACCACCTGTAAGAAATTGACTGGGAAAACACCATTTCAGATGGTTTATGGAAAGGAGGCCATTACACCCATGGAATATATTGTTCCTAGTCTGCGCATCAATTCCTTTACCAACATGGCAGAGCCTGATATCATGGAGGAACGTTTAGCATATCTAGTTGCCTTGGAGGAAGATCGATTCATTGTCAACTTTCATCAGCAAGTTCAAATGGCCCGGGAAAAATCATGGCATGGCAGACATATTCGACAGAAGACCTTCTCGGAAGGCAAATTGGTCCTACAATACGATAGCCAATTTGCGAAACACCCGGGGAAGTTCCATTAGCACTGGCTAGGCCCCTATATGGTAAAGGAAATCACTGACGGAGGAGCTGTACAGTTAGCTACGTTGCGTGATGATAATCTACTAGGTTATGTTAATGGCAACTGTCTCAAACCCTATCGGATCAAATGACTATATGGTCGGAGTAGCTGTGTCACGAACGGTATGTGCAAGGTTGGTGCATGGGAGTAGGTGAGTAGGAATGATGCACAGGAGGTGCGTTATCTGCGTTGTAGGGATGCGCAATGGGAAAAAATAGTCGTTGAAATGGGGTGGGAACTTGGGAAACCACGCTTCTCGTTTGGGAAATGGGTTACAGACAATTAATATGGCGACTTTCGAGGACTGTTTACCATTTCCATAATGATGAAAGGAAATTAAGGAGTTATGAGTTGTTTTCCACTTGGGATGGCTATAAAATGGGGATTGTTCAAACTACGGGGTTCACGCCTTGGTCTAGATTATTAGCCTCTGAATACTATGATATCTATCATCTTCTGACTGCCCACATGACTACTGGAACTGCACCATCCGACGGTATCACTGCTAAATTTATTTTCCAAGCTAGGATGTCTGCTACCTACACCGTTGCCCCCCCGCTTGAGACGGCCTATAAAGAAGAGGGATCTGAAGAAATCCGAGAAATAACCCCTATAGCGGAAGAAGTCATTTCCACCTTAGCCACGCAGAAAGGCAAAGAGAAGGTTAAATAGGCATGGTGGGCGGGTGTAAAGCCTCGCACATCCCCTCAGAGTCGGTAGTCCCCTAAGAAATTTCCTAAGAATAAATTTCCTGCTTCCCCTCTGAACCCCATGGCGCTCACAATAGAAGGTCTACAAGCGACCTCGCTGACCTGGTTACTGTCGTATATTTTGCCATGCAGAACAGCGTCCCATATGCCCAACGTGGATGTTGTTCATTCCTACCTTCAGACACTGTTGTTCCCTAAAGATGTGCCGCAGCTGGGAGATATGGTTCGCCACCTCCCCCACATCACGTTTGATGATCATGACTTGGGTAACCTGTATGCTTTTCCTTCGCTAGCTCCATAACTGTACTTATAACAAGTCATCGAATATGGTGTACCTAAAATAGAGCCAATGGTTTGGGTCAAGGGATTCCCTGGTGCTAGAATTTTGAACTTATCATGCCTCCCTCACTTTGGTCGCTACAACATCACCAACCTCGTCATTCGTCAATTGATGGTGCTTGTTCACGACAATTGCTCATGGCTCCAAGGCCACATACCGACAGATGCTGCTCTCATTCACCATATTATTGGCCTACCTATGCATGGGCCTAATCCGCAGGATGGCACATGCAAAAGATTCGAGCATCATCTCGCTAAAAATTTCTGAGACAAGTCCACGGTTAAGCGTAACAGGAGGGGCTTCCTGATTGATATTATTAATGACCCTGGTACACGTCTGGGTACTCAGATCTTGGCCTACAGGGTGATGCGGAAATGTCATGCAACAACCACCCCTGCTCATGTAATTGAAGTCGCGGGACGATGTGAAAAGGTCGTCTGCTTTAATTGGTCCTAGTAAATTGTAGAAGAATTCGTCGACAATGTGCTTGAGGCTCAAGAGCACGGAAAAACATTCTACTATTCATGATTGATCTTGCTAATTGTATTAGCTTCATGGGAGCTCCCAGAAGATGCAGTCTTTTCCCCCGTGGAGCCTGGCATGTGTGAAGGAGCGCGGCTTGCCAACCTCTGGAATTACAAGGACCCACAGCGGATTGAGGAAAATAAAACGTTCTGGCTACTCTACGAGGGTGCTCTCTTTGTAGCCATTGATTCCCAACCGCGCCTATCCCCAACTGTCTACGACAAGTACAAGAAAATCGCGTCATTTTGATTCATAATGAAAATTGTGCAAATTCGAGCTCGTAAGGAACGTACTTGGCATAATCTGTCATATATGACTACGAGGCTAAAATTGAGGAGGTCATCAACGCTTGGCTGGCAGAGTGGAAGGTCGTCGCCACGCCCACCGCCCTCAATGCAACAAGTACATCTGGCCACCGTATAATATGCCAACCCACCATTCCACTTAGCTCTATGACGACGCCAGAGAGTCCTACCCTGCCCCTTGAACTAGACTCCTTGCCATACCTGAATCTCACTGATGAAGCCGACGCAGATACGCCGGTCCTACAAAATCTCAAATGGCCCTGAAGATCGTCCCAAAGACCTCGTAAGAAGCAAAAAGCCACTAAGACTAGCACCAACATGGCGGTTACCCTAATGAAGGATGATCTGGACAATATTGTTGATGCTGTCACCACTGCAGCTGCTGATCAATGGATTACTTGGGAAGAGAAAAACAAGGTTGCATTGGAAGTTTTGCAAACAAAACTACGAGCCCTTTGGCTCAAAGTGGACACCCTGTTAGGGTCCTATAAATATAGGATTCATAATTTTGAATTTGGCTCTGTTAAAATCTTGAAATATTGTACATACCTTTTCTTTCTGCGAATGTATTCCCAAATTAAAAAATGAAAAGAGGGTATGTCCTAAAATAACAATCAAAGGACAAAAAGAAACAAACTTCAAAAAAGAATATTAAATATGAACCTCATAAAAAATAGATCATGAAAGCGTTGTAAGTTTAAATGCCACTACTACTAGTTACTTTTACTACAAAATAAAATGATTATGTGCAGCTTGTTCAAAATTCCATAATCCATGATGAATTAAATAGTTTAATCTTAACTCTTTCGTGCTTTAAAATTTCATGTTGATAGATAGAGAATAAAATCTAGCCAAACAGCTTAATCTTGGCAGACTAGTAGTTAAAATAGAGAATAAATGAGGAGCTCAACAGTTTAATCTAATCCCTCAGATGAAATAAGGTTAGAATTAGATAGTTTTCTGCTTTAAAAAGAAAAATGGATTTAGGGTTTCAAGATTAAATGCACCCATGCAAATGATGAAAAAATGTTAGAATAATGATGGGTAGGTAGAAAGCAGTTGTGTAAGGCATGTAATAAAACATAATCTGGCAGATTACTAATTTCCCCTCCCCTACAATGTTCCAGTATTCAAAACCTTTAGTTAAAGAGGCTTAGAGCATTTCTCTGACTTTTGTTGGGACCGGACCTAAGGCTTAGTGACTGATTGGTAAAAAGTACTAGATTCCATTCACAAAATACTTTTCCTCAATGAAATTCCTTTTCCATAGTTTAAAACACTTTTTATCTAGGAAAAGTAAAATCCCCTTGACTAATTCCCTTTTTCATACAAAATCTTCAAAAAACCCACAAAATTATATTTATCCTAAGTATTAAGTGTGAAATTTTAGAATGGGGCCAACATTATGAAATTCCGCCTTAAAAAAACATGATATTACACTTTACTTAGTGTATTTACTATTCTCGCATCCATTTCATATTAACACTTAACTTATGTATTAAATCCCCTATACCCTTTTTCCTGTATTATAATTAAATCCATTATTTTACAGTCCTCCAAAACCCATAGTTTTAATATAACCCAAAGTTTTATCTACCCACATGTCAAATCTTTCGAGCCCCACATATTGAAACACCACCTATATACATAGGCGCCATATAAAAATTTGTTTATAACCCAACCCCGAATAAAACATTAAAATACCCTATTTAGACTTATACAAAGTCAAAATATGATCCCACACACCCGACCTCATGTCACATTAACACCCCCACAATTTTATTGCGCGACTGCCGTCAAATCAACCTTCCCCCAAATCGAACGGCATTCACATTCTTCACTCCCCGAAACTTAACCAACCCAATCAACATGAAATGGGTGGTTTTTCCCATCCACTCCTTCACTACGTGTCGCCACCAGGTGTTATCGCGTTCGTTCACGAAAAACCACCATATGCCTAAAATTAGTGCGAAGAATCCCATTACCCCTTCCATGTAATCTGCCAAACCAGGTACTATTCATCTGCACCAAATGTTAAAGTAAAGGTTAATCAATGTTGAAATAACATTAATACTACCCCTCCAAGTCAAATGTTTCACTGTTTGTTAAGAAAACTCCGAGAAAAACTTTTGCCTAACTATTACAGGGCAATTAACTCCAATTAAGCTATTTTGAGCCCAAATTAAGCCTGAATCCAAGCATTCAGATACACAAACCATTGTAGAAGCAGTCACAAGCATCCTAAAGACTGTCCCACAGAAACCCTCCTTGCAGAACTCTGTTTCATTAACAGATTGTTTGATTTTTGCAGGTTATTCTTAGAATATGAAATTGGTCCAATAGTTTCAATACTAGTTGAAAAAATAGTTTACTCCAAATTCTCAAATTTTAATTCAAAAGCTTCATTCAAAAAAAAAATTGTATACAAATAAAGGATTAAATCAAAGTCAAAGAGAGATCAGAGAGATAAAATTGCATAGTGAGGGGTAAAAGTGAAAAGGTGACGCCACCAGGTGTTATCGTGTTCATTCGAGAAAAACCACCATATGCCTAAAAGCAGTGCGAAGAATTCCATTACCCCTTCCGTGCAATCTGCCAAACCAGGTACTATTCATCTGTGCCAAATGTTAAATTAAAGGTTAATCAATGTTGAAATAACATTAATACTACCCCTCTAAGTCAAATGTTTCATTGTTTGTTAATAAAACTCAGAGAAAACCTTTTGCCGACCTATTACAGAGAAATTAACTCTAATTAAGCTATTTTGAGCCCAAATTAAGCCCAAATCCAAGCATTCAGATACACAAACCATTGCAGAAGCAATCACAAATATCCTAAAGACTGTCCCACAGAAACCCTCCTTGCAGACCTCTGTTTCATTAACAAATTGTTTGATTTTTGCAGGTTATTCTCAGAATATGAAATTGGGCCAACAGTTTCAATACTAGTTGACAAAATTGTTTACTCAAAATTCTCAAATTTTAATTCAAAAGCTTGATTCAATAAACAATTTTTATATAAAGAAAGGATTAAATCAAAGTTAGAGAGATAAAATTGCACAATAAAGGGTAAAAGTGAAAAGGTGACAGAGCAGTCAAGGTAAAATAGTAAAAGTAAAATACGGAGGTAGTAAAAGGTAAATAGAGATGAAAAAAATTTCACCAAAAAAAAATGAAGTTTATCCAAAGTAAAATTCAAAACAGTTAAAAGAACAAAAAGTTTAAAGATGGAAACAGAGCAGGAAGGGACATTTTCCATAAATTTCCTATTTAAGCCATAGTTTTTCAGAAACTATTGTGACCAATCCAAGATGAATTTTGCAAAAATGAATGAGGTTTATGTTCCTACAGTGTCCACCTACAAAAACCTCGCTCACTTTTCTAACATCCATTCTGGGTTTGGAAATATTAAACAATATTTGAAAACACTTTTTACAGAAAATTCCTGTTTAGTCATCATTTTTCAGAGAAGGTTGTGGCCAATCAAAAATGAATATTACAAAATTGGAGGAGGTTTTTGTTCCTAGGAGACCCATATACAAAAAACTATCTCACTTTTTATACAGGTATTACAGAATTATATATACAAGCACATCTCCACAACCTAATGTTCAGATTGTGCAAAGTTCTTTTTTACACATATTTTTGAAGAGCATATGGTGAACAAATGGAACTAAATTTTGGGAAACTGAGAGAGATTTATCTCAAAAACATATTTATAAACAATAAATTTTTTCATTTTTTACATATCTATTTTGAATTGAGATATAAAAAGGTATCACTTGACCCCAAGTTTGCAGAATTTCTAGAGCAAAATGCACAAAGGAAGGAGACAGTTAGTGACTTGGATGCCTCATCATCAACTAAGAGTTGATATCAAATTTGAATTCTCTTCTTTATCACCATCAATCCATAATTTTAGTGCCAAATATATTCATTAGTTTTGAGTTTCGTTTATTTAAGTTCTATTTATGTAATACAATTTGAGATATTTGTAAACCAATCTTGATATTGTTTCAAGATATTCTAGTTTAGAATTTGTTTAAATACTTCACCCTTTGAAGTATTATTGTGGAATAAATTGCGGAAGATTTATATGGTCATTTTTGCTGTACTTGAAGGGTTTCTTGTGCCAAGTTAAAGTAGTAGACTGGGTCAAAGCTATAAGCATCATATTTCAGGATTCATTTGATGAGTCGTTGAAGTGAAGTACTTTCTTCTATCATTGTTTATCTTCTTATGTTTTACATACTTTCATAAATGTGTTCTAAATTTGAATGATAAATCAGGAACATTATTACAGTATTTTTTAAAAGCACTCTGTCTTGAACTGTTTATCATTTCTATGTTTTCTGCTGATTTCCAGAGTTGGGAACCCTTAATTGCTCCCTCTTTCGAATGACCTCTCTCTTCTCTTTCCTTATCAGAATCAAAGAATTATTAATTTCTCTTTATTCCGATTAAAGTCACTTCACAATCAGCCTTCAAAGATCTTTAGTGACTTGTCTATCTCGCCCTGAAAAATATTTGTCTTTTGATCTTGATCTTGAGTTGTCTGCTTGACATATTGACTCCTTTTTCCCAATGGAAAACCAGATTCTCTCTTTAAGTGATTTTTCCCACCAGCCAAACCAAATCTTAAAACCAAATTGTCCTTATAACTAGCCTAAAATAAAACATTAAAACAAAGTTAAATCTTATAGAGAGAGCCCTCTCTGAAACCTAGGAAGGCTAGATCTTAGAGTTTAAAAGTAGGTTTCTGGTTATCTCGGTGAGTTATTTCTTTAACCCTG
Source organism: Pinus albicaulis (assembly GCA_034641835.2). NCBI lineage: Eukaryota > Viridiplantae > Streptophyta > Pinopsida > Pinales > Pinaceae > Pinus > Pinus albicaulis. Next base: position 1,532,963,552 of record CM076578.1, read on the forward strand.
AGAAATTACTAAGTGATAACATATTGGCGACCATATTGGGGAAGACTAATATTTTCTTCAGAAATATTTTACAGGTGCAGATATGATCTATGATGGTGGACAGTGATCAAACACACAAAGGTTAAAATCATCCACTTGGCGACTCCAAATCAATTTCACAATCAAGACTCCACTGGAGGAATGAACCTGAAAGAAAAATATGGAAAGATCAGGCTTTCAACTTGGATATTAATCCAAGACATTATGTTCTTTCTCATTAAGAAAGTATTTCAATGTATGTTGTATTTTAGAGAAGATCTTAGATTAGTTTTTAATTATTTTCCTTTGAAGATTGTAAGTACTAATTCTGTTAATCTCTTTGAGAAAATTTCTTCTGAACCTAATGATGATAATTTTTCAATTAAGAAGCCTCAAATAATTAAGACTAATCTTACAATCCCTGTACATATTCCTATACCATATAAAGTTCCAGATAGATATAAGCCCCTCATTTTACCTCCTATACTCCATAATTTCCCTGATAACTATTACAAATTTCTTCCCAAGTTTGATGGAGAAAATAATAAAATCACTGTCCAAAAACATATTCAAGGTTTTGAGAATTATCTGGACCTATTTGAGATTGATGAAGATGATGTTAGAATCATACTTTTTGCTCTTTATTTGCAAAATAGAATAAAGAGTTGGTTCAAGAATCTGCCTAATGAAAGCATCTCAAATTTCCAACAATTTGTCTAACTTTTTCTTGACAGATGGATAATTAAAGTCAATCTTTTTGTGATCATAGAAGAATATAATCATTTAAAAACACATCCAAATGAAACAATACAAAAAATTTCTAATAGATTTAATCAAGTTTATTATTCAATGCCAGAAAATATAAGACCTCCTCATGATTCAGCTCTCTTGCATTATCCAGGTGCCTTTGATCCAAAAATAGAATTTTAGTTAAGAGGAAGAGATCCAGAAACACTTGTATAGATGGAGAACATTGCAATTGATGTAGAATTTAATCTGCAAATCAGAGACAAAAAGTTAAAAGCTGAAGAAGAGAAGAAAAGCATTGCAGAGATAAAATGTAAAATAAAAGAAATGATATAGAATATCACCATGAAAAATGATTTTTTTGTTCAAAATCACCATGAAGGAATAGAAGAGGTTGATAACCATGAACAAATTCTTGCTAATTCCAATTATCATAGATCATAAAATGGATTTACAGATCAATATGTGGAAGATGAATCTATCAATTTAATGTGTATGTTTGATGACATCCGTTCATTTGATGATTTGCCTAAATAGGATCATTATGATGATAGTTATGTTCTCCAAACTCAAGGTAACTATACTGAGGAATCAAAAGCTAGTTTGTGGGATGAGGAAATTCATTCTCAACAACTCGAATACAGTGATCAGCCAAAACAAATCTACTATGAAAGTGAGAAAGAAAGAGCATAAAATGTGGAAATAAGTGAAGATTCTTTACCTCTTTGTTTTGCTTCATTTTAGTTCATTAAAGATAACTTTCATGCCATCAATAATCAACAGTCTTTAGGAATTTTGATTGACAACAAAGAAGATAATGAAACTCTTGATCAGGATGTTTCAGTTTCACAATTGCAATTATCAGTTCCCATTTAAATACACGATCAAATAACACAGGATAATTCAATACCACTATGTTTTGAATCATTTCAACTTTTAAAGGAAAGGTGGTATAACATATTTAAATAAAAGGATGAGTAACTTGTTGAAATTTATGAAGTCCCATGGAATTCTATATGCCATAGGTTGCAACAATTTTCCCAAGTTTTTCATGATCCAATAGCAGATATGTTGGATATTGAATGCATTCAAAGCCTGCCTCAATTAAATAACTATGAGTTTCAGAATCAAGATGATAAAGGTTTCAACAATCAAACATTACAATCAATAGGAATATCGTCACAAATATTATCTGAAAGTTTGCAAGGAGATAAAGATGAAATTAACATTTTAGTTTCATGGCATTGAGGCCATCCAGAACAGATGTACAATTATTTCTATTAGTTAAACATTAGTGTATATATCTTGGAATATCTTTTTGAAAATTTTCTAGAGTCAACAATGGAAATCAAGTATTTCCTTATCATCTCATTTTTTGACAAGTTTCTAAAAGGTTGCAGAATTATAGTTTTGACAATCAACAAGCACATGCAACAAAATATACCAAAGTATATAATGCTTGAATGGTTGCATTAGCTATTTCATTTTACCTAACCAGTAGTTGGACAACTAATTAGAGTAAGTAGGTAGGATTTCAGCTTATTTCAGTTTTCAGTTTTCAGCTAGTTTGAAATAATTCATTAGGATTTGAAGCCAAGGAAAAGGCCTTAAGACATTGATGATTTAGTAGTTTGGTTTGAAGGTTGCAGCACCTTTTAGTCTCAGATCAGATTTCAGTTTGCAAAAAAAGGTGTAAATGTAGTTCACGAGTTTTTAGTCACAGTATATGCATGTTTTGGATTAGCCCAATGGATCAGGCTACTAGTCGACGGTGTTCTTGACATCACACAGAGAGATTCCATCCCCATGTGAAGCCGTTGTTAGGGTCCTATAAATATAGGATTCATAATTTTGAATTTGGCTCTGTTAAAATCGTGAAATATTGTACATACCTTTGCTTTCTGAAAATGTATTCGCAAATTAAAAAATGAAAAGAGGGCATGTCCTAAAAGAACAATCAAAGGACAAAAATAAACAAAGATCAAAAAATAATATTAAATATGAACCCCATCAAAAATAGATCATGAAAGTGTTGCAAGTTTAAATGCCACTACTACTATTTACTTTTACAGCAAAATAAAATGATTATGTGCAGCTTGTTCAAAATGCCATAATCCATGATGAGTTCAATAGTTTAATCTTAACCTTTTCATGCTTTAAAATTTCATGTTGATAGATAAAGAATAAAATATAGCCAAACAACTTAATATTGGCAGATTAGTAGTTAAAATAGATAATAAATGAGGAGCTCAACAATTTAATATGAGCCCTCGGATGAAATGAGGTTAGAATTAGAGAGTTTCCAACTTTAAAAATAAAAATGGATTTAGGGTTGCAAGCTTAAATGCACCCATGAAAATGATGAAAAAATGTTAGAATAATGATGGGTAGGTAGAAAGAAATTGTGCAAGGCATGTAATAAAACATCATCTGGAAGATTACTCATTTATCCTCCCCCACAATGTTCCAGTATTCAAAACCTTCAGTTAAAGAGGCTTAGATCATTTCTCTGAATTTTTTTGGGACCGGACCCAAGGCTTAGTGACTGATTGGTAAAAAGTACTAGATTCCCTTGACAAAATCCTTTTCCTCAATGAAATTCCTTTTCCTAAGTTTAAAACACTTTTTATCTAGGAAAAGTAAAACCCCCTTGACTAATTCCCTTTTTCATACAAAATCCTCAAAAAACCCACAAAATGCTATTTATCCTAAGTATTAAGTGTGAAATGTTAAAATGGGGCCAGCATTATGAAATTTTGCCTTAAAAAAACATGATATTACACTTTACTTAGTGTATTTACTATTCTCGCATCCATTTCATATTAGCACTTAAATTATGTATTAAATCCCCTATACCCTTTTTCCTGTATTATAATTAACTCCATTATTTTACAATCCTCCAAAACCTATAGTTTTAATATAACCCAAAGTTTTATATACCCACATGTCAAATCTTTCGGGCCCTGCATATTGAAACCCCACCTATATACATAGGCGCCATATAAAGATTTGGTTATAACCCAACCCCGAATAAAACATTAAAATACCCAATTTAGACTTATAAAAAGTCAAAATACGGCCCCACACACCCGAACTCACGTCACATTAACACCCCCGTAATTTGATTGCGCGACTGCCGTCAGATCAACCTTCCCCCAAATCGGACGGCATTCGCATTCTTCAATCCCAAAAACTTAACCAACCCAATCAACGCGAAATGGGTGGTTTTTCCCATCCACTCCTTCACTACGTGTCGCCACCAGGTGTTATCGTGTTCGTTCACGAAAAACCACCATATGCCTAAAATTAGTGCGAAGAATCCCATTACCCCTTCCATGTAATCTGCCAAACCAGGTACTATTCATCTACACAAAATGTTAAAGTAAAGGTTAATCAATGTTGAAATAACATTAATACTACCCCTCCAAGTCAAATGTTTCACTGTTTGTTAAGAAAACTCCGAGAAAAACTTTTACCTACCTATTACAAGGCAATTAACTGCAATTAAGCTATTTTGAGCCCAAATTAAGCTTGAATCCAAGCATTCAGATGCACAAACCATTGTAGAAGCAGTTACAAGCATCCTAAAGACTGTCCCACAGAAACCCTCCTTGCAGACCTTTGTTTCATTAACAGATTGTTTGATTTTTGCAGGTTATTCTCAGAATATGAAATTGGTCCAACAGTTTCAATACTAGTTGAAAAAATTGTTTACTCCAAATTCTCAAATTTAATTCAAAAGCTTCTTTCAAAAAAAAATTTGTATACAAAGAAAGGATTAACTCAAAGTCAAAGAGAGATCAGAGAGATAAAATTGCATAGTGAGGGGTAAAAGTGAAAAGGTGACAGAGCAGTCAAGGTAAAATAGTAAAAGTAAAATACGGAGGCAATAAAAGGTAAATAGAGATGAAAACACTTTCACCAACAAGAATGAAGTTTATCCAAAGTAAAATTCAAAACAGTTAAAATAACAAAAAAGTTAAAGATGAAAACAGAGCAGGAAGGGACATTTTCGAGAAATTTCCTGTTTAAGTCATAGTTTTTAAGAAACTATTGTGACCAATATAAGATGAATTTTGAAAAACTGAAGGAGGTTTATGTTCCTAAGATGTCCACCTACAAAAGCCTCTCTCAATTTTCTAACAACCATTATTAGTTTGGAAATATTAAACAATATTTGAAAGAACTTTTTACAGAAAATTCCTATTTAGTCATCATTTTGTAGAAAAGATTGTGGCAAATCATAAATGAATCTTACAAAATTAGAGGAGGTTTTTGATCCTAGGAGAACCATCTACAAAAACCTATCTCACGTTTTACACAGGTATTATAGAATGATATATACAAGCACATCTTCACAACCTAATGTTCAGATTATACAAAGTTTTGTTTTACAGATCTTTTTGCAAAGCATATGGTGAACAACTGTAACTCTATTTTGGGAAACTGAGAGAGGTGTATCTCAAGAACATATTTATAAACAATAACCTCTTTCAATTTTTACATATATATCTCGAATTGAGATATACAAAGGTATCACTTGACCCCAATTTTGCAGAATTTATGGAGCAAAATGCATAAAGGAAGGAGACAGTTATTGACATGGATGCCTCATCATCAACTAAGAGTTGATATCAAATTCAAATTCTCTTCTTTATCACCATCAATCCATAAGTATAGTTCCAAATAGATTCATTATTTTTTAGTGTCCTTTATTTAAGTTCTATTTATGTAATACAGTTTGAGATATTTGTAAACCAATCTTGATATTTTTTCAAGATATTTTAGTTTAGAATTTGTATAAATACTTCACTCTTTGAAGTATTATTGTGGAATAAATTGCTGAATATTTCTATAGTCATTTTTTATGTACCTGAAGGGTTTCTTGTAGCAAGTTCAAGTAGCAGACTGGATCAAAGCCATAAGCATCATATTTCAGGATTCATGTGATGAACCATTGAAGTGAAGTACTTTCTTCTGTCATTGTTTATCTTCTTATGTTTTACATACTTTCATAAATGTGTTCTAAATTTGAACGATAAATCAGGAATATTATTACAGAATTTTTTAAAAGCACTCTGTCTTGAACTATTTATCATTTCTATGTTTTCTGCTGATTTCCAGAGTAGGGAACCCTTAATTTCTCCCTCTTTCGAATGACCTCTCTCTTCTCTTTCCTTATCCGGATCAAAGAATTCTTAATTGCTCTTTATCCCGATTAAAGCCACTTCACCAATCAGCCTTCAAAGATCTTTAGTGACTTGTCTATCTTTCCCTGAAAATATTTGTCTTTTGATCTTGATCTTGAGCTGTCTGCTTGACATATTGACTCCTTTTTCCCAATGGAAAACCAAATATATTACTATCCATCTCTTTAAGTGATTTTTCCCACCAACCAAACCAAATCTTAAAACCAAATTGTCCTTATAACTAGCCTAAAATCAAACATTAAAACAAAGTTAAATCTTATAGAGATAGCCCTCTCTGAACCCTAGGAAGGCTAGATCCTAGAGTTTAAAAGTAGGTTTGTGGTTACCTCGGTGAGTTCTTTCTTTAACCTTGAGAAATTACTGAGTGATAACACACCCTTCAAGCGAGTGTTGATCAAGTGAGGCAGAATCAAGCGAGCGTGGATCAAGCAAGGAAGCTAGGCCAGCGGGGCCCCATTATGGACCTACCAACCACTGAGGACAGTCGACCCTGCCATCTCCCAAGCGCTGCCCTTACAATGGAACCCACCAACCTCTGCAACCAAGTCCGGGGATGCCCAATCACCCTTGATGTTAGTCGATTAGCCAATGAACAGTTGCATGAGCTATTTACTGCCATCACCTGTGAGTTGCAGCACTAGGAACTTCGCGCACAGCAACACCTTAGTGTGATCGAATGAACTATTGTGACCCACGTTGCTGACGCTGCCCAAATCCAGGCCGTGCATACCACCAATATCGCACAACAAGCTGCCTTGGAACAACTTATCAATTGACTATGTGAACATATGCCAGGGGTGATTCCTGCTTCTGTTGAGCCCCAGGCCAAGATTGAAGGTCTGATAGCTACTTTGAAGGCATCTCGGACTGAGGTATCAACTGTCAGGGCTAAGTTTGAACTTCAAATTGCTTCGTTATAGGCCAAACTCCAGCCTGGCACCCCCTCGGAAGAACGTGCCCAGCGAGCTGCACTAATTATAGAGGCCACTGCTACTATCACTACGCAGATCAGTCAGGGTGTTACACTGCTTGAAAATGCTATGGAAATCTAGTCCCAGGTGTAGCATGATCCTCTCCTCTGCGAGATCGATTAGGAATTGACTCAGAAGGAGCATGACTTTGAGAGGCTGGAAGCTACGATGTCCACCCTTGTTCCAGCGCAACGCTTTGCACGACTTTAAACCATCCATGCGCTTCGTAGTGACATCATTGCGCTCCAAGATAAAAAGAAAATCCTCAACTACCATTTGACACCCTGGTTGGAGGACGCCCTTCAGCTCTCATAGGACATAGACAGGGCGGTCTGACAGCTGAACTAGGCTCTTGATAGTGTCACCGCAGCCGTGAAAGTACCAACATCTCAGAAACTGGTGGAGATTGCACAAACAGCCACTGCGCAGAACCTTCAAGTGTTGCCTCGACTTACTGCTGCCATGGAACAACTCAAAGAAATGATGAAGGTCTCACCCGTGCTGTGACTCGGGATGAGTCACAAGATTGTGTTGGGGGCCTATTGGAACAAGGTTCCCTAAGTTGCGTTTTGGATATAATTTTGTAGTAATTGGTCTTGCGTAGGGGTTTTGAGGCGGGTCAAAGCCCCCAATGTTTTGTAAGTGGGTCAAAGGGTATACCTAGAGTCCAAAAACCACAGTTATCAGACCATAGAACATCAAAGGATACAATGATATAAATAGATAGATAGTTGGGTCTAGTAAGTAAGAAGTAAGTAATATTGATGCTGCAAACAAATTGTTGAGGTCTGCCTTGGGTAAGGACTCTTGATGGCTGTGTGCGTGGAGATATTTATTCCTACTATGTGTAGACCTCGCTGGCTATGTGTGCGAGCTATGTCTTGGGTTTGTAATTGGGTTTTTGGATACTAATGAATGAAAAATATATTTGAAGTATCTTTATGATATTTGGACTGATCGTGTTTATTATTGAAGTGCATCTGTGTTATTTATTTAAGCTGCGAATGCATCTGGGATCTATGAATTAGCTGCAATTGTAATGTTATGTGGTGATAATTGTTGATGCATACGTGGATGCGAATGTATTGATCAAATATGTTAATGATAGTAGCTTTGTTTATGGTTACATGTTGATTATACTATTAAAAGCTCGATAATAGGCTTGTTTCTGTGCGAACTTGATAGATTCAACGAAGATCTGCCTTAATTACTTACTCTCTCACAGGGTGCGGAAACCTAGTTCCAACACCATCCCATACTACTTCAGGTGAGACCTTGGCCTGAGAAAGAAGGTCATTACTGAAATGGCTAGTAGTATAGGGGTTTGTTGGAAAACCTTAACTCTGAACCTAGGTTAGGACCCTTGAAGCCAACGGTAGTGGGGGATGCAAATGAGAATACCTGAAAGGCTTTTTGATAGTCTGGACTAATGAGAACTGAAGCTTCCTACAGTGCTTCCTTTATTCTAGAAAATGCATCTCTTTCTTCCTTATCCCATTTCACTTCTACAATTTTCTTCAACATATCTATTATACTTCTCACAATCTCAGTATAATTGGGCACAAATCTCCTCAGAAAGTTTATTTTTCCTAGGAATATTTGGATATCTTTCTTGCTTCTGGGTAAAGGAATCGTCTAAATGGCTTCCACCCTTGCTGGGTCAATATTTACTCCTTGTTTAGAAATTATGTGCCCCAATAATTTACCTCCTTCTAAGGAAAATAGATATTTCTTGGGATTTAATGACAAACCAAACTTTCTGCACTTTTACAAAGTTTTTTTGTAAATGCTCCAAGTGTTCATCATATGACCCTGAGAAAACAATTACATCATCCATATATATAACTACAAACCTATCACCAATTAAGGCTATGGCCATGGCCCTCTGAAATGTTGCACCTGGGTTCATAAGGCCAAATGGCATCCTTGCATACATGAAGGTGCCCCAGGGCGTCATGAAAGAAGTCTTCTTCTGATCTTATTTTTCTACTGCTACCTGATTATACCCAGAAAATCCGTCAATAGACAACTTGTAAGCTCCTGTCACCTTCTGTAAGACATAATGCATTTTCGACAAAGGATAATTATATTTTAGAGATGCTCTGTTCAAATTCCTGAATTCTACACAAAATCTTATCTCTCCATTCTTCTTTCTTATAGGAACCAGATTAGAAACCCAGTTTGAATATCTGAGAGGGACTATAGTTTTCGCCTACAACAATTTCTTCACTTCTTTTTCGATTGGAGCTAGCAACAATGGATTGATCTATCTGATATTCTTTCCGTGTGGTTTTATTTCTTCTTTCAATGGGATCTTATACTGAATTATGCTTTTTTCATATGTTTTCAGGTCTTCATATGACCAGGAAAACACATCCATATATTTCTTAAAAAGATCAATGTATATTTCTTTGTAGTTTTTGGGAACACCTTTGAATAATTTCATTATTTTGGGTTCCTGCTGAGTTCCCAAATTACAATATTCCATCTCTTCTTATTGATGTGTTTTCTTTGAATCGACATCAACATCATTAGAATCAAATAATCTTTCGATGGGAACCAACCCTTTAGGGAGCACATCATCTTTCAATTGGATAATCTTATGTTCACCTATCGACTGCTTAACTTTTCTTATTTATGCTTTCTGCTCTGTTTTTTCTTCCTCTTGGTGTATCTCAACATCTTCAAAGTTTCCAATCATTGTCAGGAACTGATTTATCTATTCATCATCTTCAAACACCTATCAATGTTTCACATTGTCAAGGATAGAAGGTCTATGTATAATTTCAATTTCATACCTTAGCCTTGAATTTATTGGAGGTTTGAAGGTGTTGGCTACAACTGCTAAAGAATCGGCCAATCTATTCTCCTCCCTCGCAATATACTGAAGATTGAAGGCTTCAAAATAGTTTTCTATCAGATCTCAAAATTCATTCCTATATGATCTTAATCTCATATGCTTGGTTTGACAATGATTTTTAATATTCCTTGTTATCAATTCAGAGTGAAAAAAAATTTAAATACATTGAACTCCCATCTGTTTAGAAACTTGAAGGATTGAGATTAAGGCCTCATACTTCGCCACATTGTTTGTTGAATCAAACTCTAGTTTAAAAGAGAAAGGCATGAGGTTACCTTTTGGTGATATTAGCAAGAATCCAGCACCTGCGCCTTCCTTGGAGTAGACACCATCAAAGTAGAATTTCCAAATATTCCTTGAGTGCAGTTCATTATTTACAACTGCTAAAGATAGATTATTCCCCGTGTCTTCAGCAAATTCCGCATCTTCATGCAGCATGAAATAAGAAATATCTTCTGTTTCTTGACTATAAATGGGGGAATTTCCTGCATATTTCTTAGAGGTGGTCTTTACAAACCTTGTTTCCCTATACAATCTCCTTTCTTCCCCATTAAAAACCAGAATGATAGCATAAGTGAAATCTAATTTTAGAACACCTCCCAATTTTTCTCCCCGAGATCTTGATAGGAACGTTCCAAACCTGGTTGGGATGTCAGCAACCACTACATCCATGACTATACTCTTTGCTGGGATTTGTTCCAATGAATCTGCTACATCTTTAATTAACCCAACACATTTCACCCTTTTGGAATCAAATGGATATAGATACTTATAAGGTTTGGTAATCTGCAAGTTAAGTTCCTTCATAATAGACAATGGCATGAGATTATGGGACACTCCTGAGTCCAGTATGCATTTATGTAGAATAAAATCATGAAGCAACAGAGAGATATAGAAGGGTGGAACAGAAGGATATACTTCTTCTACATGAGGACCAAAGGTGACCACTGGCTTTTCTTCTTGTAAATTCACTGTGTCACTTATATCTCCCACCTGTGTTTGATTAATAAATTCTGAAATTTCCTTCTTGTAAGCTGGTATTTTAGCTAATTATAGAAGAGGTACCTGAATTTTAACCTTCTCCAACTCTTTTTCCAAACTAAAAGCATGAGTTTTCTTAACGTTCTTTTCAGGTTCTTCTTCACTCTTTCTAGAATTTTCCGTTGGTTCGAGTACAGGAACAACTCTCTCCAAAATATTAGTTTCAATTGATTTGTTCTTGGAAGATTCACCCTGCTTCACATTTTTTCTATTAAGTGAATTTATAGGTTGTTTCCCCTTACTAACCTATTTCACAGGGTCCTTTTGTTTTGGAGTCGCCATTGGAGGAGGAATGGAGCCTTGTTGTTCACCTTCATTATCTTGCACTCTAGATCTCTTTCTAGACCTTAAATCATATTTTTTATGTAACTCGGCTTGCATGAAATCTGTGAATTGCCTATAGTATTCATCCATTTCATCTTGATCAAAAGATACTTCAAATTCAACATATTCTCCCTCACAATATTCCTCTTCATCCTCTTTTATTGTATACATAGCATATACCTGATCCTCGATCTCCCTTTGGTCATCTTCTATTGGCTCTGCGAGTGTTGCTTTTTATATACAACGATGCTTGAACCTGGTCTTGATCTCTTATTTCCCTCTGCAAAATTTGCAGGGGATGTCTTATGAATTGAGGGTTAAACCCCCCTTGGTTTTGTTGTACTTGTATTTGGGATTTTTTGTTTTCCAATTACATCTTAGCTAGCTTATTTGTCAAAAAAATTTATCACCTTTTTCATATCTTCAATTCGTAGATCTTGTGATGATTCTTCTCTTGCTTTCCTCTTCTCTTGGATTGGCTATTTCCCTTTTGCCTTTCCAGCTACAGTCATATTAGCTTCAATCTCTAAATCATCTGTTTGTATTTGCTCAAGAGTAGGGGCTCTTCTCTCTCTCAATGTCAGGTTAAAATCAGCTTCAAAAGCCCCAACAAAAACTACCTTTGCTCCTACAAGGGGGGCTTCATCTCTATAGGAAAACTATTGTACAATTTGTTGAATATTTTTATAAACTTAGAAATTTTTTCATTAGGATATCTTTTAATTGCATTAAACTCTGTAAATGATTAACCATGATCTCTCTTTTCTCCCCATCTTTGAGTGAATTTAGTTTCTAACTCTTCCCAATTATTTATTGAACCACTTGGTAAACCTTTGAACCATTTTCTACCCTCTCCATTTACAGACTGCACAAATAGTCTCATCACAACATCAAGATATCCTACATTTAAATTCTCAACAAAAGTGAAAAACAAGGGTAAATGTTGTTATGTAGTTACTTCATAATCTCTAGTGAAAAGAGGAAGTAATTTGAGGTATTCTTGAGGCATGAAATTCATTGGTTGTGTAATATTTAGTGGTGCATATCTATTCATTAAGAAAGCTGGTGCTGCCATATTTACACCTTGGTTAACTGTTCCTTGGGTAGTTGAGGTTGATGAACCTACTGTGAAAGTGAATGAAGGTGGTGGGAAGACTGATATCAAAGTGAGTTGATGAACAATGGCAGAAGAACCAACAACTATATTTGGTTGAGCTTGAGTGAAGGTAAAAGAAACAGACTTGAAAGAATGTACTTCTAACTTAGGTTCTTGAAAATTAATGGGTGTGGAAGGAGAATATTGTTCCGAGAAATAGAGTTCCTTGGAAATATCTTCAAACAAAATGTTATGAGAATTGCTGCCAGGAGTAGACAATTTAGATCAGGTGTTGAAGGAGTTTCAGTTTTCTGAGGCTTTTTAGAAACCAATCTTTTTGGGTCTGGAAAAGCAGGGACTATTTGCTGTGAGGTATCTGACCTTGTGTGAGGCCTCTTTAAAGCCAAAATTTTGAAAATAACAAACACAACCAGATATTTCCTCCTCACTGAACAACTAGAGGAAATAATGTGAAAAACCAAGGGAAAATAAACTTCGTTTCTTTGTGCCCAGCAATGGCGCCAAAAAATGTTGTATCTCAAGAAACAATCCCTCGACTGTGGTAAGGAATCAGTGCTTAAGACAATTTGTAAATGCATGTCAAAATTACAATATAAAATGGTCTCTGTTTAACACCTTTGGAATTTAATTACTTGATACCCTCAATAATATGATATCATGAAAGCCTTCACAATGCCATAAAATGTTGATATTTGAATGAAATGAAAAGAAGAACTGTAAGGGAAACTCAAAATGATATGCTGAGAAACAGAATCTATCACTTTTAAGTTTCAGAAGAAATTCATGGAGAGAGAGGAAACTCGAAATAATATGTTGCAAACACATAATCTATTACTTTAAATTTTCATCAAGAGTTTGCGAAGAGAGGGGAAACTCAAAATAATATGTTGTAAACACAGAATCTATTACTTTTAAGTTTCAGGGAGAATTTGTGAAGGAAGAAGAGATGAAGTGAAGGAGCGCAAATTAAGGCTATTTAACTCTTACTCACAGATGTAATTAAGAGACCAGCTGCTACATTACTTTGCTTCATTCAAAGAGGAATAAACATAGAGAGAAACTAGAAAGATATATCAACATCAACAGGTGCAGGAAACTTGATCTTCTTTCATTTATTTCTCAGAAAATTCAGTACCAAAATAACAGTCATCCAAAGGTCCAAAACTCAGAACCCATTTGCTTTATTTCTATCTACTTAAATACATAAAAGTAGTTTGTAACTGCTAAACTTCTTGAAACTACTCGAATACCTAAATGTTAAGTTTACTTATGCAATCATACCAAGAAAACAAATTGAAACTGGAAATATTGTTCGTTTTGTTGAATCTAATGTTGTTGATGCGCCCCCCCCCCGAAGTGTTGAGGTGTCCTTTCTGGTTATGATGCGGTAGCTACACAGTTCTGTAACAATGCCTCAGTGCCCAACTTGACCCAGTTGTCGTGCTTCCCACAGTGCCACTATATGTTCTTCTTCCTGACTCTACCTATGCCTTTTGCATTTTGAACATTGTCATCATGTCACCTACTACTCGACTCTCCCTCTTCTGCGTGTGCCTGTTGTGTTTAGTCTTCTCTTCTCCTTTGCTCTGTGTCGGGTCACTTACCCAAGTCTCTTTGCCATGTTTTTCCTATTTCTTCATAAAATGGTGCACAAATCTCATAAGCCCGGACTTGAAATCCTTTAAATTTCATCTTGGAACCAAATCACATCTGTTCCAACATCGCACTTCGCATTTTGTTGTCTTTAACTTTTCCTTAGCACTTATCTTTTAAAACTTATGATATGCGCGATGCGATCAGGTCCCACCTGGCATCACACATTGCACTTCGACGATTATAACACTTACCCTTTGCACTGCACTTTTAAAACTTGCGATGTGTGGTATGCCGGCTAGGTCCATGTCACCCTGCCATGTCACCACCACGTCATCATAAATTACCTGTGATCTATGGGGTCAAGGCCACGTCATCTTCCACGTCAGCTTGCCACGTCACTGCCATTTCATGGCCACGTCATTGACACATCATCACCCGCACTTCGCATTTCGCAGTTTCTGTGACTTATCACATCGCAACTTAAATAGTTTAACTTGCAATTTCTTATCATATAGATGTAAAACTCACTGGTATGCAATATGAGATTTAATCTCCATCGTTGATCAATGCCCAGATCCAATGATCCACGCTTCTCCTTTGTTGATCTGCTTCGCATCGCACTTTAAACAGTTTAAATTGCGATTTCTTATCATATAAATGTAAAACTCACCTATATGCTATATGAAATTTAACCTCCAACATTGATCTATGCCTAGATCCAACGGTCCTCACTGCTCCTTTTCTGATTTGCGCTTTGATCCTGACCATCTATTTTTCCCTTTGCGCCTCCTCCAAAACTCTTAAATTTTTGAGGGAAATGCGCCATTTCTCTTCCTTCGAGAAATTAGTTTGTTTTCTCCACAGTGTAACCATCCTGAGCTTATCCTGTGTTCTGCCGCGCTAGTCCCTCCGGAGCTTGCGAATGAGCTCGACTCGACCTTGTGTAGTGTGCAATGTTCTAAACATGCCCATCGGTCCAGATCTTGAACTGTTCTGCATGTGAATGAGCCCGACTCGACCCACCTTCACATATCATCACGTAATGTTAATGTACCGACATATAAATCAAAATTCTTCTATGACACACAAAATTTTACATTTTCTATCATATATTCTTTCTTGGTGTTTTGAAAAATATTTCAAAGGTAAATGAAAATGAGCCACAACAGTTTTCGTAACCAAGAAACAAGGGACTATCAGAGTCTGTGTCGATTATCGGGATATTAACAAGGTATGTCATAAAGACAATTATCCTACCCCTTATATTGACCAAATTATTGATGCTTGTGCTAGAAAAGAAATATTCTTGTTTATGGATGGTTTTTATGGTTACAATCAAATCAGCATACTCCCTACTGATCAACCTAAAACAACATTTATATGTCCATGGGGCATGATTGCATACTGTAAATTACCATTTGGAGTAAATGATGCTGGCGCAAAATTTCAACGAGCTATGTCTTACGCATTTCACGATATCAAACGTATTGTACAACCCTACCTGGATGACTTGCCAGCTCATTCTTTACGCATACAAGATCATCCTACACACCTACGTGCCATCTTTATAAGGTGTAAGCATTACAACATTCGTTTGAATACACACAAATGTGTATTTTTTATACACTCGCGACGTATACTTGGGTTCATTGTTTCAAAAGAAGGCATTCGTGTCGACCCATTGAGGCTATTGTTAATCTACCTCCTCCTTCCACTCTTCGCCAATTCCAAAGTTTACAGGGGAAAGAAAACTTTATGTGCCATTTTATCTTGAAATATGCAGAGTTAACTAAAGGTTTTACCCGCTTGTTAAAACAAGATTTTCTATGCATTTAGGACGAGCTTTCCGATAAAGATTTTGATGCTCTTAAACACGCGTTGACCCATGCACCATTGTTGCATCCGCCTAATTATCACCAAGATTACTTTTTGTATTTAGCTATGTCTGATTCCACGATTAGAATGGTTCTAGTTCAAGAGGATGATTCTAAAAATGAACATGTGATTTATTACCTAATTCAGAATCTCATCCCAACAGAAATCAAGTATTCACATGTGGAGAAATTGGCCTTGACAGTTGTTCAACATGTCCAACGATTCTATCATTACATATTGCTACGCAAAACCACATTGATATCTAATTGCAACACGCTGATGTATATTTTGACGAAAAAATTTCTCAAGGGGAAATACTCTAAATGGATCGTCATCCTGCAAGAGTTTGATTTGGAATTTGAGAAATCAAAGTCTAAGAAATCACTGGTATTTTCTGAAATTATGTGTGATTTTCCCAATACTGAATTTGAAACGATGCCAGAAAACCATCTCGCTGATGAATCTTTGTTTCTAATTAGTACATTAGATCCCTGGTTTGGGGATATCATTATATATCTCCATACCCAAACCTTTTGGCCAGAGCTTTCACGATCAGATCCATGGAGAATTTGATACCAATCACAGCAATATAATATTGTTGGCAACACTCTTTACCGTCGTGGTGCCGATTCTATTTTTCAAAGTTGTATAACACATGAAGAAGCCGAAAGGGTTTTGAATGACTACCACTTTGGAGCATGTGGTGGTCATATGTATGGGTTCGCCACAACCCAAAAGATATTGTGCGATGGCTATTTCTGGCCATCTCTATTCAAAGACTGGATTCTGGTGGTTAGAAAATGCCACAATTGCTAGATTTTTTATCAAAATATGCGTGCATCTCCAACTCCTCTTCACCCAATCATTGACGTTGGTCCTTTCGCTAAATGGGGCATCTATTTCGTCACATGTAACCCCCACTCGGCTGAGGGGCATGGGTATATTATTCTCTCCATAGACTACTTTACCAAATGGGCTGAGGCGATGCCTACATTCATGGTTGATGGAAAAACTGCACCAATTTTCATATTCAATCATGTGATTGCTCAGTTCGGTGTCCCTCAAGCTATTTTTAATGACCATGGGAGTCATTTTTTAAACATTATGATGACCGAAATTTGCGCTCAGCTTGGCCTATGCCATGATAATTCTACACCATATTACCCACAAGGTAATGGTCAAGTTGAGGCCATCAACAAGGTTTTAACCAACATGATTAAACGGATTTTTCGGAACTTATCAAAAAAATTGGCATACCATGATTTTTCGGCATTATGGGCATACCGTACCTCTACAAAAACATCCACAAGGTTCACTCGTTTTCAGCTTTTTTACGGTTTGAAAGCTATGTTACCCATTGAATGTGAAATCTCGTCACTCAAATTAGCCATTGAATTATTACTTACTACCTCTGAAGAGGAGAAACACTTCCTATACCTAGCACAATTAGATGAAACTGGTCGCACTGCTACATTATCTATCGAGGCTCATAAAAAAAGTGTTAAGGCTCAGTATGATCAAAGTGTTAACCCTCGCATATATTCAGAAGGTGACCTAGTTATAGTATACGATCAAGCTCATGACAAACTAGGTGTTGGTAAATTCAAACCAATGTGGCATGGTCCTTATATTGTTAAGCACGTGCTTGCTAAAGGAGCCTATGAGTTAATCAATTATGATAGTGTCTCTTTAGATAAACCCATAAATGATCTTTATCTCAAGAGATATTATGCATGATTCTTCGTGTGAAGATCCTCTTTGTACATTAGTTACATTTTAGAACAATTTGCCTTAGATTAGAAAAGTGTGCCTTAGGATTAGCTATTTTTGCTTGATGATTTTTCGCTACTTTTGTCGCTTATCTTGATTACTCTTGATATTGTAGATGTCAACATTCCTTCGAAATTACATCGATTTTTCAGACGACACCTGTTGTAGTACACATAACATCTCTTTCGCGGCATGGGTCATCTATTCACCCACCGACGAGTTAGTCTCTATATACGGGATATACCTCGGTCAAACAATGAATAATATTGCAGAATATAGCATAGTAATTGAGCTATTATCTTATGCCATCACATTTGGTATTCGACGTTTGATTGTTAGGTTAGATTTAGAACTCATTGTATTACATTTAAATGGTGTTTACGCTATCAAAAATCCAACTTTGTTAAGAATGTTTTTGAAGGTTTGTCTCTTGGAAAGACAATTTGATTACATTGAATATCAACACATTTCAAGAAATTTAAACACATTTTCTAATGCATTAGCTAATCAAGCTTTAAATAGACATTTGCAGCATTAAAATTAAAACAAAACAATATTTAATCCATATTGAACAAGATACTCAGAGATCAGAAGTAGTAATATCATTAGGTTAAAAAATAGTTGTGTGTCAAAAAGTATTACATCATTTGTGATCAAAGGTTTCAAACACCTTATGATCTAAAGATACTGATATAAAAAAATGTCAATCTAAATCGACCATCAACTATCCATGATGAGGATCATGATAGCAGACTATGGCACGTGCTACCCTATGCAGATATCACCTGAATGGGCCTGGAGCCCCAGTCACATGTCTCTGGAGCCTAAGAGGTATATCATATGTCCCTGTTTCTGGGACATCAATAGTCAACCTCTCTAGGTTGTGCTCCAGATCTATAAGGATCTCTGTTGCATCAGTCTATGGTGGGCATGTTATAGGCTGCACATCTTGCCTATCAAAGCAATGAAGCGTTGTTGGTCATGATGGGCCGACATCTGCATTTAAATTTTTATCCGTATTGGATGATAGAAAACCAAATAAAAATTAGATGACATAAAAAACTTCAAAATGATTTACTTTAACTGATGCATCCCACTGTGCCCCTAGTGGAAGTGTTGTGTTAGGATCACCTCTAAAATCTACCTCTGCGTAAGGAAAATCTTCAATCATGAATATTTAGTTCCTAATCCATATATAGAACTAAGGAGTATAGTGAACCACTGCACCACCATCACCACCATGGTGAGTCATTAATGATACCCATCGCAACATACATGGTTCCCTAGGTCCTATGGGATCCATTGGAGACTATTGAGGTGCGAGGAGTGGAATCGTCTCCAAAACAAAAGACACAAGAATGGTTCCATAGCCAAAGTTTTTCAACTTCC
Source organism: Pinus albicaulis (assembly GCA_034641835.2). Taxonomy (NCBI): domain Eukaryota; kingdom Viridiplantae; phylum Streptophyta; class Pinopsida; order Pinales; family Pinaceae; genus Pinus; species Pinus albicaulis. The sequence goes on from CM076578.1 coordinate 1,532,982,470, forward strand.
CATTCTTAGCTCTCATAAGTTGGCCCTTCATGTTAACCAACACTCCTTCACACCAGTTGAAAATTATTCCCCCAGAAAATTCAACTGTAGTCTGAATTTGTTCTTTGATAGCCACATGCGGAGCTGCACTCCCACACAATCCGATAACTGTGAATGCAATGATCTTTAGGTCTAGTCACATGATATTTTTTATATCAATGCGACCATCCTTCAACTCTAAATCTTGGCTACAATATTGATCCATATAAGATGCATTGGGAAGACCACCTGGTCTTGTCCCAAATAAGGAAATGTCTCTCCCTCTATGGGGAAATAGATATCCTTTGGCTCGATTACAAGCCTATGGTCTCTAATAATGAAACATTGATCTCGAACATCCCAAGCATTGAATAGCCAGGTCATCATCTCAAACTGTGCCTTCATACCTTGAATCACCTAGAATTTATACAAGCCACAATTGTTTAATGTGTGAATTATTGCCGGATCATCCATGGCTTTGTTATCATGAAGCTCATGATCTTTTTCTCGCCATTCCAACATGAAATATAACCTACAAACCATCAATTAGGATCATTAGAAATCAGTTGGGAGAAATTGAGCCATTTTTTATGGATAGAAACATGTTTTTCAAAACCCCACGGTGCTTGTGCAAGTTTTATGCGTACATAGTGCATTTTTGCGCACGAACTACACATAAAAACCGTAGCGGCCTGATGTTTTTTTTTTAATTCAAAAATCATAGGGGTGCGCAAGTTTCACCACGAAAACCTATGCACCCCCGAGGGTGGATTTCAAAACCTTGTTTCCCCCCAAAAAAATGCCCTAAAGACTTAAAATAAAAAACTAAACGGATGAAAAGAAAGATAATGATGATGTGGCATACCTGGCGCTGACAATTCTTGAAATGTTTGGTCGGTTCTCCTGATATCTGCTCCGGAAGGTTTAGGGAAAAAACTGTTTCTGCTCTGCTCTGAAAACTAAAAGGTGAAAATTATTTGTCTTAACATATTTTTATAATCTTAAATGAATAAAATAATACTAATTTTTTTATTTTCACTTTAGAAGTCAAAATAAAAATGTTTTTCATATTTTGAGAGCAGATATTTGTAATTTTTTTAGTTTTTGTGTACGAAATAGGTTATGTTTAGAAAGAATCATTTTGACATTGAGTATACTTTTATCACTTTTTCGGACTCTATAAAAATACAAAAAAGCAAAACCCTGGAGTCCTCTTTTAAGCCCTTTTCAGACTCTCTAAACATGAAAATATCGTCAAGTACTTGACTATTCGAACTCGTTGAAGTGAATGAATAGTCGTCTATTCAGTATAAGTTTACCCCTTTTACGAAGTGAATTAGACTATTTACGAAAAAGGTATATGTTGAATAAGCATAGTCAATAGAGTTCTATCCTACATTATTTTATCCTTTTTTGGGTTTAAGAGACTAAATTTACAAAAAATAACACTACGGAGTTTACTTATGTTTTTCTTCTGACTCCTTAAAACTGAAAAACACCGAGTTAATCCTATGATGTACTCATTAAAAGTAAACAATACAAGACCTGTCGATTACAATAGGACTGAACCACTCCTTCTTAGGGTTCGTTTAAAAAATACTAAGATGGACTCATTCGAAGGATGAGCTTACACGACAAGAAAATGTTATCCTCCTCAAGTTTGACAAAAATAAAGAGGTACTTGCCAATAATGGTGGGGGAAAAGGTGAGAAAAATAATCGATTCATTGTCCTTGTTTTAGAAAGAAGCATGTCACTCTTGAACATGACACTTATCGCACTTTTACTTGGGTTGGGTAATCATTTGTCTTACAGTTAATCAAACCACATTGAAAGTCATCAGCCGATTTTTAGGTATTATATTTGAGTCAAATATTGCCAAACCATTTATAGTGTCGTTATGTGCTTAAGAGAAAGTTCAATTTACCATTCATTGCAAACATTTGTCTCCATTCGCATTGACCATCCCTAAGTTAGTCCTTGCAAAGAATTTCTTCAAAACGTGATCTAATGGTTTCGTGTCGTAGGCTTTCCTGTGATGGATCACTTTCTATCGACACCAACTCATTATATAGAAATTTGATTTAGAATCCTAATCAGTACCTTGGAATCTGCATGCCCTAATGGAAGGTTTCTCGTCTTCAACGATAGGTTCTCATCATTTAACTTCGATCAAATGATTATATAAGTGTTCGACTACAAATCATTCATTCACACTTCCTATATTGTGCTGAAGTACTTTGAGAGCCATTGTCATTATTGGTGGTTTCTCTCACACTTGTTAATGGTTCTCATCATTGACCGGTAATCAAGTGGTTTCTACCATGTTCGACTTCAACACAATCAATCGAATGGATATATTCGTACTAGTCTGAGAAGCAGAAATCAAGACCTTGTATCTAGTTTGCACCATCCAGGCTGCGAGGAGTTATGTATTCATGATACAATAGACTTCTTGTGACAGATGGTTGCACCCATACTGTGTCTATTCTTTATGTAATGATAAAATCATATATGTACTAGAACATTTATTTTGTTTTTATTTGAGTATGGGAATGCCTACCTCAGTGATGATAAAAATTTTCATTAAATATTTTTACAGGTTTTCAACTGGTGTCTCCAATCCAATCCTTGGAATCAGAAAGCACTTCACTCTTTAGAAAAAATTTCTCAGACTTCGCACTTTAGGGGGCAATCTGTTACACATCATTTTGTCACCATGACATTTTACTGTCAATATGGGTCTATCACCATTCATATCATGTTCCCTTAGAGGTAAAAAACACTCATGTTCCTGAACCATGTCTTGGAAATTGGAGAAAAGCTCTTTAAAACCTTTAAAATATTACCTGCACACTTTTATAGCCTTTTCTTGTGCATGTGCTGATGCTTCTTCTATTAGACACGACGATCTCCGCCCTGTTCAGCACTAAAACCTGTGCACCCCCGTAAAAATGAAGTAAATATAAAAAGTAACTTTTAGAAGCCTAGTTGGCCAAATATTCTCCCAACTAGAAGCCTCTAGAGTTGCACCATTTTGAGCTTTATCCCTCTACTCATGGAGCTTATTCCTTGGCTAAAGGAACCTAGATCCTTCATGGGAGGAACTCATCCCTCTCTTAATGGATTTGAAACTACCTCAATCTCTCTATAAATTGAGCTGAAGTTTCAAGTTGAAGGGTAGATATTGATTTGTATAGATTCTAAGTTAGAGAGGGTTCATAGAGTTCATAGTTTCTGAACTATTAATTTGTTGTTGGCACATTAAATATTACACCTTTGTGCATATGAATTCATGCTGGTCATTCTAGAGAGGAAGGCTTATTGGACTGAAGGAAACGATTGCTCAAACACACGGGATAAATCTGTACAACATCAAGGCATAGGTTGTAAGATTTCTCTTTTTAATTTCTGATAATACATATGGATCTCTTTTTCTCATTGTCTTGTTTCTGAATTCATGGAAATGATGTCAGTACTTAGACTCCTTGATCACTATGTTGGATTAGTATTTATGATTATTATATACTGCAGGTGCTTTGATCTTTTGTATTGTTTGTGATTGCAGGTTCTTCTCAGCATTGAAGAATTGCTTTGGAGTGAAAGGAAAAAGGCTACATGGAATGTCTTAGTTGAAAGGTAGGAGCATAAACTCCTTATTTCAAGGTTCTAATAGTATAAAATACAAATATTCTATAGAAAGAGATATTCAATGGACCTTTGTTTCTAGTTAAATGTTGGAGTACTAGGGAGATCGCTCTTGTCCGCAAGAGGGATTAATACATAAAACAACTAGTTATATACCTAACACATCACGTACCATATTATGAAAACATATTTTTGATGATAAAATTTATTGAGATGAAGTATTTTGTGTCTATGATTAATGAATGAATGAATGTTATATGTTAATGAATAATTTCTATATGTTTATTTATGTACATGACCTTGTTTCCTATTATGTAAACATATCTTTTATGATAAAATTTATTGAGGTGAAAGATTTTTGTATCTACGAATTAATGAATGAATAAATGTTTTCCATTTGTCTCTTTATGTATCTTAATGTCTTGCTTTCAATTATTTTCTAATAAATAGATTAGGTATTGGAGATTTGAAAGTGATGTGATGGGGGAGGGGCCATGAGAGATTCTGCTTCACATGATTGACCCTGTTCAATAGAGAATAAATAAGGATTTGTATAATCTTAGATCCAAACACCCTTGATGCAACAAAGGAACAAAAAAGTCAATGTTGACTTCGTTGTTGCTTCATCGAGTGGAGGTAAACTTGCTCCAAGATTAAACTACTCCAATAATTTATTCTCGAAAATGAGAATAGCTCATTCAGGTATTCATGCACTCAAGTATTTTTAATTACTATTGATTCATGCAATTAAGTTTAATATTTGGACAAATTTAATCTAAGTTTACCTCATTGGTCTCATGAATATGTGCAGGACAACTAGTATCAATTCAGATGTTGAAGTGGAACAACTATGAAAATAAAATAGCTCAAAATCGTAACATTACATTTAGCATTGAATTTTTCGTTATTGTTATTAGGCATTTGTTTTATTTCCAAATATTGAAAATATGCCCATTTATTCACTTTTTCATTGTACTTTCTTAAACCTATTCCCTTATTTCATATATTCTATTACATAACTAATATTTAAATATGAAAACAATGTGAATAAACAGGTATAAAAACAAATTTATATCCCCCTCAAGGGATCTTTGGTAAAGATAAAGGAGGCCCTGAATTTGTTGGAAAATTGATTGGGGAAGCATATTAATTCACCTTTCCTTTCTTTGACATTATTGGTGACATTATATTATTCTTCTTTTTTTATGCTTATGTTCTTATCATCAAATAAATTCCAAAATAAAAACAATGAATATCACATGAACACAAGATATAGGCTCCGAGCAAGGAAAAAAACCCTCTAAGGGGAAAACCCAAAAGAACTTCTCTTCTTATAGAATCATTTTTAAAGGAGATTTCCAAGACTAGACTTTAGACCAGGGCTCTGACCAAAAGCAAAGCAAGCCAACCAACCTTTCTTTTGCAAAACAAGAAAAGGCTCTTCCAAGGATAACAGAGAAACATCTTCCAACCTTTTGTCCTTAACCAACTAGTCTGAAAATTTCTCTACAATTTTGGAGCTTGGAAACCCTAGGGCACTCGCATGTGTGGTCAACAAGGTACAACTTTCATACCCTCAATTTCTTCTAAATATTCTTCATTCCTTTGTTGCCCTTCTCCTTATTTTTTAGGATTTTTCACAGTTCTTCTTAATTGTATATTGAACCTAAACTTGATGCATTATATCTGTCCAAATAGCTCAAATATCCTCCTTTATATAGCCTTCCAAGTGGCTCTTTAAGACCACTCTAGGGCGACTTTACCTAGATGGCCTACTTGTTCTTGGGATCCCTCTAGACACTACCAAATACAAAATAAATTATCTTTTTATTGATACAAGTGCCCACAAGGGTCTTTTACAAAGTGACAATGATTGTTGACTCATGAAAAAACCTAGGAGAATTCAATGGATGCTTGACCTAATGACAAAATGACTTGAGCATGAAACCCATGCTCCAAAAATAATTTTCTTTTTAATCCTTTACATCATTTTATTTCTCCAAATAAGATTTACATCATTACATGAGTCAAATGACAATTATGAAGACCGAAACTAGATACATTCTTCAACACTCCCTCTTTAATAGGGAGGTATTCATAATTTTAAAATTGGTACAAGAATAATACTCCCTTTGAAAAGTTCTCATAAGAAGATTCGGATTGATAAGCCAATTGTAAGCATCAACATTATGATCAACCAACATTGTCTTTGAGGCCTAACTAGAAAATCTATACTCCATTCAAGACCATTATGCTGGGAGTATTTACGTGTGATACCACACTACCTCTATAAGGTACATACCCCATTAAAATGTCCACAAAGTATGTCCTTTTAGGACTATTATTATCTTTTGTTTTTGGCCCTGAATCCTCAAAGAATATTGGTCCTCTTCACCCACTCTTATCTTGGATACTTGTCACATCCTCAAATAGTGTCGATCTCTTTCCTTTCTTGGATGTTCTATCCTCAAGGAAACCACAAATGCTTATCCAATTCTCTACCATTCTCCCTACAAAGGCCTTCAATTACACTTATGAATGTTAGTCCTATTCAAGTGCTTGACATATGAAGCATATAATGCACATGTGATGTCCAACATCACTCCCTCTCAACTAGAAAGGATATCTCTATTATCCTTTTTAACTTGAGAATAGACCCTTGCTCCTATTCAAGGATTCTGCTTTACTCTCCCTCAAATATAGAGGTGATTCCTAACTTCCTTTATAATTGGGAATTCATATCCACAATATTTATAGCTTCTCTTCATAAGAGTATCAATTGTAAATTATTCATAGCTTCTTGGATCTCTTTTCTCCACATATCATCGTATCAAGCCTGCTTCCTTTTCATGGAGCCATCTTATTCAATCTAGTGATAGGTTCTAGGTCATTAATATTGCACATCACTTTCAACTATTCAATTTTAATGAAGCCATTATATTGAGCCTTCCCAATTTTCTAGCTAATCATAAATTTTTCAAAAAAGTGATCTCCTTTGAACTTCAGGTTATCTTCTCGCACTGCTAGGTTTTTAAGAGGGAACAAATATATTAGGGTTTCTCACTAGGGTTTTTCCTATTTAAGTTCCATCTAGGGTTTTCAATCCATAAACGCCAAAAACTTTTGACTAGATGAAATCTACAAACCCTAGGTTAAAAAAATGCAACAAAAACCCTAACTCATTGCTTTATGCAGACCCTTTATAAAAAAAATATACATGTCAGGTACCATATGTTGAGCTTTCCCTCAATATCCACACAATTGAACTTGCCTCAATTGTCATCATGTACCACTGCAACATATTTCTAGGTAGCATAACAACATGTTAACCAAATAACCGATAATATATATCAACATTAGACTTACCTCACCATGATGACCTTTTCAAAACATCAACATCCTCATGGTCTATCTTCATATGAGTCTACCTTTATGAATCAAAGTGCCCAAGGATCCAACTTGATTACCAAGTTAAAATATTTCCTTCAATGAACTTTGATAGCAACAATTCTCTCAGGGTATTTATATATCCCTCCTTCCATCATGTTCATCAAAACACATGATCTGCTATGATTAGTTATCCTTCTCATTTTGCTTCCTTTCGCAATATTCATAGAAAAGTACCTGTTGTAGAGGTAAATCCCCTTTGCGGACAGAGGCAATCCCTACTAGCCCAGATCGGGTCTAGCAACAATCGTATCACGCTAAGGCGCAAGTTCCTAATTGCAATAGACAAAATGCGAAGAAGGCCTACCTTAAGTCCAACACTATTGTTCGTAGAGAAGGTAGCGCTCTCGTTTCCTTGCTCCGGCAGATCACAATTCTCCCACGTGTCGCGATCAAACACCTACACACACAAGAAACACAACGAACACACAAGCGTAAACCCAATATATGCAATCATGTATCAGTCAGAGAAGATACAACTCATAATCACAATGAACAATACGAGTGGAACCATAACCAAAGTCGCTTATCATTAACTAATACAAAGGAAAATACAACCTAGCTCTGACGTTGAATCTTCCTTCGGTGGGTCGACAGCAGAACACGTCTCGGTAAAGCTCGTCGGGAATGGGACAAGCTTCTCTCTTCGGCTGTCTTGACAATAATCTCCTTGCTATTTATTTGGCTCTATGAGGACTATCAAGGCTCTTGCAGCATTCTTTAGGCTCTGAAGGCTCTTGGAGATTCAACCATTCAGCCCCCTCATCAATGGAAGATGGCTATATTTATAAAGGAGAGGAGGAGGTTTGGATCCCTAAAATAGTGGAAGGGAGGCCCTATCCCTTGGGAGGTTCCCCATAAGGTGGAAAAAAGAGGCCAAAGGAGGAAGGTCGTGGTTATTCAGTCGAAACCACTCCTCATGACTCATCCACGAAGTTGTTGTAATCGAAACTTCGCCTCTTTTTTTAAAAAACTTTCCATAAGCAGATTGGCGCAGGTGCTTAACTGGGACAAAGTGCCAATTGGCGCAGGCTCAGTGTTAATTTTCCTCATTGGCACGAGGAAATAACGGGCTACCAGTGCCAAGGCAAAAACAGGTGTTTTTAGGGGTCTGCTCAGGAAGTGATCAACATAAGGAATGTTGTACTCATGGCAAGGGATGCAATGATGTTATTTTCAAGGCATGACACTGCTTATTGGTCACATAAATGACCCTCCAATGGGCGAGATGGGGATTGCACGGACGGTGACAAATTACTGTGTAACAGATGCCCCCTCCCCCCCCCGACGAAAACTCATCATAGGTGATCCCTACTAGCCTAGATCGGGTCTAGCAACAATCGTATCACGCTAAGGCGCAAGTTACTAATTGCAATAGACCAAATGCGAAGAAGGCCTACCTTAATTCCAATGTTGTTGTTCATAGAGAAGGTAGCGCTCTCGTTTCCTTACTCCAGTAGATCACAATTCTCCCACGTGTCGCGATCGAACATCTACACACACAAGAAACACAACGAACACATAAGTGTAAACCCAATATATGCAATTATGTATCAGTCAGAGAAGATACAACTCATAATCACAATGAACAATATGAGTGGAACCATAACCAAAGTCGCTTATCATTAATTAATACAAAGGAAAATACAACCTGGCTCTGACGCTGAATCTTCCTTCGGTGGGTCGACAGCTGAACACGTCTCGGTAAAGCTCGTCGGGAATGGGACAAGCCTCTCTCTTCGGTTGTCTTGACAATAATCTCCTTGCTACTGATTTGGCTCTATGAGGACTATCAAGGCTCTTGCAGCATTCTTAAGGCTCAGAAGGCTCTTGGAGACTCAACCATTCAGCCCCCTCATTAATGGAAGATGGCTATATTTATAGAGGAGAGGAGGAGGTTGGGATCCCTACAATAGTGGAAGGGAGGCCTTATCCTTTGGGAGGTTCCCCATAAGGTGGAAACAAGAGGCCAAAGGAGGAAGGTCGTGGTTATTCAGTCGAAACCACTCCTCATGACTCATCCACGAAGTTGTTGTAATCAAAATTTCACCTCTTTTTTTAAAAAACTTTCCATAAGCAGATTGGCGTGGGTGCTTAACTGGGACAGAGTGCCAATTGGCACAGGCTCAGTGTTAATTTTCCTCATTGGCGCGAGGACATAACGGGCTACCAACGCCAAGGAAAAAATAGGTGTTTTTAGGGGTCTGCTGAGGAAATGATCAACATAAGGAATGTTGTCCTCATGGCAAGGGATGCAATGATGTTATTTTCAAGGCATGAAACTGCTTATTGGTCACATAAATGACCCTCCAATGGGCGAGATGGGGATTGCAGAGACGGTGAAAAATTACTGTGTAACAGATTCCCCTTAAAGCATGAGGCCCGAAAGAGAGAGAGGGGTGAAATGCTTTACGAGAATGTGTCCAACTGAAAACACTGCCGTCGGAAAACCTGTGTAGACAAATACAACTGATATCTCAAATACATGATATATGTGGTATGGGCATAGCCATCCGTAACAGAGTATACAATAATCCAGATCCAAGGCATGGACGCAACCATCCAGTAAGGATCGATAAATAGACTCAGGTATGGTCGCAGCCATCCAATCGATGAGTCATGTAACCAATCATAATAATCCACAAAATCGTAGCCTGGATTCTGACAAACAAAATCCAGGGTCTTGCGCTCCATTTCGACCCGAACAAAGTACAAGTTCAAGCATGCGAATATGTGAACTGAAGTCGAACATGCAAGAACATCGTCTGATTACCAGCCAATGATGAAAGTTGTTGACAGACGCGAGAGGTACCACCAATAGTAACAATGGTCCTCAAGGTACTATAGGTACAATCTACGGCATGTGAATCAGTGAGCTGGCATTGAACACCCATAGAATCACTCGATCAGAGGCCAATGATGAAAACCTCACGTCTAACGCGAAGAACCTGCCATTGAGGCATGCAGGCTCCAAGGTACCAGAAGGGAGTCTCTAGATCAACTTCCTGGATAATGAGTTGAAGTCGACAGGAAGTGACCTTGATCGAAGGTGGGCCATAGTGTTTCCCACATCATCGACATGAGACAAAAGAACAGAATGTCTCTGTGAATCAGGATCAGATGAGAATCAGAGGAAGGTTGAAACTTTGCAGAGGTCAACTTCTCTTGAACATATCGGCAGCACGACAGTGAATTTGGCAGTATTTGACATCAAAAGATCAGAGGTCATGATGACGAGGCAAAGAGCAGATGAGAGGTCAAAAATGATTACCCAAACGCATGGAGGCAAACAGAGAGTGAGATGAAATTTCCTCAATCCGACACGAATGCAGACAAGTGCCATGTTCAAGAGCGACATACTGCCGACACGACGATGATACTGGTTCCATTTTCCCCCACCATTTCTGGCGAGTACCTCTTTATTTTTACACAAGATTGAAGAGGATACCGTATGCTTTTCATATAAGTTCGTCCTTCAGATGAATCCATCCTAGTACATTTAACGAGCCCTAGGAAGGAGGAACTCGAATATCTTCATTACGACTGAATCCAATGTCATTAGGGTTTAACGAGTTTGACAAAGGAAGAACTCAGCGTATTTTCATATTTAGAGAGTTTGAAAAGACAGCAGAAAAGTAAACTCCAACCGTCCCTTTTCGTAAATAGTTCCTCAAATCCGAAAAGGTAAAAAACTATGTCTGAGAAAACCTCCTAATCGTGATAGGCTAGGGTATTCCTTTTTCGTAAATAATCCATCCCAGCCCGAAAAAGGGGTAAACGTGTACTAGGTAGATGTCGTTTCGCAGCCACTTTAACGAGATCGAAACGACAAGGGACTCGGCAATCTTTTCGTGTTTAGAGAGTCAGAAAAGAGCTAAAAGATGACTCCTCCTGGAGGAACGAGTGGTATAAAGGGTAGCAACTAGTTCTGGTGATGGTGGAACTACTCAGAACAAATAAAGGTCAAGAGGCTGGCTAATAAGACCACTCATTGCAGTGGTTCCTCAAGAACGGGTAAAACAACCAAGTGAAGGCATATGATCAGCCAAGTGATAGCAAGATTTATGGAGTGAGAAAACCAAGGCTCATCCTCGGCAAAACAGCCGACAAATGGTGGCAATCACAAGATAAATGGTGTTGCTCTCTATTTTACACAAGCTTGAAATCAGAAAACTCTGCTTGAAGTTGGTTTCATTTTTACACAAGCTTGAAACAAAGATAAACTATGCTTGAAACCGGTTCATTTTTACACAAGCCTGAAACGGAAACAAAATATGCCTGAAAAAGTAAGCATGCCCCCAACATGGTGACTCAATTCAAGGTACATGCCCCCCAAGCTTCAGTCCATATGAAAGGCAGATGGAGTGAAGGTTCAAGTCACGATATCAAGAGAAAGACTCGACTGGGATTTTACGAGAACTTATCAAAGACTCGAATTGAACAAGAAAGTGTTTCATTATTTTAACAAGGTTGACACATTAAAAGAACTATCCTCAGGACACCTTGTTTCATGGTTTAAGGAGCTTGACACAAGAAAACGAACTATGCTCCGACCAGCTTGTTTCATTTTTTAAGGAGCTTGACACAAGAAAACGAACTGTGCTCCAACCGACCACATCATAATGAACAAGAAGTCATTGCTTCCTAGATTTCCACTCCCGATGGAAGGAAAACATCCTAGAAGTCAGGACCCAATGCCCCAAGCACCTGATGCACAATGGCACTATCACTGGGTACAAGCACAGGGTAGGTAGCCACATAGTTGACCTGCGGTGGGGCAGATACAACGGGTGGATAAAAACCAGGAAGGGATGATGGTGGGCTAGCTGCCATATCAGGACCAAAGAATGAAAGTTGATCAATGGTCACGATCTGTCCTTCATGCGGAAAACAGACCACACGAAAAAGGGAGGAGATAAGCGCTCCCATAGCATAGGTGTAATCGCGCCCCAAGAGCATATTGAAATCCAAGGGGCCTGTAACAACCATCACATCCATATGGATGGTTTTACCTCCCAAAGTAACAGGTAACCTTGGAAGGATCCCTAATGGTTGACTAGTTCTTTTGTTGAACGTCAACAGATTCTATGTAACAGGCGCAAGCGGCAATGAATCGAAAGCGTGCCAAGTAGTTGAGGATAAAATAATAACAGATGCACCTTCTTCCATAATGGTGCTAGGTACAACCAGACCAAAGGCCTATACCATTATCTCGAAAGGCACATAAGACAGAAGGCGATATCCCACAAATCGATTCCAATCAAAGGAAGCAACCAAACTACTTGGAGGGGCTACCATCGAACTGAGATGGTCTTCCCCTGGTGTTACAGAAGAATAAGTAGCATCCTCCACGACCTCCATATCGAAGGCGGGAGTATCCTCTGGTACCTCCATCACGGGAGGCGGAGGAGAAACTTCTTCAGATATAGGGATAGGAGAATCTTTCTCCAAGTCTGAGGAATCTGAAGAAACAAGAAGAACCTGAGGGATGTGAGGTCCACTCTCAACGGAAAAGACCTGATGCACTGTAGACGAGGCTAGTTCAACTGATCCCACGACCAATGGTTGGTCAAGAATGGATTCCTGAATTTTAATTTTTGAGGGAGCGTGATCGAACAAGGATGACTCTTGACCAATCATAGAATCAGCTGGTAGAGGACTCAAAGAAATCCGTTTATAACCAGCTGGAAGGCATGGTGTAGAAACAGTTGAGTTGTCCAAAACTCGTTTGGCTTCATCCATATATGGAAAAAGGTGAATGGCATGATGCCCTTCACACAACTTATAGGGATTAGTAATCTTGCCCTGTTTCTTAGGAGCTTTACTATCACTAGCTGAAGATGTGCCCCCAACATGATTCCCATAAGTTAAAGACAACGATGGACGACCATTGGACCATGCTTCGAGCACCTTGGGAATGCCATGGCAATCTCGAAGAAGATGGTCTCCCTAGCACAATATGCAAGGGAACTTGACTTTCCGTGGAGGGATGAGAGGTTTATCAAGAAGAGATGTTTTGGAAGAAATAGTTGTAGCCTTAGCCTCTCTCTTATCAGACTTCTTCTTCTTTGTCTTCTTCTTCTTCTTCTTAGCCACACAGTTACTAGAATCCGAGACTTTCACCCGAGCGAAGTAGAAGGAGGACAACGAGAGCGAAAAGAAGGGGAGAGGTCCACCTTGGAATCAACATGATGTTGTTCGAGGCGAAGGAGACGGTTGAACGATGGCTGGACATTCGGGACCATAGAGGTTGAGAACAACCAAACATACAGCAACGGTTAGCAAGGAAAGAGACATGACTGTGCCATATAAGGAGAGCGCCAACATTTCGAAAGGAGGAAAAGGGCCCGGATTCCCATCGGAGGATTCCTTGGTTGGTGAACTCGGAAAAGTTTATCATCGAAACGATCTTCAAAACAACACCCTAAGGAAACTAACTTTAACCGGGAATATTTCGTGGGCAATTAATTTTTAAAACATTGAAACAAAACTCTACCGTTTCATATTTTAAGAGTCAAGAAACAGGCAAAAGGTGACTCTATCACTTTCAGATTGGAAACAAGCATGAAAGGACAAGCGCTTGATGACCTTTTCAAATTTAAAGAGTCAGAAAAGATCGAAATGACTACTCTAGAAATCTAGGCAAAAGGGTGTACCAGATATCCGTGAACTGCAAGATACACCTTGGTTTCAAAATGAAAGAGAAATCAACCAAGGACTTAACGTACGTGCAGGAAATCTCCCCGAATGTTGTGTCCAGTGTATCACGGGTATAAGGTGGCAGACTCGGCTTCCTACAGATAAAGGATAGCAACCTATTGGGGTCTCCCTTTATATACGTGACGGTACGGGGAGCACAAGTCCATACTAGCGCTGTCTAAAGCCAAAAGGCGAACGACAGCTACTAGGTTTAACGACGTCGGAACACGTCTCTAACCTAGACCTATAAATATTTTATTAATGTTTCAATGCTTCCTTAGGTTGATTGAATAAATTTTACGGTTGATCTTCAATTATGTCTCAGTTTTCAGGCCCTAGAGAGTGTCATCTGACAATCTCCTATATGCAGCTATATGAGAAAAGAAAAATTTTCAATTCGATGAATGCTATCTATTTAAGGGAAGATATTCAAACAATGATGCGACATAAAACAACACTGCAAACGAAATCTTTTCCAAACTAGATGACTTTCACTATCCAAAATTAATTTCAAACATTCAACGATGTGAATAATGCAATGTAATCTATGCAAAATCCTCTTTTTCAAAAACTATGCAATTGTAATCTATGCACAATTTCCTTTTCCTTTTCGAAATGATAAGAATGCACTCAATGCATTTTTTGATGAAATGAGAATCTACTTAATGCATGCTTTTAATGAAAGATAATGCACTCAATGCAATTTTTAGCTTTCAATCATTAAACAATGTGATTCAAGTTCAATGATAAATCTCAAAAAATACTCTTCAATGCAATGTAATCTAATGCATTTTAACGAAAAGAAAACTTTGAGACGAAAACTAAATGAACGCAAATCTCCTTAATGAAAGGATGAAGGCAAAAGGGATGCAAACAAACACTAAGAATGCAATCGTTCTTTCAAGCACTTTGTAATGAAATTCCTCAAAAGGTGACAAAACAAAAAGAGGACTTCCAAAGCATGAGATCAAAACAAGGCATTCATTCCCTTTTACAACAAGCAATCATGGAAAGAAGACATTCTAAACAATGATCAATGTAATATATGCTCATATAGAGGAAAGACCGGAAGGGAAAGACACACTGGTGAAGGATTTAGGGAAAAAATCTCAATTTTCACACACCCTGAAATTGGCAGGACTTTGTCACTGACAACTAGCGCCAACTGGCGCGACTTGCTCACTAAAAACTAGCGCCAATGGAAAATTGGCGCGGGTTGCTAACTGACAACAAGCGCCAACACCTGAAAATGAAAAAACAAAGAATTTCTCCCAACCAAGACCAGACTCACCACTTCAAGCAAAATCTAAAACAAACCCAAAAGCAAAGTACTGACCAAAAGAAACTTCCAAACAAGGGAAAACCCTATCACCTACAGGAGATGGCGCGACTGTCTGGCTGTAATCCGCGCTAGACAGGGGATGGCGCGAGTGATGAACTGGAAACCTGCGCCAATTGGCGCGACTGTCAGGGTGGAAACCGCGCCAATCAAGCCAACCATGAAAAGATGAAAAATTCGGAAAAGCAGAGGTTAGATCTGATCCTCTGGGGTTGAACAGAGGTTTTACACATGAAAAAAGCAAACCAAAAGAGCTAATCAAGCAAGAAAAGTCAAGAATCGACCGAAAAGACAAGACAATACCCCAAATCAACGTCTCCCCAGCAGAGTCGCCAATTTGTTGTAGAGGTAAATCCCCTCTGTGGACAGAGGCGATCCCTACTAGCCCAGATCGGGTCTAGCAACAATCGTATCACGCTAAGGCGCAAGTTCCTAATTGCAATAGACCAAATGTGAAGAAGGCCTACCTTAAGTCCAACACTATTGTTCGTAGAGAAGGTAGCGCTCCTGTTTCCTTGCTCCAAAAGATCACAATTCTCCCACGTGTCGCGATCGAACACCTGCACACACAAGCGTAAACCCAATATATTCAATTATGTATCAGTCAAAGAAGATACAACTCATAATCACAATGAACAATACGAGTGGAACCATAACCAAAGTAGCTTATCATTAATTAATACAAAGGAAAATACAACCTGGCTCTGACGTTGAATCTTCCTTCGGTGGGTCGACAACGAAACACGTCTCGGTAAAGCTCGTCGAGAATGGGACAAGCCTCTCTCTTCGGTTGTCTTGACAATAATCTCCTTGCTACTGATTTGGCTCTATGAGGACTATCAAGGCTCTTGCAGCATTCTTTAAGCTCTGAAGGCTCTTGGAGACTCAACCATTCAGCACCCTCATCAATGGAAGATGGCTATATTTATAGAGGAGAGGAGGAGGTTGGGATCCCTACAATAGTGGAAGGGAGGCCTTATCCCTTGGGATGTTCCCCATAAGGTGGAAACAAGAGGCCAAAGGAGGAATACCGTGGTTATTCAGTCGAAACCACTCCTCATGACTCATCCACGAAGTTGTTGTAATCGAAAATTCGCCTCTTTTTTTTTTTAAATTTCCAAAAGCAAATTGGCGCGGGTGCTTAATTGGGATAGAGTGCCAATTGGTGCAGGCTCAGTGTTAATTTTCCTCATTGGCGCGAGGACATAACGGGCTACGAGCGCCAAGGAAAAAACAGGTATTTTAGGGGTTTTCTCAGGAAATGATCAACAAAAGGAATGTTGTCCTCATGGCAAGGGATGCAATGATGTTATTTGCAAGGCATGACACTGCTTATTGGTCACATAAACGACCCTCCAATGGGCGAGATGGGGATTGCAGGGACGGTGACAAATTACTATGTAACAGTACCACCAAGTAAAATATACAAGTACAAAAACATGATTATATTTTTGATAGTTTAGGGATACCATGGCATCTTAGAGGGAAAATTCCTACGGTTTTTAGATTCAAACCCTAATTTACTTGATATTTCCATTTAAACATGAACCCTAGGGTTTGAACCCAAATTCCCATCCAATTACACCCTCAATAGGGTTTTCCATATACCCTAGGCCACCTATAAACCCTAGAAACCAAAAGATATGATTTAAACAAAATAGAGTTAGGTTTTCTTTCTTGACAAGGGTTTTCCTACTTCAAGAATCATCTAGGGTTTATAATCTTTATATTCCAAAGATGAAGTCTAAAAACCCTATGATCATAGAAAACCCTAAGACATGCAAAAGTAGACATTTCATCCATTTATGCATAAAACAAATATGCATACCTTAGTCTACCATGATCACTTGAGGCTACTGTTAATCCCTCTCCTTGATTTCATTGTACAAGGTATTTCCACTTCCATAGTTTCCACGATCTTGCCGTTGATGCCAAATCCAAAATTTGGCTTCCAATGATATTTTGAACACCAAGCAAGATTATTCTTTCAAGAGATTGTTTTCAACTCTTTTACTAAGTCGAGTTATCCTGTAGTTGTTGCTCAGGTATTATTCATAATCAAAGGTGTAGTTACTTCTTCCATAGATATGAGTACATCCTTCAATATGCTCTACATAAGGTGACTAACAGATGCTTTGATTTCTATTGCCCTTTGTCATCCAAGATCCCGGGAAATTATGCTAATTTAGGTCTTTGGAAAATTTATTTTAAAATGAAAAAATAAAATAATAATACAAGAGACAGAAACTTTGGTGAAAATTATTTTAAGCTTGATTGTATATTCACAAATAATAATGATACATCATTCAAAAACACATGAGGCCTCATATTACAGAATTGAGGTTCTCATAATAAATTACCAATTTGGCTAATTGGCTAAACCTTCTCCATAATAACTTTCCCCACAATATCTCCATGAATATATCCACACATATCTTAGTTGAGTTTTTGTGATATCCCTCCCTAACTTCTCTCATTATCCTCATCTTTGGTCATACATATATTTCTAGAGTAAGTCTACTTTTATGATTAATAATTTCATAATTTCATTATTTTGTGAATACTTGGACTTATTGATTTCTTATGTGAGTATGAGGCTAAGATTCCCCCCCTCAATCATAAGTCCAGAGTAATAACTTGGTACCATATCCAAGTCTTCATGTCGAAACTCCTATGTGTTGGGCTACTGAAGAATTGCATGAAAACCCACAAAAACTAGATGTTGAAAATTGAAATTTCACTTACCCATCTGGAAAATTTGATGATGACCACTAGTAAATTTGATGATGGCCACTGGCATATTTGACGATGGCCACTGGAATATTTGTTAATTCCCACTAGAATATTTGTTGATGTTCCTTGGAAAATTTGTTGAGTTTGTCGAAACTTCTAGTTTGACAACCATCCTCAATTTCATCATCATTTCCCCTCTTTTTCAACTTGAAGGAGAGACAACAAGCGGTTTTTGTTTGACCATTGATAATCTACATTTGATTTTTGAATTGCCCCCTTAAGGTGTAGGAGAGTTTCTCTTGTTCAATTCTTTGGGAAACTTTATATTTACCTATGTCTTGAATAGATTCTAGGACTTAGGCAATGTATTTACTTCTATATTCCATCTCTAAGGGTTTATCCATCCATAATTAATTGTCATTTAGTCTTCTTCTGCATTCGAAAATTATTTGATAGATTATTTTTCTTCCCACAATGAAGACAAGGATGGAGGTTAAAACATTTATTCTCCATATGACCATTTATTTTACAATGGTAACAATTAACAAGGTTCTAGGTATTTTCTAGAAACATGCACTTACAAACTGAACTGATTTTGAAAAATATGGAACATAAAAATAGTTTTCTTTGTTGCATCCCAAGCCATGACGATCTTTGTTGAAATAAATTTCTTCCTAAGGTCTGATCACCATCTTGGAAAGACCACTTTCTTGTTTTTCTTCACACCTACTACTGCAAATGATATTTTGTGCTTGATTCATTAAATCATCTGTATCACACTAAGCATCAATCATCTCTATTAAAAATTAATCTCCATTGCATGTTGCATCAAACTTTTCAATTATACCTTCAATACAAATAGTTGCATCATTTTTATTAAGTAGCATAACTTTTTGGATGAGATCATTTGTGTCACAAATTTCATCAACCTGGTGGATTAGATCATTTGTTTCACAACTTTCATCGACACGTTAAATGAGATCGGTTGTTTCACAAATTGCATTTTTTGTTTGGATGAGGTATTTTGTGTCATAGACTACATGTAGAAATTAGTATACACTAAGCATGCATACATCCATATTCCCCTGGTCTCACAATATTTAACTTCTTGCAAAATACATAATCATTCCACTGTTAATCTTTTGCGGAAAATTAATTGCAAACACATGTGATGCATAAATAAAAATAATCGCACATAACACAGTTGTTTAACGGGAAAGCCTAAAGCTGAAAACCCAAACTATCATATATTATGTACCAAGGAGATCATGTAACAATTTCATACAAATATTAGTACATCAAGCTCTCAGTACAACATAGATTCATTATACGCTGTCATGCTGAAATTTTCATCTCTATGCACCAATTTCTTGCCTCCTGACAGCCTGCCTCCACTGTGCAATCCCTGCTGAATAATAGCTCTGAATGAATTCGAATTACCCTTGCCTTGACTGCGCAATCCTCATTGGCAACTCCAATGTGTATGTGGTGAAATCAATGCATCACTATAGTCACAACAGATAGTCCATCTTGCCCTTTCACCTATCTCTCCACTAGGTCTCCACTGGAACTGACATGCACTGTAGTTAACTGTTGTATTGTTTAGTTTATTAATGAGTTATTATTTGTGAATTAATTAACTAATTAATTCACTCCACTCTCACTAGTGTATCATTCAGTTAGACTAGATACAACTAGCTCAACTGAGTTTAACTCCATTAACTGTGTTAAATTGAATAACAACTCCATGAACTACTCTTCCAACTCTTTCATAACTTTGCCACTTCAGTTCTAACTGAGTCCTCCATGCATGAACCACTAGTAAACCCTAAGAATTGCATAATTCCTTCAGCGCACTGATTTGACAAATCTATGCACTGAAATTTAGTGCTCTAAGAGAATAAGTTGTTGTTTATTGTTGGATTATTATTAATAGCTAATAATAATTGACACTTATATTTTTAGATCGACGATCTATAAATAGACTTCGCCCAATATTCTAAAAATATAATTTCATATATTTTTCCAACTTGACCAAACATCCACAAATAGCATCTTGCAACTTCTGAAATATGATCGCCATGCCTAAAAATAACATAGTCTAAAAATAGACTTGCGCCAAAAATAGCCTACGGGCCCACTTAATGAAGGCGACTCATTTTCACTAAGCTCATCATCTTGTTGAATCTCAACACTCCCTCTCAACAAGATAGGGATTATCCTTCACCCTGATCCTGCCTCTATGGTATTAGAATTTGCTCCTGGTGAGCGCCTTCGTCAGAATGTCTGCATCATGATCCTCCGTAGGAATGTATTGAAGAAACATGATCTTCCGCTGCACACAATCTTTGATATGATGATACCGGATATCAATATGTTTAAATCTATCATGAAACACAGGATTAATCGAGATTTTAATGCAACTCTGATTATCACAATGTATCACTGTAGGATCTAAATGTGAACCAAACAAACCAACCGGGATCTTCCTCATCCAGATAGCCTCACATGCCGCTTGACTTGCTGCCATGTATTCTGCTTCCGCTGAACTGAGTGCCACGAATATTTTTTTCCTGTTGTACCAAGAAACAACTATAGATCCGATACTGAAAATCCCTCTTGATGTGCTCTTTCTGTTTGTTGGGCTGCCTGCCCAATCTGCATCCGTGAAGCCATGCAAATTCACCTCATTTTTCTGTCTGTACCATAAGCCATACTCAGATGTGCCCCTGAGATATCTTAGGACATGCTTGCCTACCTTCTAAAAGAGCTTGGTAGGCTTAACCATCGCTTGTGAAAGTTGGTTCACCACATAGCATATGTCTGGTCTTGTATTAACTAAATACATGAGCGAACCCACCAACTATCGATAAACAGTGGCACCCACTACCTTTGTCAATGTAACATCCTCTTTCCTCCAATTTCCTAGAAGAGGAGTGTCGATAGGGGTGTAGCCTCTCATGTGAAACTTCTCAAGTATCTCCTGAGCATACTTTCCTTGAAACACAAACAGTTCACCTTCCCGTTGCCATATTTCCAATCCATGGAAATAATGAAGGAGGCCCAAATCCTTCATCTCAAACTCCTTTGCAAGATCTGCCTTGCATGAGTGTATCAACTGCTCATCAGCCGTTAGTATTAAATCATCAACATAAAGAACAATGATTAAAAGCTTACCCTCCACCACAATTTGGTACAAGTTTGCATCCGCCTCACTCTTGGTGAAGCCAAGTCCAGGGAAATAATTGTCGATCCGTGTGTACCAAGCATGAGGCGCTTGCTTCAGCCCATATAGCGCTCTTTTGAGCCTACACACCTGCGACTCACTGCTGAAGATATCAAATCCTTCAGGTTCATCAATGTACACCTCTTCCTCAATGATCCCATTAAGGAACGCAGTCTTCACATCCATCTTATGAATGTGCCAACCCATCTACGCTGAGAGAGAAAGGATGGTCCTTATGGAAGAATACCGTGTGACAGGTGCAAAGTTTTCTTCATAATCAATCCCCTCGATCTATGAGAAGCCCCGGGCAACAAATATTGCCTTATACTTCTCGACACTCCCATCAATAACTTGCTTTACCTTGTAGATCCATCTTGATCCTACAACTAATTTACCAACCAGCCTTGGAACAATCTCCCAAGCACTGTTTCTGAAAATGGAGTCATACTCCTCCACCATGGCATCTACCCATGTGGGATCCTGCACTGCTTTTTCAAAAAATAAGATGGCTCTGTCACGATACACTTGCTCATAAGAGCCATGTATCTAGTAAATCAGTCAGGTTACTGTCTTTGTCTGCGCTATGATGTAGGGACTCCTACATTCTGTGTTGCATCAAGCTTCAGTCTCTCAGCTTCTATGGTCCGCTTTCTGCCTTGTCTAATGTTTGGTTCTGCATGAGTGGACTCCTCCACTCCATGAATCTCCTCCTGTGGCTGATCCAGATCTAGAGGCTCATCTTTGGGAACAATAAGTTCCTCCTCTGCATGCAAGTGTAGCTCCCTCTCAAGTGACAACTTCATGGCTTTCACCTCATTGAATTTTATATCCCGTCACACCACAGTCATCCAACTGTTTGGCAAATACACACGATAATTATGGGGTGTTTCTGTGTACCCCAAAAATATCCCAACTTCTACAGTCGGCTCCAACTTCTTCCTGGTGTCCTTTGTCACATGAATGTAAACAGATGAGCCAAAAATCTTCAAATGAGAAATACCAAGCTTCTTACCAGTAAAAGCTTCTTCATTTGTACTCATGCCAAGTACTCTATGAGGACAACGGTTTTGCACATAAACCGCAGTGTTGCATGCTTCTGCCCACAAGTGCATCGGTAGGCCCTGGTCATGCAACATCGCTCGTGCAACACCCATGATCGTTCTATTCTTCCTCTCTGTGACCCCATTCTGCTATGGGTTATGAGGCGCTATGAGTTCTCTTTGAAATCCTTCTTTGCTACAGAATTCTTTGAATTCGCCCGAGATGTATTCACCACCATTATAGCTCTGTAGAGCTTTCACTTGCTTCACTGACTCCTTCTCCACCAATGCTTTAAACTCACATAACTTTGAGACTGTTTTGCTCTTCTTCTGCACGAAGAAGATACAACATCTACGAGAATAGTCATCAACAAATATAACATAATCCCTGTGTTTTTCTATTGAAGCAACCGAGAAAGGTCCACACATGTCTGTGTGAATTCTCTCCAGGATCACCAGAGCACTGTTCTCCTTCTCATGAAAGGTGGTCTTCACAAACTTACCCATAGTACATCCCTTGCACTGATCTGACTGCGCAAGAGTACCCTTGGGAAGTCCAGTTAAAATCTATTGCAAAATCTTCAAAGCGCCATGGTGAATATGGCCCAATATACTGTGCCATAATTCGCCCGCATCCCGGCTCACCACTTCTTCTGCTTTGCCCACCATTGCAGCGCAGCCATCTACCTCCAGCTTGTAGAGATTCTTAACTCGAATCCCTATCTTCTTGGTTTGACCCATTGTTTTATGTCGAAGGAAGGCTTTTCCCTCACTGAAAACAACATCGTAACCTTTGTCTTCCAACATTGCGACCAAGACCAAGTTCTTCTTCAGACCTGGAACATGCATAACATCCTTCAACAAGAATGGATTACTGGACTCCCTCTCAAAGGTAATGGTCCCAATGCCAGTCGCACTGTATCGACCATCATCGCCCATCTCTATATGCATCTGGAGGTCCTTCTCCTCTAAGTCACTAAACAACTCCTTGTCTCCCATCATATGGAAAGACGCACCACTATCAAGATACCACACTGATCCCATATAGCTTGAAACCAAGCATGCGATAAAAAAGAAATCAAGTTCAAATTGTGAGGCTAAGGCCTCTCCAGCTGTAGCTCCAACAACCTTCTTGTTCTTTTTCTTCTGTGGGCAGTTAGTGGCGAAATGCCCATGTTCGTGACAGTGAAAACACTTCACTTTGGACAAATCCTGCTCCTTACCTTTAACTTCGGATTTTGAAGGAAATTTCTTCCCCTTCCTTTTCCTTGCTTTGGTAGCCAAAGCGCAATTCTCTTCATCTTCATTCTTCAATGAAGAGCCATCCCTGGTACCCCGCCTTATCTCCTCCTGCACAAGATTTGACCAAAGTCGCTCCCATCCCGACAGTTTCTCCCATCCATTGACAAAGTCTTCGTAGCTATGCCAACTCTTCGAAAGCCCAAGGAGAGCCAAGCTCACCAAGTCTTCATCATCAACAGTAATCCCCAAACTTCCCAGTTCATCCCTACAGTGGACAAACTTCGTGAGATATTTCGGAATATTGTCGCCCTTGTCCATTTTTATTTTTATGAGCTTATCTTTCAGCGCCAACTTCCTCTTGTCGCTTCTACTTTGGAACAAATCTGTCAAAGCCTTCCACATTAAGAATGGAGTGGCTTTCCCATGAAGGTTGGACACAATATGGTCCTTCACACCTTCCAACAGAATTCTTCTTGTCTTTTCTACCTTCTTTTTCCATGCGTCAAGTAATGTAACATCGCTAGATCCCGACTTAGGAACATCGCTATCGATGAACTCATTCAGTCCATTATCCTCCAACACCACCTCCATCCTATCCTTCCAGGCTATGTAATTCGAGCTCCCATCAAGGGCATACTCCAATCGCAACCCATTGAAAGACATTTCAATGTATACTCAACTTTTGCACCAAGAATTTTATGAAGCAAATTCGAATTGTCCACCAGCACAAACTCAACAATTCTTCACAATTGCAATCTTCAAGAATTAACATTGCTCTGATACCGTGTAGAAATTAGTATAAACTAAGCGTGCATACATCTAGATTCCAATAATCTCACAATATTTAAAATCTTTCAAAATACAGAATCATTGCACTGTTAATCTTTTGCGGAAAATTAATTGCAAACACATGTGAAGCATAAATAAAAACAATCGCACATAACACAGTTGTGTAACAATCTCATACAAAGCTTAGTACATCAAGCTCTCAGTACAACATAGATTCATTACACACTGTCATGTAGAAATTTGCATCTCTATGCACCAATTTCTTGCCTCCTGACAACCTTCCTCCACTATGCAATCCTTGCTGAAGAATATCTCTGAATGAATTCGAATTACCCTTGCCTTGACTACGCAATCCTCATTGGAAACTCCAATGTGTGTGTGGTGCAATCAATGCATCACTATGGTCACAACAGATAGTCCATCTTGCCCTTTCACCTATCTCTCCACTGGGTCTCCATTGGAACTGACATGCACTGTAGTTAACTATTGTATTGTTCAGTTGATTAATGAGTTATTATTTTTGAATTAATTAACTAATTAATTCACTCCGCTCTCACTAGTGTATCATTCAATTAGACTAGATACAACTAGCTCAACTGAGTTTAACTCCATTAACTGAGTTAAACTGAATAACAACTCCATGAACTACTCTTCCAACTCTGTCATAACTTTGCCACTTCAGTTCTAACTGAGTCTTCCATGCATGAACCACCAGTAAACCACAGGAATTGCGTAATTCCTTCATTGTGATTTGACAAATATGTGCACTAAAATCAAGTGCTCCAAGAGAATAAGTTGTTGTTTATTGTCGGATTATTATTAAGAGCTAATAATAATCGACACTTATATTTTTAGATCAACGATCTATAAATAGACTTTGCCCAATATTCTAAAAATAGAATTTCATCTATTTTTCCAACTTGACCAACCATCCACAAATAACATCCCGCAACTTCTAAAATATGATCACCATGTCTAAAAATAGACATAGTCTAAAAATAGACTTTCGCCAAAAATAGCCTGCCGGCCCACTTAGTGAAGGCGACTCATTTTCACTAAGCTCATCATCTTGTTGAATCTCAACACTGCATATATCATTTATGTACATCTTGCATCAAGTAGATCTTTTTTTTGCCTCAATATTATCTGGAGCGCATTAATGAGTTGTATTTTCATATCTAGTTCATTATGAAGATCTTTTGTTTCTTCTAATGTGCTAGTCATTTGATTAGTTACATTTTGATTTTTCTTTATGTTCCACTCAAGTACTTCGATTTTGTTGTGCAATTCATGATTGCACTCTTGCAATTATTTAATTTCCTGATATGCATTTTGCAAACAGTTTCCTCATTTACCCATTTTTGTATTTAACACGCTCACTTGTACTCGTTCGCTTGATTTTTATGTCACCTTAGGGTGTCAGGTACTACTGAAAATTCACCCAAGTTAATGATTTTTACAAGAAGTTCAAATGACTTTTTATGACTTTGAAAGTAGTTAACCCCTTATCAATGATGACTTAATGATTCAATCAAGATTTGGGTGCCAGGTTCAACCGAGAATGCAACATATTTGTTAAAAACAACACATCCACATATGACTCAAAGAACATTAAAAAAAATTGTTTATCACTAAACTTATCCATCTCAATATTATCTATCCCTTATCACTCCAAAATATTACAAATTTCAATAATAATCACACCTTACCACTCCAAATTTACAACAACAAAAAAAATTACACCTAATCTCTCCAAAAATTTTAAATTTTAAATTAATGCCAATCTTCACCCTTATAACTGCCCATAAAAAAAAAATATTTTATCCACTCCCTCCATCTTCCAAAAATCAAACATAATTAAAAATACACCTTTTTCAAATCACTTGTTTCTCCCTTTTTTTTTGTAAACATAAAGTAATGGTTTTTTATTATACTAATATAAAGTGTGCTCCATGTGAAAGCTTTAAACCATATACTTCCAATATCTATTTTTCATGCATTGAAAATGTGACTTAGGAACTTGTGCGCCTAATTTTATGCCTAGACCTTTTTTTAATCTCATTTGAATGAACTAGGGAGGAAAAAACTCGAATTTATAAATTTTTCTTTCCAAGCTTTCAAAAGTTCGCGTGAAATGGGCCCATGAATCAAGGTGTGTATAGCTGTACTTTAATTTCAAGAGTTGTCAATTGACGCAATAGAATAATTTGGATGGTAGTTTTTTGTCGTGGTAATTTTTTTTTTTAATTAGGTAGTTGGAGTTTTTAAATTGTATCACCGTCAAAAAAATTTAAGACACCCAAAATACTTAAGTTTAATGACTATAACCCAAATTTCAAAAACAATTGTCGAATTTTTCATAATCTTAAGAGAATTTATGAGTTATTCTGTAGATTTTTTAAGACTACTGCTAACATTAATTTTTCTAGAAACTTGATGGTTGGGAATAACTCAATGTTGTACCTTTTTTTGGTCATGATGAATGGATCACTCTTTTATGTTTGACTGTATTCTTGTGGGAAAACTGCACTACCGCCACTGCAACCAAAAATGGTGACGCAGGTGATAGGGCCTTTTAACATAGCTTCATGCAATACACAAGTGCCAGAATTCCATACACAAGTGTCAGAATTCCATACACAAGTGCTAGAATACGACTCCACTCTCAACAATAATCTAACTTATATGCACTAAAATTATGAATTAATGTTCATGATGGATTTTGAGGCCCTAGTTGCAGTGTATGGCTTCCATTAATGCTCAAAACTGCACTACACGCACTTTCAATTCTCAAAATCTTTCACACAGTACCATTCTACATGCTTAACTAGTCACCTGTAGAACAATATCTTCACTACTTTTTTTTAGAAAGAAAAAAACTCTGGCTTATTTAATTTTCCAGTTCACAATGCTTATATCTGACGGTATTACATAATTCTTCAGTGATAAATCTGTAGTAGAAATATCATATGCAATGAGAATACCATACATTCATGTATGTCCTATCATTTAACATAAAGTTTCAATAGTGAGCACTTTGAAAATATAAAAATAGTAAAAAACCATAGAGTTTCGTAGTATACACAAGCCTATCCGCTATAGCTCTGTGTGCAGAAAAAGTCCCAACAGGTTGCAAATCAATGCAAGTAAACATTCACGATGGAACAAAAACCTTCTTCCACTATCGATCATTAGCTTCAAAAATAAAAATACATGACAAAAATGTCCCCATAAATATGTCCTTCCTGGTTTCGGGTTAACATAGGCCTATTAAAATTTTAAAAACATAAACAAGGAACATGTTAATTAAAATCATGAAAAGTTTACCGAACCCACTGCTCCTTGCCCATTCGCGTCCACCATTTCATATTGCATAATTCCAAAATTACCATTCAGACCTTTCTTTGATAATCTATCTACCTGGGAGTTCTTCTCCTGGAATGTGCTGGAAGTTAATATAATTGAAAGAGTCCCTCAAAAATTTAATGCGCTCCATCCAAGTCACTAGATGTCTAGGGAATAGATTGGTACCCTTATTGAGATGCTCAATAAAGACCAACAAGTCGTCGAATATTGATAGGTTATCGATACACAACTGCAATGCGAACCATAATAAACCCCACAAAGCCAACAGTTCCGCCCTCATATTAGTTCCTACTCTGCCAAACTAGTGGATCTTATAATGACATAGTGGCGAAATTAGCAACCAAGCACCACATCCACATCTTGAATGTTGAGAAGTGCCATCAAAGAATTCGGCAGGATAGTGAATCTCAATGGGTCGCATGCGCTTTGATAGGTCCACCGGAGGCCTCTGCACAATTTTCAATTTATCCCATAGTTGTATGATACTATTAGCAGTCCCCTCTGGGATACTTCTAATCTCTTCAAATATCAATTTTTTCCAGCTACACCAAATGTACCAGTGGAACAAAGCCAGTAGAATTCTAAGATGCTGACTTTTCTTGAGTCCCCGTGTTATAAAGTCTTTAGTGTTCTCGATTTCTGGGATTTTCATCTTGAAAAAATTACGTAACTCCAGTGATAATTTCTTAGCATAATATCATTTGTAAAATAAATGTGGGTTATCTTCTCCCGCCAACCTAAATAAAATACAAATACCAGGCCCTATCTTCCCTTTCCTCATCAAGTTTTCCCATGTAAGAGTTCTATTTTTTAGAACCAGCCATAAGAACAGCTTCATCTTAAGTTGAGCCTTTGTCTCCCATATTCCCTTTAAATAACTGAATTTAGCCTCCTGGAAATAATGGGATTGGAGCTTGTAATATAAATCTTTCACAACCAGCATACCATTCTCTACTGGCCCGTTCTAGGTCACCCTGTCACCACCATTGTTCCATAGAAAATAAAACCGAATTGGAAAGGTTATTATTGAAAACACAACGTCTCATAGGGTATTTTCATTCCCATTTCAGCGAAGAGGGCCATTGGTTGAGGTTCAAAACACAATGCCAGCTCAAAAGTGCTTGACATTCCACATGGAACAATAACTTCTTCACTAAGTTGGTATACAATTTTTTGTGAAGAAAAAGAAATTATTTTAACATTATCTAGGCTAAATATAACCTCACTGTAAATAGAACAAGAAAATAAAAAAAATCTCAGCTTGAAAGTCTCCAAAATTACAATAATAAATCCTCAATTTGTGTAGTGCTTGAATTCTAATTATGTTTCACCCCTCAACTTGAAAGTCTCCAAAATTACAATAAGAAATCCTCAATTTGTGTAGTGCTTGAATTCTAATTATGTTTCACATCACTTCTCTTGAAAATTAATAAATAATTTCTTCATTAAAGCTTCACTTAACATTGTAGTGAATCACCATTCAAAAAGGAAATTCGAATAAAACAAATACTAGAGAAATTAGAAACACACATAACCGTGTCTTATTTCATATTGTGTACAATTGTTTTCGCGCCCAATTCTGTCAAATTCTGCGTGATGGAAAAATCTCCATATAATTTTCATTGATCTTCAACACTCTAGGAATCTTGAGTGCTCTTTAAAACTCTTCAGCACTCCAATACTCCAACGAATAATTGTTCTCTAGCCAATAATCCAAGTATTGGTACAAACGGAACTATTGGATCAAATTCATTGGTAATAAGATCGATGATGAACAACTCATCTATCATTTTGGCTCTGACCAAAAGAAGGTTAATCCAAATTCTCATAAAATAACCTGAAGAAGAAGAACAATTCTTGGATAAGGATAATTGATGAGAACAAACCTTATATGCTTTAGACCACAGATGGAAATAACATTTCCAAAAATTTAGAAGATAATATCTACATTTTTTCACTAGGAGATGAGTACATTTTATAGCTATAGTAGATCTTTCACCATATCTAACATAGTGAATTTTAGGATCCTTCAATAACCAGATACTTTTTAGTGAATTTCGACGAGAAAATATAATAATATCTTTTATCTTTCGATGAAAATGAGTTCGCTGAGGGAAACATCTATGAGACAATGATCATGAATGAGAGGATCGTTTAAGAAGGGAAAATCAAATGGATTCGCATTCATAGACATAATAATTCCACAAGAACATAAATAATCTCATATTTACTCTTGGGACGACAATAATTGATCTTTGTAATTTCTCTGGACTATTTTGATATTCATAGAGAACATATCGTAATGGATGTAAGGAGGGAGCATCTCAGATCTAGCGACGAAAGGTTCGAACAAAAATTTTCGAATGAATAGAATAGGGTATTCGTGCATCTGATATATAATTTGAATGCGGGAATTTATCCTCTAAGAAGGGAAATATTGAATGGATCGATCAGAAACTCTTCCATTCATTCATCCCTTCCATAGAATATTTTGACTGTGTAGAGAACGAAACTTCCAGGACCAATGTAAGTCCTTCTAGTACCGATTCAAAATAGGAACTCTTCTTGCAAACAACTAATGGATTTGGATCGCAATTCATGAATAAAAAAATTGAATGATTTTGTTGACGTATTTGACCAATCAAACTTTTTACAGTTAGGAAACTAAATTGATCATTGGAACTTAAATGTTCCATCGGTTCGGAAGAACTTGATCCATCCAAATAATGATCATGAGAAATTGCGTAAAGATCTTCTTGAAAAAAGAGTGGATATAGAAAGCATTGTTTCCAAGAGCTATATTTATGGAACTCGTCCATTTTCAAACCTCAGTTATGGCCCTCATTCATGAGAATAACCTTTTCATTTCTAATAAAATACATGGTGTGATCTATTCAAAACAAGATAGGAAAAAAGAGATATATCTGGATATCAAGATTCTATCTTCTATAGATATACTACCCAAGGATCTCATCTGTCATGAGGAAGAACAAAAGTATTTTATCCTATCAACAAATTTCTCTCTTGACTCTTAGAATAAATAAACCTGGTCAATACACTTTTTATCTGACACATCTGTACTCGAGTACTTAGGACTCATTGTGAGTGTATAAATCGTTGATCTATCCATTAAGGGAATTCCACGCTCGCTTAATTGGAATGAGGAACATAAGCTCATTTCTCTGGGTCTACTTATGATTCAAGTCATATAGCTTTCTCCCTTTACTCATTCGACTTGACCGCGAATTGATTCAATCCTATTCACAATTATCACATTTGATCTGAAAGCATGAGCATATTATACATCCATCTAGGTATATAATAGACATTTCCCACCCATTTGATTCCTTGAATCAAATCTGGTCCTTATCGAATACAATCAGGTATCCGAGAAATAATATCAGGTAACATAAAGATCATATGTTGGAACGACATGTTTTTTTTTTTCCATTCATTGTACTTCGAGGATCAGTCGTAGTCTTCTAAACTTTACCGATGGTATCGACAAGTTTTATACTTCATTCAAATGTGCAAAAGAGACTAGTCGCACTTAAAAGACGAGTACTTTACCATTGAGTTAGAAACCCATATTGCGAATAGATATTGAGTATATATATGATCGAAGTGGAATACGAGGTTACTCAATATGAACCGGTAAATAGAATCCTACCAATCTAATTGACGAATGGGGGGAGATCAAAAACCTATGTAAATGACCAAATAATTCACTCGTCAGTTCATATATGGATGTGTATAGTTTCGATCCACCATTCCAAAATAAAGTAATATAAGTTATGAATAAATGATCCATCGACAAAATTATCATAATTGGATAGAATCACTCATAAATGATGAACCTAAGATATATATTTCTATTGTGAATGGACGAATTATATCGACACAATACACTATTTTCAATCCAGAATAAGAGATAAATGAATTGTTGGATTGTCATTGTATTGGGACAAGATGTTAGACATGTCGACAAAAAATCCTAGGCTTATTTGTAACAATAGAACAATTCAAATATTCATCAAATTTGTAAGGAATCACGTGGAAACAAGATTGACTTGGAGAGTATATAATAAAATAAGAAAAATATTGAGCCAAGGGAATTTGATCCGAATATGAAATGATGTCATAATCCATATTCATGAAAGCAATTATGTAAACTACCACAATGTTTCAGATGATTTTTTGAAGATCTCTCCCTGATCTCGAATCATGATCGAGACGTGATTATGAATAATCATTAACTCAATTGATGTGATAGGAATAGGTATTGAATTGGATCCACTCTTTTGGTATAGAATACACTCAATGTAATGAATTAATTGATATTGATTAGGTACTTAACTTAATGCTTCTTTAGTTGTGTACATTACCTCGATAATAACGTTCAAAATGCCCTTTCATCATGCAAAATTTTCTTTTTTTCTCTTTACTTCGTCCCTTACAAAACAAGGAATTTTACTCGATTTTTGCCGAATTTCAGGATCCCAAATTGGAATAATATCCGTGGATAATGATTTAGTAATTATTTCTTCATATCATGACCACAAAAAATCTCTAGAAAATAATCCTCCATACCCAGAGAAAATGAGTTATAAACTAGATCAACTATTTGATTAGTACCTTCATAACCCAAGAAGGGTCGATATCCCAAGGAAATTTTTTGGATATGAGCTAGTGTGAAAATAACTCCACAGGGAATCTCAAGACGTTTACCAATATGATGTTCCATTTGAGTACCAAATATTGCATAGGGTTCCACGCGAGCAATAATATCTCCTACTTCAACATGATCATCTATGATGATCATATCATCACAAAAATCTTTAATTTTCTCTTTGAACCATTCTGTATCATGTTTATAATAAGTACCTATACAACTCACATGAATTCCCATCTCTGTAGCAAGTATCTTAATGATTGAATCAATATGAGTTGCATCACAAAAAATGAGTGTTTCTTTCCCCGTAAAATTCTGAAAATTGATAGATCTCGAGAACCAAGCATCTTGGGAAATGAATCAAGTTTGTCCATTGATATAGGATTCGTAATCAACCCTTTTTCTCAATAAAATAGGAGCCACTAACGTATCAAGAGATTTCTTTATCTGTCGGACGCACTCGGCCATATCTACAACTCTCGTAGGATTTTTAGATACATAAGGCATTCCAAATTCCTTATTCAAATACATCGTTGTCATTAAGCCCGCTTCACGATAAGGAATTAAATTGAACCGAGCTTTTGGTAAATTTTTTGGATCCTCTACAAATCCTCCTTTAGGAATTATTTGATTAATTCTGATGTACAGATATTTTAATAAACGTCTCAACTCACGACAATCACGTTGATTATGAAAACCCAGAGTAAGAATCCCAATTATATTTACAGAAGGTGCATCTATCACGAATTGATCCAATGTATGGGATTTCTCCAAATAATATCGAACTACTTGTTCCAAATTTCTATCCGCTGTCTAGATTTCATTCACTTGATAATGATCCACAATGTCTGAAAAAAATGGCGTTTCAATCACAGATTATGGATGCTCTATCCACAAAGTTTTTAAAATCCTCTTGCAAAATACTAGAGGTACATGTAGATGTTAATATGATAATACCGGGACCTTCCTCCTTATATTTTTGAAGAATATTATCCATAACTCTTTTCGAGATCCACGTGTTAGTAAGTGATGATCTACTATAGTAGTAGTTGTAGGAGTAAAATTTCTTTTCCATTCTAACATAGAACACAATACATTAAAATAATCATCTCCTAAAGGAGCATGCATAATGGAATGGACATTTTTGAATGACCTAGATACTCGTAGAGTTCCAATATGAGAAGGACCAACATACAACCAATGGGCTAATTTCATAAATTGAACTTTATCTCAAATTGATCTGTATTCACATCTTGCACCACAGAGATATCCATTTATCTCTTCCCTATTGTAATCACATTCCCTTCTAATAAGTTAAGAATGGTGAAATTATGATAAAAAAGGAAAAAAAAATTCCATTGGATTTACCCTTTACGAAAGAATAAAGGGAAGAGTGAGGGAAGGGAAAACATGATCCAATGAAATAAGTCCGGGACATAAGGATTCGAACCTCTAAATAATAAGATCAAAACATGTTGCCTTACTGCTTGGCCACGCCCCATTCCCATCCTATTTCCCTATTCATATGCTAATGAATACTTATATCAAATTTTTTTTCAACCCATTAGGATCCAAGATTAATTAGATCAAATCCCAATTGGGCAAAAAAAAATTGTGGATATTTCAACAAAATAGGTTATTGATGGAATTAGACATAATAGGAAAAACAAAAAAAGGGACAAGAATATCCATTCATTGACCATTTTATATTATATTGGGTAAAATATTGTATGTATGAAAGAATCATCCCTTCCAAACCCAAGTCTGGTCATACTTGTCGAAGAGCTTTGATCGATTCGATCAATCAAATACTTTTCTAGCTTTACACACCCCCCCCCCCCCAATTTTTATTGGAGAAGAGAAATGCCAGTTATGTTCAATATTTTCTAGATGATGCCTTTATTCATTCAAATAATCCCTTTTTTCAAAAATTACCTGAGGCTTATGCAATTTCTGATCCAAATGTCAAGGTAATGCCAATTATTCATGTTCTCTCTTTTCTCTTAGCCTTTGTTTGGAAAGTTGTTGTAAGTTTTCGATAAAAAAGTATCTTTTTTCTTTTTCTTTTTCAAGTTTTTGGATCACTGCCATTGATCCAATTTTTGTATAACTCTTTCCATTTTTTTGTGACAAAATTTCTATCCTTGTTCCACCCGACGATACCAAATTCATATACCTTATCTTCTCCCATATAAAAACTTTTCCACTCACCTTCATCAATTCCTTCTGATCCTACCACTCACTTCAGATCGAGCTATTGGATCATGTATTGATATGATCGATACCAATGAAATATTTTCATAAATATTCAATAAATATCTGGTTGATCCAAAAAATAAGAGGGAAAAAAGACCATTTTGAAAACAAATACAAAAATTATCTCCTTCTTTCAAATTGATTTTCACACGTGATTCGAAGAGATAATTTAGTGATTTGTAACAATCATACTATTGTTTAGTATTAAAGTATCCATATATGGTACAAATATTGATGATCTATTATGTTCTACTTATAATCAGGATTCCGGAGATTACGTAATTCTTACTCCTAAGTTGTTCATTTACGCAGTAGTGGTATTTTTCATTTCTCTTTTTATCATTGGATTTCTATCGAATGATCCAGGACGTAATTCCTGACATAAAGAATAGTGAAAAAAGTCTCTAGGTTAATGGGTCTTTTTCGTTCCATAGAAAGATTTTGGGTTATTCATTTTTAGGATCAATAGTGTACGAACTGAGAGAGAGGGATTTGAACCCTCGATATGGATGATCCATACTACGGATTAGCAATCCACCGCTTTGGTCTGCTTAGCTATCTCTCCGAGATGGAAGAGTTCATATGTAACAAAATGAATGGTGGAGTAAAGGTGTATACCATAGTATGTATGGATTGTATCAGCAATATAATGAATATTGCAATTTTTCAGTTGGATAAAGAACAATCTAGTCAATCGTATTGATCATTTCATTCAAAATAGTTATTTCTTTTCCTCTCTTTTTTCTGACCTGCTTGGCCTGGCCGATGGCCAGGCCAAGAAAAGCAGAAAAATCATTCATACAATGCTTGACCTAATTTGAGAGCTATAATACTTGTTGTAAAAGCAAGAAAAAAAATAAAAAATTGAACCTCTATTATCATCTCTTCATTCCCTCCCCATTCAGTTTGAATAAATGTGTTACATGTATTAGTCCATTTATGCCTCTCCAATATCAAATTTTATTATCTAGATATTGAAGGGTTCTCTATCTACTTTATGTATTATTGTAAAGATATTGGTTTCTCAAGGCCATAGGTTCCTGATCGAACCTACACAAATGGGTAGGAGTCCGAAGAAGACAAAATAGAAGACAAGTGATTGATCTCGACAACATTTTATTCATACACCAAGTCGATGTAGGGTGAAAGAAAACCAAATGGATATAAAGTTATTTCGTAACTCAGTGTTCTGACTCTGATGGTTATATCAGTCCCTTTCGTTATTTTTTTATCAGCAATTCGCAAAGTTAATCTATAATTACATGAATCTCCATCTCCAGAGATTCATGTAATTATGAAAACGAGGTAATGATTGATAGAAACTTTAAATAGAGGTTGATTGATAATTCCTCATATTCCTATTGTTTGGACAAAATATCGATCTGTATGTTACAATTGGATCGTGGTAGGTATAGTTTAGTGGTAAATGTGTGATTTGTTACATTATCAACTCAAATAGTTTAAGGATCTTTGATCCATCTAAAGCTATATTTACATATAGGTTCAAAACCCTCCCTACGAATACCTAGGAATAGTATACCTTCTCATAATCTGGGTATGAAATGATGAAAGAGAAACACATTTTTGGTTCCAAGATGGTGACACAGAATGTTTTAAAGGTTGGATAAATTCCAGATCTATGGGGATCCGAAGATTTTTTTCATCGTGACTAAACCTTCAAATTATGGATGGAAGGACCCCAGGTTGAAGTCAAGTAGCTATAGAATGACGACTTTGATTTACTTGGGCTATTGACATTTCGTTTGAGCTTGATGGAATTTGTTCTCCTAGGGATCAAAATTAGTAGAAATAGGGAATGAAGTAACTAGAAAGATTTGTGATTATTTGAAACTTTTCAAATCTCTCTTTCTATCGAGATCATCTAAAAAGTGATTAAGTATTATATGATTTTGGGCCCTTCACTAAAAAAAGAGAAGAGTATAAAAGAGAATAAAATGACGTAGATGCCATGGGTATGATAATAAATTAGGGTTTTATTAGAAAAGTAAAGAGGAGAAAGAAAAGAATTGAATTTTCCTTTCACAGAGATTTGATATAATACTCCACTTCTTCCCTCATACCGCTCTATATCCCCCATGAAGGAGTGGAATGACATGAAATTCTCATGTTTGGTTTTGACTTAGAGGCATTGAATAATAAATGCTGACTATAACCCCTAGCCTTCCAAGCTAACAATGCGGGTTCGATTCCCGCTACCTACTAACAAATATCTACCTATTCTATATCTATCTATATAGATAGAATATATAGATATAAAGTGATAAATTATAAAACACAATTTCACAATTCACTTGAAATCAATTTTCTGTTGCAATGTGAAATAGATTCCATTATTTTTCTATCCTATAACCTCGTTGTGAATAAAAAGGTAGATCGGGACAATGTATGCCAAAGTGAGTGAAAATAAAAAAAGGGAAGAGATAAAGAGCATCCATCGTCTAATGGATAGGAAAAAGGTATTATAAACCTTTGGTATAGGTTCAAATCCTATTGGACGTAATACTCTTCAATTGTTCTAAATTGTTGCGCAATGTATTGGAATAAATTCTTCAGTTCTTTTTCATGTTCTGAATAATCCCACCAAATGATCAAATATTCATTTTTGTTCTTGAAGTAAAAATAGTTCAGTATGTTCCTTAGGAGCCTCTTCCAAAAGGGCTTGCACCTATTCTATAAATTTACCTATTCTAGAAATTAGCTGAATAAATCACTTATTCAATGGAGATTAACCCGATTACACATCAATTTCGAATTGCATGCATAACACATAATCTCATCTACAATTAATTGTCACATGCGGAAATAATAGAAGCAATCTCACATCAAATCAATCACACATTAACTCGGTATGTATGGGGAAAGCCTATAGCTGAAAACCCCGCAGCTATTGTGTATATTATAATGGAGAAATCATGTAACAAAACAAGTACAATACTCCTCACAAGTACTCGGTACTTTCTCATAAAGTCACACACAATCTAGCTCAGTTTTGAACAGGTTACTGGTTCAAAACTCACTGCTAATTGCCTTGCCTCTATTGCGCAATCATGGCCTGTCTATGTAGAGATCCAAGGTTCGAATCTCCTTGGCTTGACTGCGCAATTGTCATGGACAATTCCTCCAAGTGTAATGCAAATCCCATGCAAAACTGATCCTCCAACTGATAGCTTTACTCACCCTTTCATCTACCTCTTTCACTGGTCTCCACTGAACTGATCATGCACTGTAGTGAACTGATATGTTCTTGAGTTGACTAATGAGTTACTAATTAATGAATTAAATAATATTTAATTCACTCCACTCATAACTAATTGATTAGCCAGTTAAACTAATCTCAACTAGTTCAACTAAGATAAATAGAACACAACTCCACTATCTGTCTCATTAACTCCTCCAAAACTTCTGCCACTGAAGTCCAACTGAAGTCAACCATGCAAGATGCCATCAAACCCTAGGAACCACGTGATTCCTCTGTCAGTTGCATGAGCCACCTCCATGACTCGAACTGAAGTGCTCCAAGAGAGTAAACTGCTTTTTATAGTCAAAATATTATTAAGGGTAAATAATATTTGACTTCCATCTTTTTAGGAGAGGCAGTCTAAAAATAGCCTGGGACCTAAAAATATGAGTCTCATCTATTTTTACCAACATGTCGCATGCTTCAAGAATCTCCAACTGGAATCTCTGAATCATGCTCCGTATGTCTAAAAATAGACATAGTCTAAAAATAGACTTTGCGCCAGAATTTGCCTGCGGGCCCACTTAGTGAAGGCGACTTCATTTCACTAAGCTCCATCATCTTGCTGCATTCTCAACAAATAGAACGTATAATTTCTCTAAACCGAGGTTTATTCTTTATCAAATACTCATGTAACCAAACGAGAAAATTTCTCACCCTTGTTATTTATAATATATCCAAGTATCCATTTGTTATGGTATAATTTAGCTGCTCTTTCCAAGGGATGGGAATGAAAATAGAAAACATCTCTCGGATAAGACTCTCAGCCAGGTGGTCTTATTAATAGAAGAGACATTTTTCGATAAGCTTGTGCGTGTTTGGATATATCATCATAAATTATTGATGTATGTTGTTTCTTATACATGAAGTATTCAGCCAAAACTTCCCTGTATAAGGAGTGATATATTGTAATGTAGCAGGAGAATCCACAGTTTATGCTACCACAATGGTATATTCCATTGCGCCACGTTCTCGGAATTTATTAAGTACCTGAGCCATGGAAGAAGATATTTGACCAATTGCTACATGACACAGATTGCATTTTGACTCTTTTGATTAAGAATAGTATCTGTAGCTATTGTTGTCTTATCGGTTTGTCTATTCCCAATAATTAATTCTCGTTGACGACGTCCTATAGGAATCATAGAATCAATAACAATAAGCCCCATTTGAATGGGTTCATATATGGAACGTCTTGATATAATACTTTGAGAGGGAGATTCAATCAGTCAAAATTCGGAAGCTAAAATTTGACCCTTACCATCAATGGGTTGGGCTAATTAAAGGAAGCATATCTGATAATTATGTTCAAGATTTTCATTTTTATTACTTTTTAGGGGAGGTGAAAAAATAAATGAAATAAAATAATAATACAAGAGACAGGAACTTTGGAAGAAAATTATTTTAAGCCTGATTATATATTCAAAAAGAATAATGATACATCATTCCAACATACATGAGGCTTCGTATTATAGAATTGAGGTTCTCATAACAAATTACCAATTTGGCTAATTGGTTTAACCTTCTCCACAATTTCTCAATGAATATCTCCATAAATATATTAGTTTATTTAGTGTGATCTCCATCCCTAACTTCTCTCATTATCCTCATCTTTGGTCAAACACAAACTTTTAGAGTAAGTTTACTTTCATGATTAATAATTTCATAATTTCATTATTTTGTGAATACTTGGACTTATTGATTGTTTATGTGAGTATGAGGCTAACATAAAATGCTTCTAGACTGCTCTATGAATGAACTTCTAGAATGGACCTTAAAAGAGGGCTTCTCAATCACCACAAAATGAATTTTTAAAGAGCTCTAGAACTCGTCCAAAAGGATGCATACTTCATCCTTCTTCAAAGTGTCACAATTTTTTGAAGTGAAAGGATGCTTCTAGCCTTGGAAATGGATTATTTAGGTCTCTATATTTGTGAATATGATTGTTGCCTTTTAGAGTGGCTATAGATTTATATCATACCTTTCAAATAGGCCTAATATGTCTTTATGTAGTTTGGTCGTAGTTCCTTTAAAAGTAGTTTTCATGCTGAATACTAGGACTACTTCTAGTCCACTAAAGACACCTCAAATATGTAATTTAGTCATCCTTATAATATTGCACACAATTATATATTTCTGAACATGATTATGGCCTTTTAGAGAGGTTGTAGCTTCATATCAAACCTTTCAAATAGGCATAACATGTCTTTATGTAGTTCGATCGTAGTCCCTTTACAAGTAGTTTTCATGCTGACTGTTAGGACTACTTCTAGTCCCCTAAAGAAACCTCAAATTTGTAATTTAGTCATCCTTATAATATTGCACAAAATTGTATTCTCAGTTGTTGAATTTCGATAAATTATTCACTGCTATATTTGGACTGTGTGGTATGGGATTGGTTACTACAGAACTACACCCTGCTTCTATTGGTCATCATAGCGTTGAGGATGTGATTGGATTGAAGTGATGTGATGTGTCTTGCATGCAGAATGTTTTGGTCTATGTGATTCATCAAAGGGTATAAAATATTTAGGGTGATGTGATATGTTTTGCAATTGTAAACTAATAGTCTACATGATATGTCACAAGTGAAAGCTTTTTCTTGTGATACATTAGGATTAAAAAAATATTTGGTTCATACGATATTTTTTTAGAAAGGAAACATTCCAAGGATTAAATGAGGAGGAAGGTGCACAAGATTTCACTTCAAAATTTCCCTTTGTCATGACTAATGAAAAGTTGAAGTGTTGCATTTTGTTACAACATAGGAAATTTTGGAAGGAAGCCATGTGATGCACCCAAAAAGTGTTGAGGTAAATATCCACTATATCATGAGGAAAGAAAAATTAAACATAATACAAGGCATGGAACGAAAGCTCCTACATTATGTAAAAAAAGAGGTTATAACAAAATTTATAAACTAAGAATGAAGTTGAGCAATACAATAAATTTCATATAAATAAAAATCTTATCATAAAATTTCAAATATCATAAAAATATTATTTTCCTATAGAATTTGAAGTATTAAGAATATATCGATCATGCTTTTTCTGTGAAGGTATATATTTCATACAAAATTTTCAAGAATTATAACACTTTAGAAATTTTCCTTATATTTTCCTGGTTCTAAAGTTACTAAATGCAACCTATTGCTTATGAATGTGTAGTCATTTCCATATTTTATATTTGAAAATCAAGTAGGGTTGAACATGTTGGAAACGGTAGGTTTTAACCCTGTACAAAAATTACCTGCAAACAAATTCTTATAACATAAAAAAAACAATGGTGATAACATAAACATAAAAGAAATATATACAGATTTTCCCCTGGATCCCAAAAACGGGACTACCAGATTGATTTTTCATTACTTTCATTTCAATGTTACAATACATATATATACATGTCGAAGCATTCATAAACCCTAATCCATTAACCCTAGATTAGAACATAATCGTCGTTACTTTGACCAGATATACAAAATACCATGGGTAGAAAACCATCATGCCCAAAACCATGTGCAAAACTCATGCACAAAACCATAGGTAGGTTTTCCCACCTAATATAGGGTCCAAAAACAATTTCCCAAGGCGTTGCCATGGACCCCGTATAGGGGGGCTACTGCCCCCCTTCCCCCCCACAAACCCCCCAACAGTGGGGGTTGCGCCCCCCCTGTCACCCTCCTGTTGCGCTCGACATGACAAATAGGGGGGGTTGTCGCCCCCTCCTGTGACCCCCCCACCCTCCCTTGCCACTAGTCGTGGAAAGAATATAACACACACCCAACAAAAACAACATTGGTTTCATTTCAAATATACCTTTGGACAAAATTCTAGATGAAAATGGTCGCAAAGGTTTTTTTATGGATTATGGTCAAATTATTCAACATGTGATGTTGGATAAATACTCTTTTTTTCTTTCTCAAAATCCTCGTAGTAAACACAACTAAATAGATTGATTTATGAGTACAAAAAAACTTAAAGTTCTATATTCTTCAGTAATTTGGTAAATCGGGTTTAATGTAAGGATATTCTTATCTACTTTTTGGGATGTGTCTCTTAAGTATGCGTAGGCCTGCTCCATATGATCAGGAAATAGCTTGGAAGATTCTAAATGATGAAGACAATAGCCATTGCATCATTTTGATATTTAGGAATTGGTCCTTTATGTGACCATTTTGTTCATGCTAAATAGTGCATGGATACTCATTTTTGTGGAAATTAAGTAGGTTGTCTAAATTATCACAAGTTTTATTAAGCTTGTTTTTCTAATACTCTTATAACTCATATACCTATAACAATTTGGATGGATTTTGTAAGTAGTGCTTTGTTGTTGCATTTTTTTATATTTAAGATTCTCAGTGAGACATTGTGGTCATTTTATTGTGGTCAATCTTTTCATTCTAGTCGCTTGATGGCTATAGTTTACATAATTTTGGTCTTCATCTGCTTTATTGGGTGGTTTTTTTTTTTATTACATAGTTTTTGATGTAGGAATAAAGTGTGGGTTATATTATGGCAAGTGAAAAAGGCTAAAGAATCAAACTCAATAAAGATTGGGCAAGAAGAAGACAAGGTACCGAAGGTAAGAAACCTAGTGAATTAGGTAAAATCAACTTATTTCTCCATGTTCTAATGTTCCTTTGAGAGTTGAAGTGAAGCTTGAAATACCCATGTTTGATGGACAAGTTAACAATGAAGTATTAAATAGTTAGTTGAAATAAATTAGAGTTTATTTTGGCCTTTATCAAATCCAATAAATACAATATATTTTTTTTTCTTGGTTGAAGATAATTGAACATGCTCTATTGTGATTGGAGAGCTATGTGGGTGCATTGAAGCTAGGAAAAAATCCCATGATTAAAAAATGGGAGGACTTCAAGACATTGTTGACGTTACACCTTTATCCCATATGCTATGAAGAGGTGCCACTCATGGAATGGTAGTACCTTAGGTAAGAATACACTTTTGAATTCAAGAGGCAATCCATTAGTTTGGGTATCTCTTTGAAAGCTCTAGGAACTAGCTAAGACACCTAACTATCTTCCAGCATGTGTCCTTAGAAATAACTTTGTTATGCTTGGCTTGCAAAATTGACACCAGTTATAAACTAATAGCCTTCTCTTTTCCAAAGAAATATCTATGTTTACTTTTCTATCATGCTCCTTATAATAAAAATATCTAATGATTGTCAATTCAAAAAGGTAAGCTACCAAAACATCCACAAATTATATTTCAATCAATATTGATGTAATGAAGATGACGCTAGTAGTGAAGGATATGAATTCCCCAGAGGAGATGTAAAGTAAGCTATATGAAGGGAAGTTTCATTGTAGTCAACCTCTCTTGGTGATCCATGT
This sequence comes from Pinus albicaulis, assembly GCA_034641835.2. NCBI lineage: Eukaryota > Viridiplantae > Streptophyta > Pinopsida > Pinales > Pinaceae > Pinus > Pinus albicaulis. The sequence continues at coordinate 1,533,025,559 of CM076578.1, forward strand.
CACTCGAGAAAGACTCAGAAATCAGAGGTGGCTCTAGAAAGGCTAAAAAAAAAATTCCTTGGATTGCAGCAAAACCAAGATCAGATCCAAGAGCTAGTCACAATATTTCCAACGACGCAAATGACACCTCAATCTGAGTTCGTGTGAAAAGAGTTATTACAGTTTGAAGTTTGTACCAAACAACTAAAAAGTTCAATTCAAAGTCAACATTTTGCCACGTGGAAGGCTATATAGATGAAATGTAGCAGCGAAGTCAGTAGGCATAGTGGGACCCACAGAGTTAATTTGGCAGCCAAGTCAGCAAACCAAGTGGACCCACAAGCAGGTGATGTGGCAGAACCACAAGTCAACACATGGCAAGTAGGCGGCATATGATGTGGACCAACGAGAGTCTACCACACAGCCCAATCACATGGTGCGACATGGCACCTCAAATTAGGCCCAAGTGGCCTTGGCATGGTGCAACCTCCATTTTTGTCTCATTCTCATGGTTTTGGGAGTCGTTACAATATGGACATACGATTTCCATATATTATATGGTTTGAAAACTATATGAAAACCAAAATTGAGCTTTAAAACCATATTAAAGAAAAATTATGAGTCCATGGGTTTTGAACCCAAAACCTCCCCAACAACAAGTAACTTAATATGACTATACAAACCAATGTGTTAACCATACTTTGTCTTATTCGCCCTCACACTTTGTTATAAAATGTCATTCAAATGGTTTAAAGAAAACCATGGGGAATATATGAGAGATGAAGGTGAAAGAAGGCCAATGAAGTCATGAATCTCAAAAAGATTCTAGGAATATTATAAGATCATATGTTAGGGAATATTCCAAATAATAATCTCTATGAGGAATCTTTGAAGAATCTTTAAGATTCCATTGGGGGTTAATATTCGATGTTGTAAGGATTATACCGAGTTTATACTCAGTTGAACCAATTTTTTGCAAGGAGTCTAATGATGCAGTCTAGGTTTTGATCTGAGTAGCAGATTTTTCATCCATGTTCATAAGAGAATCTTGTGAGGAATCTAAAAGATTCCCTGGGAGCCCAGATTTGACTAAGGTATAAAAGGGTCGTGTCTATACTCATATTTCACATTTTTTCGCAAGGAACACAATGGTGCATATCGTTTCGTCATCCGAGAAGCTTATTTTCAGGACATCCCCATACTTGGAGGCATAAGGTGTATTTTTCCATGTGTTCATTTGATTTTTTTTTTAGATGGTTTTGTAGAAAATTCATGTAGATTTAAACTGTTAATATTAATATGCTAAAACAATAGACTTGAATCTACTCTATCAATTGCGAAAACTAGTTACAATCAGAAAATCACAAGGCACACAAGAGAAATAACTTCAATCAAACATTACAAAATTATTTCTTGGGGAAAGCCTTCGATAAAAACCTCGCTATCTTTATATTGCATAAGTTAGAAAATATGAGAAGATTACAATGCTTTTCTCCAACCAAATGATATGGATCTAAATGCTATTTTTTCTATGTTAATTTCATCTTCAGAATTATAAACAATTTTTTAATCACTTACTTCATGTGCATAGGTTTCTTGAGGTGTTTTTGAGTGTTAAACAGGTAAATGAGTTGAGTTTCATGTTAAATTCATGAGCATAAAATTATTAAAACATAATGTTGAACAAGAGCAATAAAATGTACAACAAACCATCACAATGATCCATTAACACAATGTTTTGATGAAGGAGTTCACCCCTCTTGGGCTACGTCTCCTTGGTCCAGCTTCTATGGCTTGGGCCTCTGTATTAGCTCAAATGTGCAAAAAAACTTGTTTACATTCATATATTACTCCTGAAACCTACTTCAATGTGTCCAAAATGTCCAAATCATCTAGAATAGACTCTTCTTGCTCCCAATTTGGTCGAATTTGGAAAAAGTTAAGGCCAAAATAGTTTGGCCTAGGAAATCTCCACTAAATTTGGAGATAACTCAAGTTAGGGCCACTAAATTTGGAGTTGGCACCAAATATGGGGGCTCTGCCAAACATGCCATCATATTAAACTCCATTTTAATTAAATTTAAGTGTGATTAACTTATGGATAAGCATGAGTTAGCGCTAAAAGCGTGTTTTAGCATAAACCTGAATTAAATGAGAATTAGTGTATTAACAATGGATTAAGGGTTTAAATAAACATTTATTAACACTAACCCTGCACATTATGTTTAAAATTCACTCTTTGGTCGTAATGGAAAGGTCATGTGGGGAGGGGGTTGGCCCGCGGGGTTGGCCCCCTTCATTCCCCCAATGAATGAACCATTGAATAATAAATATAAGTGGTGTGCATAGACTGTTAAGTCCTGCACTTGTGGTATGATGGTAACGGAGCCACGTTGTTTGGGGGGGGTCGAACCTCGAACTCCGCCCAACCTGTTCATAAAAGTTTTGCGCCACAAAACATTTAAAACCTGACCTTTGAAACTTAATTTAAATTTATACTTTGGCATATATACAATTCGACCTTTGACCTTGGTCCACCAGAGAGGGCACGTGGCGGCCCCTGGCTACACCACGTGCCCGCCTCTGGTTCGAAAATCCCCAACCTTTAATAAAATTTCAATATCCATTAATATATGAAATTCGACTTTAGGAGATAACATAAAAAAATTTCACCTTCCAAACTTTCCGGTGAATCCTGCAGTGGCACTTGTCATAGTGTCATTGGGCGAAAATGACAAACTATTCCCATAATATCCTTTTATTTGCTGACTAGGTTGCATGTCAACATTCTGTCTTTTTTTCAATCTTTTTCCCAGTTTAGGAAAAGGAATAATAGGCTCTATCTTCCTCATCCGGAGTCAGTTTTCAATGAAACGAATTGCGTCGAATTCTATGCGACGAGCTCTTCGATGTCGTTCAATTTCCAATCGAGTTTGAGCACTTTCATTTTTGAGCTTTAACACTGAGCATCTGATCATTCCTCCCTACTAGAATCCTTTTGGACCCCAAAATCTCTTTGATTATTGATCATGTGGATGAGGGTAAATTTCCCTCACCCTTCCAGTCTTAATCCATTGAAATTTTCCCATTTTCATCAATTGGAGATTTTCACAAAAACTAAGCTTTTTCCTTGACTCTTGTGACCCTCTCTTGTTGTCATAGACACCGTCATGCTGCAATTTCCCTGAATTTTCAAAGAAGCAAGTTGTTCTTGCATAAACAAACTTTCTCCCACCTTGGTCATCAATCAAAGGAAACTTAAAAATTGTCTCACCTCACACATTATCGTCATTGCAATTCTTAGTTGCTCTTGCTTTGTACTTGCGTCGACTTTTGACAAAGTATTTTCGCCATTGCCATGTACCCTTTGGAAACCAAAAACAAGCACTTGTGGAACCTATTCCATATTTTTCAAATTGCTTTGGCGCTTTCTCTTTGACCTTTGCACTCTCTTGCACCGACATCTTGTTTCCAACACTACTCAACACTGATGTTGACTACTGCAAATCTTTCACATCTTGTTTACCTCCTTTCAAAGGCAACCTTTAGAGTCTTGAAACATCTCATTACAAGCATAAACAAATTCAATGAAATCAACTTGTTCATTCAATGCATCTTTTTTAAAGGCCTCATACAAAACATATATATGCTTGATCATTAACAAAGTCAAATTTTGACTTGCATTCATTATTCTCTTCATTTCTCCTACATGTATAAGAGACAAACTTGTCTTATTCTTATGCGATCTAACTATGTACTCAATTCTATCTTTAAACAAGTGATACTTATTCTCATGGCGATGAACTACTGCTTTCCTATCATAAATATAAGGACTTCTCAAAACAATACCTAATATCTCAAGCGGCACCACATCAAGTTCAACTTCATCAAGAAAGTTTGAATTGATGACAAACCTTAGAGTGCACCTCCTTGTTACCTGGAAGTTTTCATTCTTTCATATCCACCCTAAAGGATAAGTTCTTGGATGTCTAACAATTTCAAGGTTTAGCTTCTTAACTAATTCTTTGAAAATCAAATTAGCTTGAGACCCACTATAAAATAGTGTGTCTATCTTGGTATGTTTAGAAACGACTCTAATATGGAAAATTTTAATTCTTGTATCTTCATCTAGAGTGACATTGGAACAATTTGAAGAACTAGTGCTTGCTATGTGCTTATCTTTCAAACCCATCGTTGTAATATTGGTTTCATCTCCTGAATCTGAACCTGAGTCATGTTCAATTATTACAACAATTTTTCCCTTCTCTTTGGCTTTCAGTTTGTTTAACTTCAACTTGGATGAATTTTCCAACAATGGTCTTCATCATGGCCATTCTTCGAACAATGTTTACATTTGAGTTTCTCTTTCTCTCTTTTGATAGAGCTATTTCTCTTTCCTCTTCAATTAAACTTTCCCTTCCCTTTACCCTCATACTCAAGGAAACTATCACTCTTCTCATCTACATTTTGTTTCCCTCTTGCTTGTAAATGTGTGGCTTGAATGCAAACCTCATATAATTTTGTGGAATTGAACATGGAAATAGTGTACCTAAGGTAACTGTGCAAACCCCCAATATACTTTAACAAATTTTCTTGAGAATACAAATTAATGCCCAAAATAAGGGCTCTTCTCTTAAATTCATGAGTATAATCTTGCACACTTTTCCCTTTCAATTGTCTACAATTCTGTCAGTCCATAATGGATTTTTGCATGTAAGCTAGAGGATAAAATTTCCTTTTAATGGCAGTAATAAAACTTGACCAAGACATTGAGATCTTACCATAGTTTTTAATCTCTTCTTGACTCCTTGCTTCCCACCATACAAGTGTTGATCCTTCCATCCTCAAGGAAGCGGATTGAATCTTTATGTCATCTTCTTGAAGGTTCTGAATTCTACAATACACCTCCTATTGATGAATCCAATTGTCCAATTTCTCTGCATTTACCTCGCCATTATACATTGGAAGCTCAAATTTTACATCAAGTTTGATAAGGTATTTTTTCCTTTTGTGGTTTTTGAGTGAGTATGGGTGGTTTTGGCTGTGGAAGTGGAAGATGGTGATGATGGTGAAGATGAGGATGATGATGAAGATGGTGGAGATGGAGGATTTCCTCCACTGCCCTTTGAATCCCTATCTTCATCCGTTTTGTCCCTCTATTCAAAGAGGATCCTAACCCTTTCAGTCAGTTCATAGAAAGCCTTCTTGTATTCTTCCTCTTCTGAAAGACCTTCAGTCTCTCCAAAACCTGACATGATGGCTATGGATTCAAGCTCAATTTTTAGTTCAACTTGTACTTCTTCAATCTCAGCTAGAGATAAAACTTGAGGTGCTTCAAGTGTAGTTGTGAGTGAAACTTTGGGTGGAGATGGTGCCCTTGTGGTTCTCCTTCTTCTGGTCCTAGCCTCAAGACTAGCAACCAAAAATTTCCCTTCTCCTCTCTGCAGCTTCAACCTTGTAAGTATCACAAATTTGCAACCATTAAAACCCTACTTGCACAAAACTCAAGAAAATCAAGAAAATAACCTTTGAAACCTTTCAACCAGGCTCTGATACCACCTTGATCTGAATCTGAGTGTTAGTTTCATTGTGCTAATTTCATCTTCAGAATTATAAACAAATTTCTAATCACTTGCTTCATGTGCATAGGTTTCTTGAAGTGTTCATGAGTTTTAAATAGTTAAATGAGTTTAGTTTCATGTTAAATTCATGAGCATAAAAACATTAAAACATAATGTTGAACATCAACAATAAAATGTACAACAAACCATCACAATGATCCATTTACACAGTGTTTTGATGAAGGAGTTCACCCCTCCTCGGATACATCTCCCTGGTCCATCTTCCATGGCTTGGGCCTCTGTATTAGCTCAAATGTGAAAAAAGTGTTATTTTCATTCATCTATTGCTCCTAAAACCTACTTCAATGTGTCCAGAATGTCCAAATCATCTAGAATAGACTCTTTTTGCTCCCAATTTGGTTGAATTTTGCAAAAGTTATGGCCAAAACAATTTGGCCTAGGAAACCTCCACTAAATGTAGAGATAACTCCAGTTAGGGCCACTAAATTTGGGGTTGGCGCCAAATTTGGGGGCTCCACCAAACATGCCACCATATTAAACTCCATTTTAATTAAATTTAAGTGTGATTAACTTATGGATAAGTGTGATTTAGAACTAAAAGAGTGATTTAGCATAAACCTGAATTAAAAAGTTGATTAGTGTATTAACAATGGATTAAGGGTTTAAATAAATCTGTATTAAAACTAACCCCACGCATTATGTTTAAACTCTGCTCCATGGTCGTAGTGGAAAGGTCATATGGGGAGGGGGTCGCCCCCCTCCATTCCCCCGCCGGATGAACCATTGAATAATAAATATAAGTGGTGCACATAGATTGTTTAGTCCTGTGCTTGTGGTATGATGGTAACAAAGCCGCGTTGTTTGGGGGAGGTTGTGGGGTCGAGCCCCGACCTCTGCCCAGCCTGTTCATAAAATTTTTGCGCCATAAAACATTTGAAACGTGACCTTTGAAACTTAATTAAAATTCAGACTTTGGTATATATGAAATTCGTCCTTTGACCTTGGTCCACTAGTGGGGGCACATGGCAGCCCCTAGCTGCACCACGTGTCTGCCTCTGGTTGGACTATCTCGAACCTTTAATAAAATTTCAATATCCATTAAAATATGAAATTTGACCTTAGGAGATAACATAAAAAGAATTTAGCTTCCAAACTTTCCGATGAATCCTATAGTGAAACTTGTCATAGTTTCATTGGGTGAAAATGACAAAATATTCCCAAAATATCCTTTCTTTGCTGACTAGGCTGCCATGTCAACATTATGTCTTTTCTGCAATTTTTTTAGTTGTTTAGGAAAACGAACAACATGATCTATCTTCCTCATCCGGATTCAGTTTTTGATGAAATGAATTGCATCGGATTCCTGGCAACGAGCTCTTTGTTGTCGTTCAATTTCCAATCGATTTTGAGAACTTTCAATTTTGAGCTTTAACACTGAGCTCTGGATCACCAAAGAAACCTTTTCACTTTCTCTATCTCTCTCACAGCTTCCTAGACAAGCTTAGGGCAATACTTAACCAATTTTGTGCCTACCTAGATCCCTATTTCCTCGCGATGTTTGCTTGGGTAATTAACCCCTATTAATTAAGGAAATTCCCAATTAGAATTGCGTAATACATCTAGGGCCTTACTCTAACTACATGCCCCACTTGTACAATTTGGATGATTATACAAATGATAATACACTACCCTTGAACTCGAATCTCAACTGGGTCTTTCTCTGATATTACATCCATGAGTTATTTATGGTTTATTTATCAGCTATCTGATTGATCGTTGCATGTGGTTCAAGTTCAAGTTTAACACTTTGACCTCTCACTAGTTCCTCCAACAGTTGGAACTAATTAAATTGAATTTAACTCGGATAAACTGAGCTAATTAATTACATCTCAAAATAAGCTCAACCAGGGCTCCTATTTTGTAGGAGCCACTCTACATGACTCAAGTTAGACCCTCAACTCGAAATAGTTGAGCCAACTTATTCAAACTAACTTATTTAAATCATACAAGTTGTCATGTGATGTGGAATTACAATTTTTATTGTAATTTAATTCAAGGGAAAATTAAATTAGAATCTTTCTTGGTGTCATTTTCAACACTCCCTCTCAATAAGAAAGGGATTATCAGATACCTCAATCCTGCCTCTATGGAACTTGAACTTTCCTCTTGATAGTGCCTTCGTTAAGATGTATGCATCTTGTTCCTCTATAGGAATGTACTCTAGCATCATGATCTACCTCTGCACACAATCTATGAGATGGTGGTACCAGATGTTGATATTCTTGGACCTATCATGAAAAAAAAAATTAACCGAGAGGTTGATGCAACTCTAGTTGTCACGGTAAATCACTGTAGGATCCACCTGTTGACAAAAAAACCCAATGAGGATCGTCCTCATCTAGATAGCCTCATAAGATATTTGAATAACATCCATGTACTCTTCTTTTTCTGAACTGAGTGCAATTGATCTATGCTTCTTGTTGTACTAGGAAACTGTTGTTGACCCAATACTGAAGATTCCGCTGATGTGCTCTTCCTGTTGGATGGAATCCCTACCCAATTTTCATCTATGAAGCCTTGCATCTTCACCTGCTATGTCTGTTTCTACCAAAGATAAAATTGAGTGGTGCCTCTGAGGTATCTCAACACATGTTTGGTTTCCTTCCAATAGAGCTTGGTTGGCTTAACCATTGCTTGACTAAGATTTTTAACAGCATAACACATGTCTGGTCGTGTGTTCACCAAGTACATAAGTGATCCCACAAGCTTCCTGTAAATGGTAGCTTCTACCACTTCACCTGAAGTAGAATCTTCCTTCCTCCAATTCCCTGCTAGAGGAGTCTCCATGGGTTTGCTTCTCTCCATGTGAAACTTCTTCAGTATCTTGTTGGCATACTTGCCCTAAGAGAAAAATAATTCCACATCTCTTTGCCAAATTTCCAAACCAAGGAAATAATGCAAGAGCCCCATGTCTTTCATCTTGAATTATCTTTCCAAATATTCTTTGCAAAAAATTATCAGCTTCTCATCACCTATTATAATTAAATCATCGACATATAATATTATAATAAAAATTTTACCTTCAACCACAATATGGTAAAGGTTCACATCTGCTTCACTTTTGGTGAAACCCAACTCGGTGAAATAGTTGTCGATCCTAGTGTACCAAGTACGGGGTTCCTGTTTTAATCCATACAATTCTTGCTTGAGTCTACACATATGCGACTCTATGTCAAAGGTCCCAAATAATTCCAACTGCTCTATGTACACATCTTCCTCAATCACTCCGTTGAGGAAAGCTATCTTTACATGCATCTGATGTATTTTCCATCCCATCTGCACTGAAAGTGCTAGAATAGATCTGATTGAAGAGTACCTTGCTACTGGAGCAAAGGTATCCTCGTAATCTATTCCCTCCACATGAGAGAACCCGTTGGCCACTCTGGCCATGTTTATCGACACTCCCATCTGCCACTTGCTTCACCTTGTATATCCACATGGATCCTACAATTGACTTGTCCTCCAGTCTTGGGACAACTTCCCATGCACTGTTTCTGATAATGGATTCATACTCCTCTACCATGGCATCAAAAAATACTAGTTGTTGCACCGTGTCCTCGAATGAGGATGGCTCAGTCTCTACACTCTCACTCATAAGATCCATGTAGTCTGTGTACCGATCTGGGGACCTTCTTTGTCTGCGTTGTGATGTGGGTTCTCCCACATTCTCTCTAGCATCAGGAATCAACCTTTAAACCTATCTGGTGTGCTTCCTTCCATCCCTGGATTTCTCTACATGAGTGGGTGCTTCCACTATTTTCTCCTCTACTTGTGGCTACTCTACATCAATCTGAGGTTCTTCCTCTGGACCTAAAATCTCCTCATCCGCATGCATCTGAAGCTCCCTCTCAAGGGAAATTTGCATGGCCTTGCCTTCATCTAATTTCACATCTCTACAATCCACTTGCATCATATGAGATGGAAGGTACACCCGATAATTGTGAGGTGTATTAGTGTACCCCGCAAATATGCCCAACTTAGTTGTTGGCTCTAGCTTTTTCTGTGCATCCTTGGAAACATGATAATAAATTGATGAACCAAAGATTATAAAGTGCAACACATCTGGCTTCTTATCGACATTAGGGGAATTTTGAGGTCTAAAATGGGCCTCCTAAGAAAAATGTACAATTAAAATAAACTTTATAAGAACCAATAGGATTCAATACGATGATGTCAACCATGGGGGATGATTCACCATTTTTCGAGTAAAAATGTAAAAAGATTAAAAAATAATAAAATAAAAAAAACTATTTTTTCAACTCGTATTTTCAACTTATCTCCCTAAGGTTTTATTCAAATTTCGAGCAGGATTACTCATTGTATATAAAATTTATTTCTACAGCCAAGGAGTACCCATGTTGCATGCTTTCGATGGACCCTGCTACACGAAAAATCAGAAATATATGAAAAAATGTGATTCCAATCACGTTTTTCATGTATTTCTCATTTTTTGTGTAGCGGGGTCCGTCAAAAGTATGAAACATGGGTACTCCTTGGATGAAGAATCAAATTCTGCATCTAACGAATGTTCTCGCTAGAAATTTGCGTAAACCCATAGGGAGATAAGTTGAAAATACGAGTTGAAAAGGTAGTTAATTCTTTTTTCCCTTTAAAATTTTGATGGTGTAATCTAATCTTATTTTATTATTTCCACTATTATTTTATAATTTCCTTAGGAGGCCCATTTTAGACCTCAAAATTCCCCTAATGAAAAGGTTTCCTCTAGTGTTCTCATCCTGAGGATCCGATGAGGACTCTTATTCTTCACATAGACAGTTGTGTTGCATGCTTCTACCGGCAAGTGCAACGGTAGGCCCTGATCATGTATCATCGCTCGTGAAACTCCCAAAATGCTTATGTTCTTCCTTTATACAACCCCATTATGTTGTGGGTTATGGGATGCTATTAACTCCTGCTGAATGCCTTCTGATGCACATAATTTATTTAATTCATTTGACACATATTCTCCATTGTTGTCGCTCTTGAGAGCCTTCACTTTCTTGCATGTTTATTTTTAAACAAGTGGTTCGAACTCACAAAATTTTGAGAACGAATCACATAATACCTATGCTTGGCCATGGAGGCTGTCGAGAACGGTCCACACACATTTGAGTGAACTATTTCAAGGATCGCTTGCGCTCGACGGTCCTTATCATGAAAGGTGAATTTGGTGTACTTCCCCAATGTACATCGTTTGCATGTATCATGATGCTAAAGTGCACCCTTGGGAATTCCTGTAGAAATATGTTGCATGATATTCAAAGCTTCATGGTGTAGATGGCCCAATATTCTGTCATAACTCACTGATACCTCAGCTCTCCACCTTCTCTCCTTTCGTGCTCAGGGAAACACAATCTTCTACATCCAATTTGTAGATGTTCTTTACCCGAACCCCGATATTATTCACTTTTCCCGTGGCTATGTGATGAAGGAACGCCTTTCCTTTGCTAAACACCACATTGTATCCATGGCCTTCCAACATAGCAACTGAAACTAAGTTCTTCTTCAAACCAAGAACATACATGACAAATTTTAATGTGAGAGGAGAACCAGACTCCCTCTCTGAAAGGTAACAATAATGATGTCGGTCCCGATATACCTTCCATCATCTCCCATCTCGATGTGCATTTGGAGTTCCTTCTCCTCCAGATCGTTGTATAACTCTTTCTTTCCAGTCACATGGAATGAGGTTCCACTATCCAGGTACCACAAACTACCCATCACCGGTGACACCATGCATGCGATGAGGGTAAAATCCAACTTGAATTGTGAAGCAAGTGCTTCACCTGCCACTCCTCCTGAGGGCTTCTTTTTTAACTTCTTGTGTGTACAGTGCATGGCATATTTTCCCATCTCATGAAAATGAAAAAAATTAATCCTCGACAAGTCGTTCTTCTTTCCTGCTTGACCATAATTTTATTTGGAATGGGATTACTTCCCTTTCCCTTTCTTTTCCTATCCATCCAAGGCACAGTTCTCCTCATCATCATTCTTGGATGAGGATCCATATTTGGTGTTTTGTTGAATCTCTTCTTGCACCAAGATGTACCACAAATGCTCCCACTATAGTACCTTCTCCCTCCCATTTACCAAATCTTGGTACCTGTGCCAGCTCTTGGGAATGACTAGAAGTGTTAGGCTTACCAGATCATCTTCAACAACTGTAACACCAACACTTCCAAGCTCATCTCGACATTGGATAAACTTGGTCAAGTACTTTGGTATTGCGTCACCCTTCTCCATCTTGATTTACCTGAGCTTGTCCTTCATTTCCAACTTCCCGCGGTCACTGATGTTATGAAACAAATATGTTAAGGTCTTCCACATTGAAAATGGAGTTTCCTTTCCGTGTAGGTTTAAGACAATATGATATCGAACACATTGCAGTAGAATCATTCTTGCCTTTGCAACACAATTCTTTCATTATGCTAGAGCCTGTGCATCAACTGGAGTTGGTTTCAAGATGTCCTTATTAAGGAACTCCTTTAATATGTTATCTTCCAAGACTCCTTCCATCCAGTCTCTCTAGGAAATGTAATTCGAGCTACCCTCAAGAGCCTACTCGAGCCTCAAACCATAGAACACCATCATGATCTTATTGTTAGCTCTGGAGAACATATCTGTAAAACTTGTTCCTCCTGCAAGTACAAACTTGTATTCTTCTCTTATATAGTGATTTCAACTTTGATACTATGTAGAAAATACACGTAGATTCAAACTGCTAACTGTAATATACTAAAACAATAGACTTAAATATACTCTACGAATTGCAAAAACCAATTACGATAGAGAAATCACAAGGCATACAAGAGAAATAATTTCAATCACAAATTACACAATGATTTCCTCGGGAAAGCCTCAACTAAAAACCTCACTATCTATATATTACATAAGTCAGAAATATGAGAAGTTTACAATACGTTTCTCCAACCAGAGAAACTTATGCACTATCTCTATCTATCTCATTGCTTCATAAACAAGCCTAGGCTAATACTTAACCAATTTTCTACATGTCTGGATCCTTGTTTCCTTGAGTAATTATCCCTTATTAATTAGGGAAATTACCAATTGGAATTGTGCAATACATATAGGGCCTTCCTCTGACTACATGCACAACCTATACAGTTTGGATGATTATACAACTGATAGTACACTGCCCTTGAACTCCAATATCAACTGTGTCTTTCTCTGATCTTACATGCATGAGCTATTTATGGATGATTTTCGATTATTTGATTGATCATTGCATGTGGTTCAAGTTCAAGCTCCACACTTTCACCTCTCACTAGTTCCTCCAACAATTGGAACTAGTTAAATTGAATTTAACTAGGATAAAATGAGTTAATTAATTACAACTCAAAATAAACTCAACCAAGGCTCCTATTTTGTAGGATCCACTCTACATGACTCAAGTTAAACCCTCAACTCGAATTAATTGAACCAAATAAGTCAAATTAACTTATTTAATTCGTACAAAAAAATTTATTCTAATTTGTTAAAATTGGATAACTAGGTCCAAACTCCATGTTGTGATGCTCAGATTAAGATACTGATATTTTTGTTGGATTCCTCTTTCGGATAGGTGTAAAATCCATATAAAATATATCTTAATCCGATGAGCAGAACATTTATTTTGAATTTATTATTTATAATAAATTATATGTGCAGGTCGGCCTTAATGTTTTGCACCCCCAGCAGATGTGTCACACACCTCAATGATGTATATAAATACAGTCAAACTTGGAGAGCATTTACATAACAACTCATCACACATCTTCTTCTCTTCTCTGATTTAGTACGAGCCCCTTGGAGGACGATTTCAGCTCACACGTGGGAGGAAGGACGAATCTGTACAGCCAAAAGGAAGGACGAATTACTGCAGCTAGGGTTTCCAAGGAAGTTTGACCAGCGTTGTCTTTGGTCAACGCATGTTCCAAAAGGGCTGAAATTTGTTGGAGACTTCGATTTTAGGAGGCCGTACACATTGGCACAAAAACCGAGGTCAAAAGGTTGACCGAACTTGGAGCTGCGTTGACTTTTATGTTGCTGCCCTGCGTTGACTTTTCTGGACAACGTTGACTTTTCTGGAGTTGACTTGTGTTGACTCGGTGACTGATTTGAGGATTGTTGTGACACATTCTGGGTTGGCTGATCATGGAGACTTTGCTGGTTGAAGCATCTTGTTGACCGCCGTAACGCACCATCACATTCTTCTGTTTCTGGTTTGTCTTCTATAGATCCACTGATATGTTCTATCAGCATTTTACTTAACTGTTTGGGTGATTGCTGTAATAAAAGTAAAGTTGCATCAAGCATAGAACATCTACAAAAATTAACATGGTATCAGAGGTGAGGTGAAGACAAGCCCTACCTTTAGCAATCATCATCGAGAAAATGGGTTCCACAAGTTATGAATTCAAGGAGAATGACAAGCTGACTGGAAGGGATGACTTCCATGCCTGGAAGATGATATTAGATCTCAAATTGGAAGACCATGATCTCATGGACCATGTATTGGGTAAAATACAAGAACCTCCATCCAATGCTACTGCTGCTGCTAAAAACAAGTATAAGAAGGGGGAGATCAAAGCAAAGCTGATGATCAGGGAATCCATTCATAAAAGCCTGGTGGTCTACATCTCTGAGTTGGGCACATCCAAAGAGATGTATGATAAATTGATTCTTATGTTAAAGGTAAACAATGTAAACCAAGTGCTATTCCTCAAGAATAAATTGAAGAATCTGAAGAAGGGCCGGGATGAGTCTGTTCAAACATACTTTCTGAAATTGACCGAGATCAGGAATAATCTGCTGGCTATTGGGGAGACAATAGCTGATCGTGAGATGGTACTCACCGCACTTGGAGGACTCCCATATGAATGGCATGTATTCAACACTACCATTCTCAATAATAGTACAATTCCCAACTTTGACAAGCTACTGTCTTGATGCATGCAAGAGGAGACAAGAATGAAGGAATACGAAAATGACAAGAATGTTGCCTATGCTGCTCATTCCAGAAAGAAGAACTCTGGTGTTCCTAAGAACAAAGGAAGAACAAGGGCTCAAGGAAAGAAGGGCAAGTGTTTCACTTGTCATAGGCTTGGTCACTATGCTAGAGAATGTCCCTTCAAGAAGGATTCTCCCGATAGTGATGACAACAACAACAACCGGAGGAATGGAAATCAAAGAAAAGGAAAGAGGGAGGCTCCCTATGATGAAAACAATCAACCTTTCAAAAGGTCTAGAAACTCCAGGTATGTGGAATCTAATGCTGTTGACAAAAGAGATGAATACATTCTTGTATCTGCTCTCTCTGCTGCATCCCCGCCCGACACTATGGATGTCTGGCTGATAGATAGTGGTGCCTCAAGACACATCACTGGGTTCAAGGAAGCACTCTCTAACATGGTTGAAAAGGATACCAATCTGGAAATTATTCTTGGAGATAATGCCACATATCTCGTGAGAGGGACTGGGACTGTGACTCTCCATTTGTCTCAAGGACAAGTCCTACATTTGCAGGATGTACTCTATGTACCAAAATTGAAGAAGAACCTTGTGTCTATATCAGCAATTGAAAACAAAGGCTTCAATGTGGCATTCATTGAAGGAAAGGTACGCATGTGGAAGAAGAATCTCAAGGAAGCTATCGTGATTGGTTTTAGAGTTGGAACACTCTACCAGGTTGAAGGAAGTCCTCTAGGAGCTATGACATGTGATACTGAACTATGGCACTGAAAGGTTTTGACACCTTCATTACAAGGCCCTTCCCGAAGCAAGGAAGGTGGTGACAGGGATGCCAAATTTTGGAAATAATCATGAAGGTGTATGTAAGGGTTGTGCCGAAGGAAAACACTAAGGGGACCTCTCCCCTCTAGCATTTGGTGTCTTGCATTGATACATTCTGATATGTCTGGTATGACTGCTCATGACATCCTTGACAAGATGTTCCTTTTATGAGACAAACATGTTCAGGAACGTTTGCAGAAGAGCTAGCATCAAGAGGGAGACCACAATGTGTGTGGACTACTGTGAAATCTCTCAGGCTTATAGAGTTTATGTGCTTGATCAAAGGAAAGTTGTAGATCTTCCGAGATCTGAGGAAAATCATGAAGCAAGACCTGGAAATCAAGATGCTAAGGGACATGCTGCCTTGAGGGGGACATTCCGAGAAAGCTAGAAGCCGTACAGATACCAAAGGGCATCTAGCTGCCATGAGTACTATTGTACAATCTGAACCTGGATCTTTTAAGGAAGTCGTAAAGCATCAAGTATGGAAGGATGCTATGCACGAAGAATATGAGTCCATAATGAAGAATGATGTATGGGATGTGGTTCCAAGACCGAAGGACAAATCAGTTGTCACCGGGAAATGGCTCTACAAGATCAAGCATGGATCTGATGGAAGTGCTGAAAAGTTCAAGGCAAGATTTGTTGCCCGAGGCTTCTCTCAAAAGGAAGAGGTGTATGTAGAACAACCTCTGGGGCTTGAAGTCCAGGATCGGGACACCCATGTCTGCAGTTTGAAGAAAGCCCTCTATGGGCTGAAGCAAGCACCCAGAGCTTGGTACGAGAGGATAGATAGCTACTTGATGAAGTTGGGCTTCACTCGAAGTAATGTTGATCCGAACCTTTACTTCAAGGTTGTCCAGGGGAAGCCCCTCATTCTGGTTCTGTATGTGGACGATCTCTCTCTGACAAGTGCTGACCCTCTCAGTGTAAGAGGGAGCTCGATACTGAGTTCGAGATGAAGGACCTAGGACTGATGCACTACTCCCTAGGCCTAGAGGTCTAGCAGAGACCTGGCGAGATTTTTCTTTTTCAAGGAAAATACATTATGAAGCTTCTGGTATGGTGGACTGTAAGTCCTGATGGAACTCAACTTTAAGAAGTTGAGTGGCAGCGCTGTTGGGCACGTGTTAGAAAATCTTACTGAGTATCGTCAACTCGTGGGGGGGGCATGATGTTCTTAGGAAACATCCGTCTGGACATATGTTGTGCAGTGAAAACTTTGAGTCAACACATGGTTGATCATAACATTCACTAGGTTGGTGCCTAGAAACTCTTGAGATATCTCTGAGGCACGATAGACCATGGGCTGAGATACACTGCCGGGAGTGTGACACTCCATGGATATACTGATGTCGATTGGGCTGGCAGTGTGGTGGATCACAAGAGCACATTTGGATGCTACTTCACATGTAGATCTGCTTCAGGCAGGAAACTGAAGTCGGTAGCTTTCAGCACCGCTGAGGCCGAATACATTGTAACATGTATGGCCTGTTGTGAAGTCACTTGGTTGCGAAAACTCTTTAGTGAGTTGTTTGAGCATGTGCTAGATGCCACCGTTATCCTTTGTGATAACTAGAGGGGGATTCGTTTTTCATAGAATCCTGTGTTCCACTAACGATCCAAGCATGTTGATGGCTGGTACCACTATCCGGGATATGGTACAGCGAGGCGCCGTAAGGCTCGATCATATAGGAACTGATGAGCAGGTCGTGGATATTCTCACTATGCCCTTGGGGAAGGTCATGTTCCTAACCTTCCGTGAGAATCTTGGTATCGTGGAACGACCCTATGATGTGGGTCCTGTTGGACGATGAGCTCTGGGAGCTCTGGGGGGGCTTTGGGGAGAGCTTCTCGGAGCTATGGGCAACCATAAGGCTAGGCTTTCCAAACCTTGTTGGTGTGCTTGGACCCCACCGTTGTGATTTTGAGTTGGTTCACCTCTCATTATCAGTGCCTCGTATGCATCCTACCCATTGAGTTAAGGGCTCATGGGAAGTACCTCTCATTTGGCCAATGAGATGGGAAAGGCTAGAGACTAGTAGCAAAGACTGATGGGCGCATCAGTATTTGTCGTACTCTCTATCTAGGATGGCACGGTCCAACCACTTGATCTGGGATCAAGTTTAGTGAGGTCTGGGACCTCTGCCTGACTTCGGGTCAGATGAACCAACTTCGGGTTGGTTGGAGACTCTTTATGAGTCTGATAGAGGTTTCGAACCTCTGGACTGATTATGTCAGTCGGGGGATGATGTCTTTGTGACTGACCCACTTTTGTTCTGAAATAAAGAGGCCAGCAAAGCAAGTTACGGCGGGATGACACACGATGTTTGATTGCACTGATGGATGGAGTTCTCCCTAGTTGAGAGGGAGTGTTAAAATTGGACAACTAGGTCCAAACTCCATGTTGTGATGCTCATATTAAGATACTGATATTTTGGTTGGATTCCTCTTTCGGAGAGGTGTAAAATCCATATAAAATATATCTTAATCCGATGAGCAGAACATTTATTTTGAATTTATTATTTATAATAAATTATATGTGCAGGTTGGCCTTAATGTTTTGCACCCCCAGCAGATGTGTCACACACCTCAATGATGTATATAAATACAGTCAAACTTGGAGAGCATTTCACACCAACTCATCACACATCTTCTTCTCTTCTCTGATTTAGTACGATCTCCTTGGAGGACGATTTCAGCTCACACGTGGGAGGAAGGACGAATCTGTACAGCCAAGAGGAAGGACGAAATTGCTGCAGCTAGGGTTTCCAAGGAAGTTTGACCAGCGTTGACTTTGGTCAACGCATGGTCCAAAAGGGCTGAAATTTGTTGGAGACTTCGATTTTAGGAGGTCGTACACATTGGCACAAAAACCGAGGTCAAAAGGTTGACCGAACTTGGAGCTACATTGACTTTTATGTTGCTGCCCTGCGTTGACTTTTCTGGACAACGTTGACTTTTCTGGAGTTGACTTGTGTTGACTCGGTGACTGATTTGAGGATTGTTGTGACACATTCTGGGTTGGCTGATCAAGGAGACTTTGCTGGTTGAAGCATCCTGTTGACCGCCGTAATGCACCATCACATTCTTCTGTTTCTGGTTTGTCTTCTATAGATCCACTGATATGTTCTATCAGCATTTTACTTAACTGTTTGGGTGATTGCTGTAATAAAAGTAAAGTTGCATCAAGCATAGAACATCTACAAAAATTAACATAATTTAATTCAAGGTAAAATTAAATTAGAATCTTTCTTGCTTCCATTTTCAACAGGTTTGAATTTGAGATCCATGTATGCCACATTGTGAGAGGATCATTGTATGTAATTTTATGTGATATTTTTTCTCGTCATGTTGAAGGAGAACATATTGTGAGTGAGAGTTTTATTGGAGAATGTATCATGGAAAGACATGCCACTCTAGATAAAGGGATTCATCCTTGTATTGACAAATATTACATCATGTACTCATGATATTCTGCAAAAACTAATGAAGCGACCTCCTCACTCTTGACATCGGGCCCGAAGGCGTAGACCACACTAGGTGAACTCTGTTATTATATCGTGTGTTTATGTGTTCTTCATGATTATTTGTTGCTTATTTCATGTTGATGGTTTTTCTGAAGTTGTTTAGAATAGGAATTGCTCATGATTTTACAAGAAAATGTCAGTGTGAGTAAAAGGTCATGTATGATGGGGATTTTTGTTTGAAACACTCACGAAAATTGCATGGATCAAGTGGTATTAGAGCGATCTTGATGTTTTTCCAGGGGTTGTGAATTGAGTGTGCAACAAGAAGGAAAATAGCGGATCACAAAGATCTTACGAGGCCTTTTATAGGATGGAAAGCATGGTAGATATAATGTATGCATATTATGAGGAGAAATTGACAAAAGATGACCAAGAGAGAGAGATCAGAGGACGATGTTTCATCTCCATATTCGAGTGAATATACTTCTTCTTCATCTTCTTCTCATCATTCAAATGAAGAGATCAACGAAAGCCTTCAATCGGAGAATGTTGCATTGAAGAGACTTCTACAAGAAGTAGAAGAGGAGAAACAAAGATTGTAGCTTAAATTACGAGACATGGAAGAGGCCTTGGAAAAGTTAAAGTGCAATGAAGGCTTAGTGAATCCATCATCCTCTGCTTCAGAATCAACAACTGAGGTAAAAAATATTGATAGTTCTTCAGTTTCATTTTCACATGATGTCATTTCTGTTGGAAGCCTTGAGGTGCCCATTTCAGGAGATGGCATGAGACTCCTTACCAAGATGGGGTATAAAGGAGGAGGACTTGGTGATAATGACGAATGAATGACTCAGCCTTTGGAGGTTGTTCAAAGACCTCGATTTTTAGGATTGGGGTACACTGAAGGAGTGTTTGGAAGCAGCGAAAACTTCAAATCCATTGCAGAAACCATTGAGGAAAGAGGATGTTGAAAACACATCACAATATTCCTGTGACTTTGAGCATTGCAAAGGAAGAGCTAATGAAATATCTTCTTGCCAGATTCACACGAGAGGTAACCATGAAATGTATAAGAGGTATTATTATTATAATGTTCATTTTGATTACAAGAAGATTAATGATGAGCAGAATTTGTGGCATAGAAAACCATGTACTTTTTGTGGCTTGTATAACCATGTTGTTCCCAAGTGTTGGAAGAGAATGGCACCAAGGAAGAGAACAAGACATGTAGAACCTTCTCCACATTAGGGAGGGAGGAAGGTCAGGAAAGTCTGGAGGAAGAATATATTTTCCAGACATTGGAACAAATATGGACATCAGAGAGCCACATGTTGGGAGCTCCATCCAGAGCAGTGACCGAAGGACCAGAAAGAACCTGTAAAGGAACTTGTTAGTGAAGTAAATCAACGAGAAATACAGATATAGAAAGAGAGTCCATCAACATGGTTGGGTAAGAGACAGGTAGCGTTTTTAAGTAGTTGAGTTTGACCACATTTGTAATTCATATGTTGTGAAATGATTATAAAAGTGATGAAGTGTTTTTCATCACCTATGAAATCAACATGATGATATTTTTGGCCTTTTGTTGATAGCTGGGGTATTGGTTTTTGTTATGAGTCTGATGTAAACTTGACCAAAGAGTGTTATAAACTCTTGGCAAGTATGGGGTTTTCTTGGGTCATGATAGGTCATGTAATTGAATATGTATTTTCCAAGATGTACTACAGGTTTGCATAGGATGCAGGTGTAGGTTCATCACTTAAGGCTCCGAAGTACAAAGGTGAAGGAGAAGAAAGTGTGGCATGTTAGGGTACTTTTTGTGCAGATGAGAGAGTACAACATATTGCAGATAGTGTTCATGCTTTTGGAGGACCAAAACCTCCTCATTGGGGAGGAATGATCCAGGTGGATCCAGAAAGGCTCAAAATAAAAGTCCTTGGATTATATAAAAACTAATATCACACTTAAGAGCTCATCACGAGCTTTCCAATGGCCTAGATGACACCTCGATCTGAGTTCATATGAGAAAGTTAATATAGTTTGAAGTTTGTACCAAACAACAAAAAAATCAAAGTTAAAGTCAACCTTCTACCACATGGAAGGTCATACAAATGACATGTGACAGTGAAGTTAGCAGGAATTGTGGGACCCACAGAGCTAATTTAGCAGCCCAGTCAACAAACCATGTGGACCCACAAGCAAGTGATGTGGAAGCACCACAAGTCAACATATGGCAAGTGGGTGGCATATGATGTGGACCAATGAAAGCCTGCCACATGGCACCTCAAATTAGGCCCAAGTGGCCTTTACATGGTGTAACCTCCATTTTGTCTTATTCTCATGGTTTTGGGAGTCGTTACAATATAGATATATGATTTCCATATATTATATGATTTGAAAACTATATGAAAACCAAAATTGGGATTTAAAACCATATCAAAACAAATTTAGGAGTCCATGGGTTTTGAACCCAAAACCTCCCTAACAACAAGTAACTTAATATGACTATGTCAATGATTGTTCCAACCACACACTTTGTCTTATTCATCCTCATACTTTGTTATAAAATGTAATTCAAATGGTACCAAGGGAAACATGGAGAATACATGAGAGATGAGTGTGTAAGCAAGCCAATGAAGTCATGAATCTCAAGAATATTCTAGGAATATTGTCAGAGCATATGTTAGTGAATATTCCAAAGAATATTCTCTATGAGGAATCTTTAGATTCCATAGGGGGTGGATTTTTACAGTGTCAGGATTATGTCGAGTTTATACTCATTTGAACCAATTTTTTGCCAAGAGTTTAATGGCGTAGTCCATTTTCTGATCTGAGTAGCGGGTTTTTTGTCCATGTCCAAAAGAGAATATTGTGAGGAATATAAAAGATTCCTAGGGAGCCCAGATTTTACCGAGGTATAAAGGGGTCATGTTTATACTCATATTTCACAATTTTTCGCAAGGAACACAATGGCACATGTTGTTTCTTCATCCGAGTAGCTTATTTTTCAGGAATCCCCAAATTTGGAGGTACAAGGTGTATCTTATGATGTGTTCATCTAATTTTTACTGAGATGATGGTTTGAATTTGAGATCCATGTATGCCACATTGTGAGAGGATCATCGTATGCCACTTTATGTGAGATTGTTCATTGTCATGTTAAAGGAGAACATATTGTGAGTGGGAGTTCTTTGTAGGAGAACATCTCTTGGAAATACATGCCACTCTAGATAAACTTGGGTTCATCCTTGTATTGACAAAGATTACACCATGTACTTATCATCTTCTTATAAAAACTAATGAAGCGGCCTCCCCGCTCTTGACACTGGCCCCGAAGACGTAGCCCACACTGGGTTGTAGTAATTTACAGGGTAAGTTCCTTAGATCAAACACCAAATGCCACCGCTCACAAACAGATCAAAAATCAGTACACCATTATTTGACGTGGTTAAAACCATCGAAGAGGGAAACAGTCCATGGCCTGAGCCAGCACAGCCACATCAAGAAATTTATTAATATAAAAAGGAAAATTTACATAAGTTTCTCTCATAAACGGTTACCAGAAAAATGACCCTCCATGCTCTTTAAATAGACATCATCGACCAATCGAGTGTTAAGCCACTGATCAAGTGTCAGTAATACCGAGGAGAGAGTGAACCGTTGGATCACTACATATCATGACCGTCGGATTATAAGTTACAAATGTACATAGTAAAGAAACACACTTTACCTAACTCTACACTAGACCAAGTTATACATAACTATTTCCTATGTGTCAGAATATCCTAACATCCCCCCTTAAGAACAACTTGGGATAGGATTGAAGGATTTACAAAGGTGACACAAAAGGAGACTATTTCCTATGTGTCGAAATATACTAACATCCTCCCTTAAGAACAACTTGGGATAGGATTGAAGGATTTACAAAGGTGACACAATAAGAGAAGGAAGGAGGCATTAGAGCCTATCCCCCCTTAATGATATCTTTCCTGAACTCCAAGCATAGATCGAAGTTTGGTAAGAGAAGGGTATCATTTTTAAGTAGTTGAGTTTGGCCACATTTGTAAATCATATGTTGTGAAATGATTGTAACAGTCATGAAGTGTTTTCCATCACTAACGAAATCAACATGATGATATTTTCGACCTTTTGTTGATAGTCGGGGTATTGGTTTATGTTATGAGTCTAATGTAAACTTGAACAAAGAGTGTTATAAACTCTTGGAAAGTATGGGGTTTGATTGGGTCATGATTAGTCATGTAATTGAACATGTATTTTGTAAGATGTACTACAGGTTTGCATAGGATGTAGGCATTGGTTCATCACTTAAGGTTCTGAAGTACAAAGGTGAAGGAGAAGGAAGTGTGGCTTTTTAGGGCACTTGTTGTGCAGATGAGGGAGTACAACATATTGCATATAATGTTTTTGGTTTTGGAGGACCAAAATATCCTTAGTGGGGAGGAATGATCCAGGTGGCTCCAGAAAGGCTCAAAAATCAAATTCATTGGATTGCATTAAAAATAGGATTGGATCGAAGATCTCGTGACAATCTTTCCAATGGTGTCAACGACGCCTCAATCCCGGTTCGTATGAGAAAGTTATTACAGTTTGAAGTTTGTACCAAACAATGAAAAATTTAAAGTAAAAGTCAACCTTCTGTCGCGTGGAAGGTCATACAAATGACGCATGTAAGAAAAGTTAGCATGCATAGTGGGATCCATAGAGCTAATTTGGCAGCCCAGTCAAAAAACTAGGTGGACCCACAAGTAGGTGATGGGTCAGCACCATAAGTTAACACATGGAAAGTAGGTGGCATATGATGTGGACCAACGAGAGCCTACCACATGGTGCCACATGGCACCTTAAATTAAGCCCAAGTGGCCTTGGCATGGTGCAATCTCTATTTTTGTCTCATTATCATGGTTTTGGGAGTCGTTACAATATGGACATACGATTTCCATATATTACATGGTTTGAAAACTATATGAAAACCAAAATTGGGCTTTAAAACTATACTAAAGAAAAATTGAGTCCATGGGTTTTAAACCCTAAGCCTCCCCAAGAATAAGTAACTTAATATGGCTATGCCAACCATTGTGCCAACCACACACTTTGTCTTATTCATCGTCACACTTTGTTATAAAATTTCATTCAAATGCTTCAAAGGAAACCATAGAGAATACATGAGAGATGAGGGTGCAAGCATGCCAATGAAGTGATGAATCTCAAGAATATCCTAGGAATATTG
The DNA here is from genome assembly GCA_034641835.2 of Pinus albicaulis. Taxonomy (NCBI): domain Eukaryota; kingdom Viridiplantae; phylum Streptophyta; class Pinopsida; order Pinales; family Pinaceae; genus Pinus; species Pinus albicaulis. The sequence continues at coordinate 1,533,049,690 of CM076578.1, forward strand.
CTAAAGCATATGTTATAAAATACTATAAAGAATATTCTTTATGAGGAATCATTAAGATTCCCTGAGGGGGCCAATTTTTTATGGTGTCTGCATCATGCCAAGTTTATACTCATTTGAACTTGTTTTTCGCCATGAGTCTAATGGCATGGTTCATTTTCTGATCAGAGCAACATATTTTTCGTGCATGTCCAGAAGAGAATCTTATGAGGAATCTAAAACATTCCCACGGAGCCCATATTTTACCGAGGTAGAAAGTTGTCATGTTTATACTCAAATTTTACAGTTTTTCACAATGAACACAATGGTGCATGTTGTTTCTTCATCCGAGTAGCTTATTTTCATGTCGTCCCCAAACTTTGAGGTATAAGGTGTATTTCTCCATGTGTTCATTTGATTTTAAATGAGATGATGGTTTTAATTGAGATCCATGTATGCCACATTGAGAGGATCATTGTATGCCACTTTATGTGAAATTGTAACTTGTCATGTTGAATGAGAACATCTTGTGAGTGAGAGTTCTTTGTAGGAGAACGTCTCGTGGAAAGACATGCCAGTCTAGATAAAGGGGTTCATCCTTGTATTAGCAAATATTACATCATGTACTCATCATCTTCTTGCAAAAACTAATGAAGCAACCTCCCCACTCTTGACATCAGGCCCAAAGACATAGCCCACACTGGGTGAACTCAATTATCATATCGTGTGTTTATGTGGGCTTCATGATTATTTGTTCATTGTTTCATGTTGATGGTTTTGCTGAAATTATTTAGAATATGCATTGGTCATGATTTGAAAATAAAATGTAATTGTTAGTAAAAAGTCTTGTATGATATGGATTTTTGTTTGAAACACTCACGAAAATTTACAGGATCACTTGGCACATAAGTCCTAATGATCTCATGAAGATAAGTCTTCTCTAAAAGCATGTTCTCTTATTCTCTAATGGTGTAGATAATGAAGCCCTAGATCTACCACACAATAATCAATACCAGATACCATCCCATTTATCACTAGAAATGGATTAGAAGGAGGTAGAGAATGTCTGCAATACATACAAGCATAAGGATAGGATGCTTAAAAATAATAAGTATCAACAAATGGTACACTATGAGGAAATACAATGTGAGGTCGATATAATGGAACTTGGAGAACCTAATCAACATATGCTACATATTATGTCTCTCATGCCAACATATCGTTATTGTAATGCCCTACTTGATCCTATCAAGCTAATTTTGATTAGTGTTTAATTAACCTGTAGATATTGACTTACATTTATTAATTAATATTGGTATAAACTTTACACTTGTGAATCTGTAATTTTATTTTACTAATATGACTTATTATTTGTTATTATTATATTCCCAAGGTGTCTTCTCAAATCTACTTTAGATAAGATATGGTCTTATCCAATTTATTTCAAATTAAATATCCATATTTCTATTCCCAAGGTGTCTTCTCAAATCTACTTTTGGATAAGATATAGTTCTCCAACTTATTTCTAAATCAAATATCTAAATTTATATTCCCAATGTGTCTTCTCAGATCTACTTTTGGATAAGATATGGTCATCTCCAATTTAATTCTAAATTAAATATTCATATTTATATTCCCAATATGTATTTTCAAATCTACTTTTGGATAATATCTGGTCTTCTTCAATTTATTTCTAACTTAAATATTCATATTTATATTCCCAAGGTGTCTTCTCAAATCTATTTTTGGATAAGATATGGTAATGAAAGTTAACGATATTAAAAAAAAAAAATTAGGGGGTAGTCATGGCATTAATGATAAATGGTTGAGGTGGATGGGAGGAAGAGACATAAAAGGGAAGGAGGATGAAAGGAGAGGATGAAATCCTTGGTCTTTTTTTTGGCATTGGAGGATTTTATTTTGGAGAGGAATGTGGAGAAAGAGAAGAGAGAGAAAGGAGAGAAAAATGAGAGAACTCAAACTTAAATCTATTAGAGAGTGTTGGTTTTAACTTGGACACACTACAATTGGTTGGACTTGGGCTCGAAGGGTTAGGGAACCTGTGGAGGTTCCCTGGGCTAGGAAATCATTCCTAGTTGGTTGGGAGGTAAATTCAGTTGGGTAGCCAAGAGGAGCATCCCAACAAAGCCAAGAGCATCGCAACAGAGTCAATAAAATCACAACGAAGCCACAGGAACATGTAATCTTCCATTTTTTGTTTTATTTATGTAAATTGTTACAAATGAAATTTTTTACATGTTTAATATGTTGTTGATTAATTTTTACTTGTTTGTTTTTATCAAGTAAATGTAGAGTTATAAACATGCTATATTTTTTGCTGATTATAAATTCAATTAAATGATAAATTTGGTTTAGTTAAAATACCTATGTTAGGTCTTCACAATTATGAGTGCCTTAAAGAATAAGTCTCCATAGGAGCACAAGAGTTCTGAGAAGGTATCCGTTGAAACATATAGAGCCATCCCTAAAAATATATAGGGAGGCCCGACTAACTCTAGATGGATCTTATCAAGTGCCTCGTATCAAATTATATAATTTTTTTAATGCTTAGGCCCTAGTCATATATTTGATGTTAAATGGAAACTGTCGAATATCTGACTCCAGGTCGACATGAAAAAATGTCGGATACCCAACGTTGTACCATCTAAACAAAGTGTCAGAGCTATAACACTCACGTCGCCCAAACTTATTATAACATCGATTATACTACGGTAGACCATAAGACATATGACTCCATACCAATGGAGAAAACCATTGGACTAGACTAATACGACATCGAATATCCGACATCAAAATTTTGGATGCTGAAACTCATTTTTGGCATCAAGGGCGGTGGATATTTTTCAATTAGCCCATCGCATATCCGACGCTTATTGGCGTCACAAAACCGACCGCAAAATGTCAAATGATTAAAGACATTTTTGGCCATCTTTGGCATCGGATATTCGATGTTAGTCTTGTTGAATATACGACACTTAATAAAGAGTCGACTATTCAACACAATCCCACCGACGAAAATTATGGCTCTGATTTTTCGAATAATTGGCAATAAGAAGTCGAGTAACCAATGAATATATGTTGGATTTTCGCCCCATTTTCACTAGTATCAAATGAAAGCTTCTAGTTATTGTTACAAAGTTCTCTGGCTACAAGCAGAGGGAAGCTACTACTCCCTAATTTATCAGCTACTACTGAAAGGAGAAACTACCCCTCATTTATTAGCTACCACTGAAAGGAGGTACAACCCTTGATTTATCTACTGCTACTAAAAGGTGCTTCAACCCCTAATTGTTTACCATCCACTACTAGAATGAGCTACAACCCCTTATCTGTAAGCTGCCACTTGCTTGAACTCGATTCATCTTTCTTTCCATTTTCAAACTCAATTCATGAAATTTGCTTCCTATTATAAAACAAATAAACTCATCTTCAATCACATACCCCAAACACCATAAAATCACCTTCAACAATATTGAATCATTTATCAATCCACCTTACACACCAACAATATCAATCCATGAATAATTCACTCTTTTCAAATTCAATTATGCTTATATAAAATTAGAGCTGATATTTTTAGTTTTTGAACTTTTAGTTAAGTTCAAATCCTCTTCATGCATAAACTCTTATTTTTTCTTTTGTCTCACTTTTTTCAAGTCTTCTGAATGTGTTCTTAAAGTCTTCAGTCTCTAATCCAATGTCCTTATGTGAAACTATGAGTTAACTGCCCAAATTTGCAATTCTGGAAAAATATCAAGGTTTAACTGTAACTTTCTAGCTTCGACCCACTCCAAATTTGGCCAATTTGCTAAATAATCTTCTAAATATGTGCATGCCACCAAATATTTTGCCAACTTGTTTATGTCACGCTTTCCTAAGTTTAGCGCATTATTGGTTATGGTGAAATTCACCAAGTACGACCAATAATGCCAAATTCATAGATGCTGACCCATTTAAGTGATAGGCCCACAGGGGCTTAAGTCATCATTGTGGAACGGTTTTGGGCCTGAGTGCTTGCACATAAGACCTCTGAATATTAACCATTGTTGGGATTCTATGTGTTAAAGCCCTGATGGATTATCCACCATTCATCAGCCTTTTGTTCTCTTGATCACCACGCACAAACAAAACTGCCATGGAGCTTTGTTTCCACTGCACCACTAAACCATTTATCGTTGATGGTTTTTCGCGTACCCCTCGATGTGGTTTCATGGTAAAAAGGGGGGGGCCCCCCGTGGGTCTCGCTTTTAATATGGATATTCGATCTCTTGATTGGTGGTATGGGAAATATTGCCCAATGCAGGACTTCCCTTGTTGTTAACCCTTGAGTGGGCATGAGCCCCCACATATTCTTCGATGAGTCAAGGTTGTTGTGTGGTGCACATCCAACAATAAACTTATGCACCGTTTAACCGTCATTTTTCTCCACCAATATTAGGCAAAACACCAAATTTTCCATGGTTAAACCCATTGTTAGGTTTGTTTGGACTGCCAATTCTAGCGCAATCTGCCAAAAACGTCACCGAAATGTCTAAATCATCGAATTTCCAATGAAACTGTACATTGGCCCTTTTACCTAGAGAAATGAGGGTCGAAACCTCAACCTTAATGAGGTCATGGGCTCAACAAGGTTGAGGCTTGCATGTTTCGTTATTCGCCCACTACATAGAGACTTGACTAAGCCAAAATTCATTAATACTGGAAAACTTTACGGAACATGATCCCTAGCACGAATTTCAATGTACTTCCATATCATCATGTTAACATCATACTTGTGTCATCTGAATTTAGCTCACTTGCCCACACGAAAAGTCCAGTTCAACATGCCATGTGCCCTTGGTTTGTACTTCCATGTCACATGTGATTATATCATGCTGATGTCATGTGCCACTATGGCTCCACCTGTGTTTCCAGATCATCACCATCTATCATTTTGAACTAGGTCCCACATGGTCATGAGTTGCGGGAGTCAACTCATTTTTTTGTTGTGCACCAACACAACTATCCCATCTCTCGACTAGTCCTATGGCCTGACTAGGTCGAGGGTCATGGCATAGCGAGGCCTGACTTGGAACCTTGACTTGTTGACTCTTTTAACCTCTTTTAAGTTTTGAATCTTGACTTGCAATATCTTTTTATCCAGGAAGTCTTTTTCAAACTTCATCATATCGTTGAAAAGATTTTTTTGAGCTCTATCAATCTAAGAAATTTCCTAGTGGACTTGAGATGATTTGCTATATTAAAAATAGCTCACAAATCTTTGCACCTATATTTTCCTTTTGCCATCAATACCAACTTATCTCTCTCTCACCTTCTCTTTATATATTAATTAAATTTAAACACGAAGTTATAAATATGTAGTTAAAAATACATATTATTATTATTTAAATTTGTATGGTCAAATAAATTTATAATATTTTATATGATTATCAACTAAATATAAATTTAAATTATTGAATATCACAATTACAAACATTAATCATCACTATTTAATTTATTTTAATATGATTTTTTTAATGATTTTATTAATATAACAAAATTGTAATATAACCAGTTAAATTAAACTAATTATTTTTATCGTTATTTTTTTAATTAAATGTACATCATATTTTATTGTTAATATTTTTTTTAGATCCCACTCTTCATTATGCTACATCATCTCTTCATATTAGATTGTAGAGTAACCTATAGGTTCCATAATAAAAATATACATCAATAATGAAAACTACTTAACTAAAAAAAGATACTAATAAATAGAATAATCAAATGAATAATTAATGTCAATAAATAATTACATAGACACTTAAATCACCTCCTCCAAAATACTAAATAAAATTCATCCTCCAATAAAACAAATCCTTAATTAAATTATGTCTTGCTTTTTAAGTAGGTTAATTTTAAATAAAGGATCCTTAATTAAATGATTTGTCTTGCATTTTAAGTAGGTTAATTTTATACTAAATAAAATTCATCCTCCAATAAAAAAATCCTTAATTAAATTATGTCTTGCTTTTTAATTAAGTTAATTTTAAATAAAGGATCCTTAATTAAATGATTTGTCTTGCATTTTAAGTAGGTTAATTTTAAATAAAGGTCTACAGTAATAGTGAAAACCACGTGGATAAATATGAAATGGACAAATAGAATGATCAAGCCAATAAAATTAATGTCAATTGATAATTGGATGGTTACGTCATAATTATTATTAATAGGTATTTTTAATGATATTAAGTTTTTAAAATCATCCGAGAATTGCACTCACTTAAGTTAAATTATTCACTCTTAATATAGTTAGATTTTTTCCCACCAAATTTTGTTTCTAACAAATAATCACATTACAAAATGTATTAATAGTATACTTTATGGCCGTCTATTCCACACCCAGTAGGCATTAATTTTACTTCTATTATTATTAATTTTATTTTTACTATTATTATTAATTTTTAACAAGAACAAAAAAATTTAGAGAATTATTAATTTAAAAATATTTGCTGCCACTATTAAACCAAATACAACTATTTCATAAATATCACAAATGGGACAATTACACCATGTTTGATAATAAAACTCATGTGCCATGCACCTTTAAAAACAATTTGTTCACCAAACCACTCAAGCTAAGATTTTTTGACTTACCTTTATTGACTTTCAATAAATTCAATTGGACTTGTCTAGACAAGTGTCAATTTCGGTCTTTCTCGTCAAAATCCGATAATTTATTTTTTCAAAAAATATAAAATTAAGAGTGTTTGGATAGTTTTATTAATATTGGGAATGGATTCAACACTCTCAAGAATCTTTGGAACATCTAGATTTGTAAAATCAACTATACCTTAAATTTTCAAAAAATTATATAAAATTTCATCAAAATCGTATTATTTATTTAAACTAAACTAATTCAATCCACTTTATTATTATCCTTAAATCATTTTAATTATTGGCTGGCCAATTAACCATTCTATTTAAGAATTCAGAATATGTTGTTTATCTTTATTTTTTAATTCACTTATTTTAAAATGAGAAATTCTCATTTTCAATATTATGAAAAAAGTAATTATTTTATTAAATTAATTATCACTTCGTAAACTACTTCCATTACTAAATTCAAAATAAGTCTTCGTCGATTTTTTTCCATTCACAGGTAACAGGTAATTTGAATTGTTTCCATGCTCAACATATATATATAGCAATTATATAGATATTGCCATAATTTAAGAATCCTCCGTAGTTTGTCCTACATGGATTGTGAATCACAGATCCATTAAAGTTTAGCCATTTTCACATAAAGGTTTGTATAAAATATTTTTTTATTTATATTTTATACTTTAATGTTTCAACAATTACAATTATTGATTTTTTTGTTTTTTTATTGACAAGATATGTGATTATATTTTTTTTTTGGTTTATTATTCAAAAAAATAGGTGATTATTATATTTATATTTATGAAATATTTGTACCAAACAAATAATTTTTTGTTTTTTATTCCTAAGATAGGTGATCATTATATTTATATTTATAAAATATTTGTATCAAACAAATAATTTTTTGTTATTTTAACAAATAATTTTTTGTTATTTTTTTTTATAAGATAGATGATCATTATATTTATATTTATGAAATATTTGTATTAAACAAATTCATTCGAAAGAATCAATTTTTGTAAGAAAGAGAGAATTGAACCCACAAGACTCAACTAATTAAATTAATTCTCAAAGTTGAATTTGGAAACTTATTAAATTAAATATTATTATTATTATTAAATCTATATTAAATAATATATTTAATTTTTCATTTAAATAAAAAATGAAACAACTTGTAAAATTGGTTAAAAAAGGCAAATTACAATGCAAACATTTGTAAAATTAGTTAAAAATGGTAAATTACAATGTAAATATTTTCCGGTATAAATTATTATTATTATTATTATAATTATTTTGTCAAGTTGCCAGTGATCGGTCAAGGTCACCTAGTCACCTGAGGATCACGCTCAGCCTGGGCCACACCAACCCTAAGTTGACCGAGTTGTTTAGCATATCTTCACATCATGGGACACAACCATCACATGAGGTTTGATCCTAGATCATCTTATTAACAAAACTCATCCTCAATCAGTTGTAACATTATTTTATTTTAAGCTTACATTAATAATTACTTCAATTTAAATTTGATTTTACACTAAATAAATAAACACTTTCCATATTAATAATAAATTTTTTTATCCTAGATCATCTTATTAACAAAATTCATCCTCAATCAGTTGTAACATTATTTTATTTTAAGCTTACATTAATAATTACTTCAATTCAAATTTGATTTTACACTAAATAAATAAACACTTTCTATATTAATAATAAAATTTAAATCTCAAACGAACAACAAGAAGAAAAATGGCTCCTCGCCCAGCTAAGAAGCCCGCCGCAGCAAACCCTACACCGCAGGAGGAGAAGGCTGGAGGTGCTCAGTCGATGCAGCCAACGCCAAAGGCTGAGCCAGTCACGGATGTTAAGGTTGAAGCCGAAACGCTGAAGCAGTCACCTGATAAAACTATTGGAGCTGAGGCGGCATCTGAAACCGATACAGCTCTCGCGCCGCAATGGACCTCGAATGACCTCGGTCCTGCATCTTTTGCTCCGCTCAGGCCCTGCTCTGCAGATCTGACTCGGCAGCTGCAACTTGCAGGAAAAAGGCGGTAGCTACAGCTTCTCAAAGGTTGCAAAGATTGGGTTTTCAGGCAGGAGAAGATCGACTGGCTTCTCAATCACTCTGTTTCCCAGTCCTCTGTTTCGGATCTGTTTCTGTCCATCAATGACAGTATCTTTTTGAAGGTGAAATCTCCTCCCCATCAAAGCTATGGCAGACATGCTCTCGGAAGCACAAGAGGTCCTGCCACTGTGGCTAGGAACCTCTTTGACTCCTTTCATATCCAAATTTCTCAACCAATAGGCAAAACCATCATGCAATGGGTCTGTTCTATAGATTTGGTGTTGGATCTCAAGCTAGATCTAGAACGGCGGATTGGGATCCCTTCAAGCCTTCAGAGACTTCTCTTTCAAGGTAAACAACTTGAAGACCTTCTTCCCATCTCTACTTACAGCATTAACAGGAACAACTCTTTGGTGTTAACCCTTCGTTTGAGAGGGGGGGCAGCGGGATAGTCGTCCTCTGCTCCTCCCTTCTCTTACAAAGATGCAGTACACTATGAGATCCCCAAACCCCCGAAAGGTCTTAAATCCAAGCCTTTTTTGGTTAACAAAACAGAGGAAGTTCCCTCTGTCGAAATCACCCATGCAGATCCTGTAAATCAACTTCAAGAATTTGCAGAAAGAGCCATCATTTGCAGATTCAACGAACTGTGGCCGCGATCTAAGGACCTTTATGATTGGATTCATGCAAACTGGACACATCATTGTAAGGTCAGTTTCTGTTCAAAAGGATATTTCATTGTTCTTTTTAATGACAGTAAGCATTATGAAAAGGCTTTAGAAGAAGGCCCTTGGTTCATGCGAACTGCAGGGCTCTTTTTAACTCCTTGGTTCCCAGATTTTGACCCCGCAACTGCAGTCATCACCAGGACACCTGTATGGATCAGGCTTCCAAACCTACCTGTCCACTTATGGCATGTTGTTGTCTACAAAGCTATAGGCAACACCTTGGGCAGTTTCATTACGGGAGATTACAGGCGGGAAAAGATTGGTCTCTACACATATGCCAGAATATGTGTGGAATTAGACTTAAGCAAGGGAATTCCAGACCAAATCATTCTAAAGATAAACGACTCTGTTTGGACCCAGACAATGGATTACGAAAATACTGCCTTTCGCTGCTGCCATTGCCACCAAACAGGGCATTTGCAGTCCACCTACCCTTCTCTCCTGGCAAAAAAGAAAAAGGATAACCTCTCCAACCACAAATCCAAACAATGGGCTCCTTGCTCAACACCTCCAGTCGTGGATTCTGATTCCTCTAGCTCTGAAGATGAAGCCAGCGATGCAGATTTGGATCATGCCCCTCAATCTGTGGTTCCTTCCACCGATGGACCGGCGCATTCCTTCGATATAGCCATCGCCCAGAAACGCGTCCATATGACCTCCTCCTCAGATTCAGAAAAGGAGGGCCCCCCCTCGAAGAACCCCGGTCTTCAAGTTGTTGTTGCTCATTCGCCCCTGGATGGGTGGGTCAAAGTCAAAAAAAGGAAAGGGAAAAAGCTTCGAGTTGAGACTTCTACCCATTCTGGGTAGAGATCAGTCTTTTAGCTTTCCATTCTTTGGCTGTAGTTCTTTGCTTGCTTCACTTCTTCTCCGGAACCGAGGTTGATAGTCCTATCATTTCCGGCTGCCGGTTTTCTGTCTCTCTTGATTATATCATCATCTTGTATCATATTTTTGCTTAATAGATTTAGTCCAATTCAGAAAAAATAAAATAAAAAAATAAAAAAAATAAAAAAAATAAAAATTTAATTTAAATCTCTATACCAGGATAAACAAGCATTTCTACTTAATTAATTATATTTTCATTAATTTTTTAAACTTAGTTCCATTACATTTTGGAAAGCGTTGGTAAGCGTTGGTAATTACTTACCATATATTCGTAATTATTAAACATGAATGCGGGTTCATAAATGAATGTCATGATTTATTTTATTTATTCTACATATTTGTTTCTATTAATACTTTTTATAAATTATAAGTGAATTTATTTTCATTTATATATGATTTTTTACATATGACTTTTTTTAATGTTATTTCTTTAATTTATATTTGATGGTATATTATTTTATAATTTATATTAATAATAGTTTCCATTAATACTTTTTATAAATTATTTTCATTTGTATATGACTTTTTTTAATGTTGTTTCATTAATTTATATTTGATGGTATATTATTTTATAATTTATATTAATAATAATTTTAGGAGCTTTTTTTAATGTTGTTTCATTAATTTATATTTGATGGTATATTATTTTATAATTTATATTAATAATAATTTTAGGAGTTGTTTATATGTAAGATTTTTTTAGAGTTTTTGAAAAAAATTGTCTAAACTTTAGTAAAAAATTTATGCTGAAATCTTGATTTGCATATATATATATATATATATATATATATAATATCCTCGATCAAAATTAATTTACAAAATGATTTATTATTTTATGTCATTTATAAACTATTTCATTGTAGATGTCCTATATCCTTTAGGAAATGATTTATTATTTTACTTATCCTATATCCTTTACAAAGTAATTTATTAGTGATTTATTATTTTACATTTATAAACTATTTCATCGTAGATGTCCTATATCCTTTAGGAAATGATTTATTATTTTACTCTATATCCAATGTCTTTTACAATTGATTTATTATTTTACTCTATATCCAATGTCTTTGACAAACTATTTCATTGTAGACGATCATCAAATACAAATACAAAATATTCACATGACTTTCCAAACCTTAATCTTATTTTTATTAATGACTATCTACTAATATCACTCTCAAGTTTATTCCTCTTTATTCTTTCTCTTCGCACCCAACACAGGGAAAACCCCACTCCTCTAGAACACAAAAGAAGATATTAAGATATCAAGATATCAAGTATGCAAGGGATAGACTCTAGCTATCCACTTTATTTCATTTATTTATTATGGTATTCTCCACAGGCCTAACCTACCTTGCTCCTACACACGAAGAACCTTTTGAATTGAAAATAATCCAAATTTGCTTGAGTGTATTTTGTTTGTATTTCAAGTTCCTTCTCTCAATTTTATTTTTTGCTTTTCAACATAATTCTTTCATAGTTTTTATTATAGTTTTTAAGGAGAATTGTTTATTTTTATTTCTTTTTATTAGTGTAGATTCATCTTAATCTCAAATCTATCAAACACTGAGAAATATTAAATCTCTTGAAGTACAAACTTCTTATAAAGCGTCAAACTCGAATAAACATTGTTGGAATAATGATCCATTTGAAATTATTAAAGTTGTTATTTTTAGTTGTCTAAAGTTTTATGAGTCATTTTATGAGTGATTAATGAGAGATTTTTGGAGTGATTTTTGAGAGATTATAAGAAATGGAAAACCTCTCTTCGTGTATAAATATATGCTATTATGTTATTGATAATGAAAGTTAGTGAGTCCGTATGCATTAATTTCAAATTATTTTGCTCTGTTATTTGTTTGTTTGTTAGTAGATAGTCGTTTTATGTACCTGACTTGAAGAATAACCTTGTGTCCATTGCGGAAATGGAAGACAAAGGGTTCAAGGTGGAATTCATTGATGGAAAGGTACTTATGTAGAAAAAGAACTTCAAGGAAGCTCTTTTTATTGGCTTTAGAGTTGATACACTCTACTAGGTTGGAGGAAGTCCATTGGGGGCTATGACATGTGATACAACTCTTCAAACATAGTTACGGCACTGAAGGTTTGCACACCTTCATTACAAAGCCCTTCCCAAAGCAAGGAAGGTGGTGACAGGGATGCCCGAATTTAGAGATGATCACGAAGGTATATGTCATGGTTGTGTTGAAGGGAGGCATACAAGGGGACCATTCCCCTAAAGTGTCACAAAGACAACTGATATCTTGTAGTTGATACATTCTAACTTATCTGGTATGCTGCCTGTGACATCCTTGGGAGGATGTTCCTATTACATGACATCCTTGGGAGGGAAGCTGGAAGAGCTGAAGGATGACTTGATGCCCGATGTTGAAGGACCTATGGATCCCATTGATCCACCTCCTTCAAATAAGAGAAGACCCTCGTGGCTTAGGGATAATCTCGAAGATGCAAAGAGACATATTGCACCAAGGCAGACATTATGTGAAAGCAAGACGCTGAAGAGATACCAAGGGTATCTAGCAGCCACGAGTACGATAGTACAATCTAAGCCTAGAACATTTGAAGAAGCCATAAAGAATCAAGTTTGGAAGGATGCTATGCACGAAGAGTATGAGTCCATTATGAAGAATGATGTCTGGGAAGTGGTCCCGAGACCGGAGGACAAAATTGTTGTCACCTCGAAATGGCTTTATAAGATCAAGCATTAATCTGATGGAAGTGTTGAAAAGTATAAGGCAAGATTCGTTGCCCGAGGCTTATCTCAAAAAGAAGGCATAGATTATGATGATATATTTTCACCTGTGGCCCGCTATACCACCATCTGATCTATTATTGCCCTTGCTGCTACGCAAGGATGGAGTCTACATCAGATGGATGTGAAGACCGCTTTTCTGCATGGACCTATAAAGGAAGAGGTGCGTGTGGAGCAACCTCTGACGTTCGAAGTTCAAGATAGAGACACCCATGTATGCAAGTTGAAGAAAGCCCTCTATGGGTTGAAGCAAGCTCCTAGGGCTTGGTACAAGAGGATAGATAGCTACTTGATGAAGCTGGGCTTCACTCGAAGTAATGTTGATCCGAACCTTTATTTTAAGGTTGATAGAGAAAGACCTCTCATTTTGGTTCTCTATGTGGATGATCTCTTCCTGACAGGTGTTGACCATCTCATTAATCAATGTAAGAGGGAGCTAGCTTCCGAGTTTGAGATGAAAGACCTAGGACTGAAGCACTACTTCCTAGACTTGGAGGTCTGGCAAAGGCCGAGCAAGATTTTCCTTTCTCAAGGAAAATATGTTGTGAAGTTGTTGGAAAGATTAGTTATAGTGGACTGTAAGTCTATTTCGACACCGATGGAACTCAACTTTAAGAAGTTGAGTGGAAACGTTGCTAGGCCCGTGCTAGCTAATCCTACCGAGTATCAACAACTCCTGGGGGCCCTAATGTTCTAAGTGAACTCCCATCGGGATGTATGTTTTGTAGTGAACACTTCGAGTCAACATATGGTTGATCCTCATCACAATCATTGGATTGGTGCCAATAATCTATTGAGATATCTTCGAGGCACAATCAACCATGGGCTGAGATACACTACCAAGAGTTTGAAACTCCATGGATATACTGATGTCGATTGGGTTGGCAGTGTGGTGGATCGTAAGAGCACATTTGGATGTTGCTTCACCTTGGGTTCTGCTACGATATCTTGGATGAACAGGAAGAAAAATTCAATGGCTTTGAGCACCACTAAGGCTGAATACATTGCATCGAGTATGGCCTGTTGTGAAGTTGTTTGGTTGCGAAAGATCTTCAGTGGGTTGTTCGGGAATGTGTTAGATACCATCATTATCCTTTGTGATAACCATAGTGGGATTCTTCTTTCTAAGAATCCCCTATTCCATGATCGATCCAAGAATATTGATATCAGGTACCACTTTATCTGGGATATGGTACAACGAGGCGATGTAAGGCTCGATCATATAGGAACTGATGAGAAGGTCGCGGATATTCTCACAAAGCCCCTGGGGAAGTTCAAGTTCCTAACCTTCCGTGAGAAGCTTGGAATCGTGGAAAGACCCTATTCTGAGGGTCTTGCTTGAGTTGGACTATGAGCTCTGGGAGCTCCGCGGGGCTTGGGGATAGCTTCTTGGAGCTATAAGCACATACGGGGCTAGGCTTGTCGAACCTTGTTATGCTTCTACCCCACCGTTATGATATTAAGTTGGTTCGCATCTCTCTTATATGTGCCTCACACCCATCCTACCCATGGAGTTTCAGACTCATGGGAAGTACCTCTCATTTGGCCAATGAGGTGGGAAATGTGGATAGAGACCATAGCAGGACCGATGGACACATCAGAGATTGTCGTACTCTCTATGTCTAGGATGGCACGTGTCCAACACCTTGATCTGGGATCAAGTATGATGAGGTTTTATCCTCCAAACTAACTTCGGCTTAGTAAACTAACGTCAGGTTAGTATGAGACTCTTTTTGAGTCTGAGAGAGGTTTTTACATCGAAGATGACTTCGGGTCAGTTGTGTGTGATGTCTTTGTGACTCACCTTTTGTTCTGAAATAAAGATCCAGCAAAGCAATTTACAGCGAGATGACGCACGATGTTTGGTTTGGTACATGATGGATGGCACTTGTGCACAGATAGAGTTCTCCCCAGTTTAGAGTGAGTGTTAGTTTTGGTCAACTAGGTCCAAACTCCATGTTGCACTGCTCATATGACAATGGTCATATTTTTGTTGGATTTCTCTTTCGAAGAGGTGCCAAATTGATCTAAATATCATCTTGATCATATGAGCAGAACATTTATTTTGAATTTATTTTCCACATGTGCAAGGTCGGTCAGATTTGTCCCACATGCCTAATAGATGTGTCACACACCCTCATTGATGAATATAAATTGGAGATACTTGGAGGTCATTTCATCATCAACTCATCACACATTCTCTCACTACAATCTGATTGGTTTGATAGCCTTTGGAGGCCTTTTTACCCTCACACGTGTGGAGCGAAGCTACTGTTTTCTGCATTGATCTGTTTAGGGCTTTCTGTTGCAACGTTGACTAGTGTTGACTGTGGTCAACCCTTGGTCGTTTGACCTCAATCTTCTATAGAAAAATTGATTTTAGGAGGCCATATATCGGGGCACTAAAATCGAGGAATTTTGGGTTGTTTGACAGAAGCCCTAGTTTGTTGCATTGACTTTTCTACTGCTACCTGCGTTGACTTTTATGCTTTGTTCTTGTTTTGACTTGCGTTGACTTGTGATGAGATGTCTTTCAGGGTTGTGGGTATGACACATGAAGTGTTGGATGACCGAGAAAGACTTTGTTGGTTGAAGCATCCTATTGACCACCGTAACGCAACAATATCTCATATCTTTGATCGACAAAAGGAATCGTAAATCTGATGTTTATTTGGCTTGTCTTCTATTGATTTATTATTGTGTTCTATCACCATTTTACTTTCATGTTTATATGATTGCTATTTTGTATTGGGCCTAAGAAATATTGAAGTAAAAGTGCATCAAGCATAGACCACCATTGTTATCTAAATTTAACAGGAAGCCTTACCCAAACTAGGGTTGTGGAGATTGATGTAGTTACTGGATCAAAAGTGGGAGTCCATGGTTGTATGAAGAGACCAACACTACCCCAAAACCACAATCCAACTTCATAGATGGTCTTCTTGTCCTCTATATTATCAAAAACCCACATCAAAAAATCCTCGAGCCATAGGGTAAATGTTCAATTCATCCGTTAAAAGGGGTTTCCATATCTGAGAGATGTATTTGTGCAGATCGTCCAACCACAACCAATACAATTAAACTTGAAAACCAAACCATTCTTTGAAAAAAAAATTCCACAACAGAAAGCTTCCTAATCCAAAAAAACATTAAGGGAAGGAATTTCTTGAACCACCAAAAGACAAAAACCAAATTTTAACATAGAGTTGTACAAAACTGAAGAAGAGCTAGCTTGTGTGGCAACCGTACCTGCAAAATAAACTGATTTTTTCACCAAATCACAAGGATTCGCCAAATCACAAGGATTCACCATTAAAGGATCTGTAGAAAATCCACAAAAACTAAACAAAAATTGGATAGCTAGGGGAAAACTGTTAATTTTGGGCAACTAGGTCCAAACTCCATGTTGCACTGCTCATATGACGATGATTATATTTTTGTTGGATTCCTCTTTTAGAGAGGTGCAAGATTGATCTAAATATCACATTGTTGGGATGAGCAGAACATATATTTTAATTTTATTTTCCACACATGTGCAAGGTCGGCCAAATTTGTAATGTAGGCTCACAAGCCCAACAGATGTGTCACACACCGTCATTGATGGATACAAATTGGAGAGAGATGATGTTCATTTCATCATCATCTCATCACACACATTATACTTGTGATCTGATTGGTTCGTACAACCTAGGAGAGGCTTCCTTTCCCTCACACGTGTGAATCTGAACTTGGAGAAGCTGCTGAAATTTTCGAACTGTTTTTGGAATTTCTAGACAGCGTTGACTTTGGGTCAACTCTTGGATTTTGAGTTCGATTTTTGCACAAAATTTGAGAAGAAGTGTTGACTTTGACTGATGTCTGTTGACTGCAACATTGACTTGCATTGACCATTTTGGGTTCGACTTGTGTTGATTTTTTTGGAGCTATCTTTGAGGGGTGTGTCTGACACTTGGAGAAACGTTGATTTGGTTGTTGGAGAAGTTGGTTTTGACCAACTCAAGACTTTTCCAACTAGGGCATCATGTCGATTGTTGTAAAAAACATTTATCTATCCATTTTCTAGACAAGGAAAATTACAAATTTTGATACATTATTTGGTTTGTCGTCTGTTGATCTATTTTTATGTTCTATCAGCATTTTACTTTCAAGTTTATGTGATTGATAAATATGAATTGGGCCCTAAAGAAGATTGAAGTAAAACTGCATTTAAGCATAGAACATACCATGGTTATCTAAATTTAACATGGTATCAGTGTTGAGGTGTAGACAAAGCCCAAGATAGTGTGAAAACAAATCATTGAAGAAGTCTTATCAAGGATCAATGGCCTCCTCAACCTACCAAGGTTTCAAGTCTGATGATAAGTTGACTAACAACTCTGATTATCATTCCTGGAAGATGTCTTTGGATTTGGTATTAGAAGATCAAGATGTCATGGATTATGTGCAGGGGAAGATTCATGAGCCTCCATCAAATGCACCGATTGCCACAAAGATGAAGCATAGAAAAGGGGAAATCAAAGTGAAGATTATTATCAAGGATTCAATACATAAGAACTTGGTTGCTTACATCTTCGAGTTGGCCACATATAAAGAGATGTATGATAAGTTGGTTAGTATGTTCAAGGCTAGCAATGATAATCAAGTTCTTTTCTTCAAGAACAAGTTGAAAAATATCAAGAAGGGAAAATATGAATCCATCCAATCATATTTTATGAGGCTCACAGAAATCAGTGATGATTTCCTTTCCATAGGAGAAGAAGTAGTTGATCAAGAGCTCATCCTCATTTCTCTTGGAGGACTTCCCTAAGACTGGTATGTATTTAATACTACGATTCTTAATAATAATGTGATTCCTGATTTTGATGAATTGCTGACGAGATGCACTCAAGAGGAGACAAGAATGATGGGGAGAGACCATCCCTCTAATGGAAATGGAGGTGACCCTACTGCCTTCATCGCTCATGCAAAGAAGAAGAACCATGGTGGCTCGAGGAATCAAAACCATGGAAGAGCAGGGCGTAAAGGAATAAAGGGAAGATGTTACACTTGCAACAAGACTGGTCACTATGCAAGAGAGTGCCCCAATAGAAGGGACTCTCCCAGGGATGATGACAACAACAACTTCAGGGGGAATGGGAATCAAAGGAACAACAGGTTCAAAGGAAAGAGGAAGGCTCCCTTTGATTGAAGTGTAAATGGCCAACCTTTCAAGACGTCAAGGAATTCCAGGTACGATGAGTCCAATGTTGTTGATAATAAGAAAAATGAATATATTATTGTATCTGCCCTCTTTGCTGCATCTCCTCCCAACACCCTAGATGTCTAGTTGATTAATAGTGGTGCTTCAAGGCACCTCACTGGATATAAAGAAGCCCTCTCTAATTTGATTGAGAAGGATACTAATTTAAAAATTATCCTTCGAGATAATGCCACCTATCCCATAAAAGCGACAGGGACTGTGACCCTTCATTTATCTCAAGGTCAAGTCCTCCTCTTACAATATGTGTTGTACATACCTGATTTGAAGAATAACCTTGTGTCCATTTCGGCAATGGAAGACAAAGGATTCAAGGTGGCATTCATTGATGGAAATGTATGCATCTTGAAGAAGAATTTCAAAGAAGCTCTTACTATTGGTTTTAGAGTTGATACACTCTATCAGGTTGGAGGAAGTCTGTTGGTGGCCATGTCATGTGATACAACTCTTCAAACTGAGCAATGGCACCGTAGGTTTGCATGCCTTCATTACAAATCCTTCTCGAAGCAAGGAAGGTGGTGATAGGGATGCCTGAGTTTAAAGATGATCATGAAGGTATATGTCAGGGTTGTGCCGAAGGGAAGCATACAAGGAGGGCATTCCCCTCAAGTGTCACAAAGACATCGAATATCTTGCAATTGATACATTCTGATCTATCTAGTATGCTGCTTGTAACATCCTTAGGAGGATGTTCCTATTACATGCCTTTTACAGATGACTTCTCTCGCAAAACCTGGATATATTTCTTGAAGAAGAAGGACGAATTATTCAAATGGTTATGTACCTTCAAGGCCTTGGTTGAAAATCAAACAAGGTAGAAAATCAAAATTTTGAGGACCGATAATGGGACCGAGTATGAGTCAAATGAATTAAATGACTTTTGCATGGAATCTGGCATTAAGAGGGAGACCACAACTGTGTATACTCCTGAGCAAAATGGTGTTGCTGAAAGAAAGAACAAGACCATTGTGGAAGTTTCTCGTGCCATGCTATATGACCAAGGCCTTCTAAAGTTTATATGGGGAGAAGCTACGAACACTGCTTTGTATGTTCAAAATAGATGCCCGCATTTTTCTTTCGAATCCAAAACTCCTAAGAAAGTATTCTCTGGTAAGAAGCCTAATGTCTCCCTCCTTAGAGTTTTTGGAAGTCCTATTTATTTTCATGTGCCTAAATAAAAGAGAAGCAATTTGGATGCTTCTGGGAAGAAGGGAATGTTTGTGGGCTACAGTGAAACCTCGAAGGCATATAAAATCTATGTGCTTGGTCAAAGAGAAGTGGAGATATGCCACGATGTCACCTTCGATGAAGATGTTGCCCTCAAGAAAGTAAGAAATATTCCTAGTTCAACAGAAGACAAAGAATAAGAAGAAGAATTTGGAAGGCAGGAAGAACCGAAGGATGAACCTATGCCCGATGTTGAAGGACCAATGGATCCTATTGATCCACCTAATTCAAATAAAAGGAGACACTCATGGCTCCAGGACACTCTCGAAGATTCCGAGAAACATATTTCCCCAAGGGGGACATTCCGTGAAAGCAAGAAGCCGAATAGGTACCAAGGGTACCTAGCAACCATGAGTACAATTGTACAATTTGAGTACAATGGGAAGTGGTCCCGAGACTGGAGGACAAATTTGTTTTCACCTCGAATGGCTCTTCAAGATCAAGCATGGAGTTGATGGTAGTGCTGAAAAATACAAGGCAAAATTTGTTGCTCGAGGCTTCTCTAAGAAAGAAGGCATAGATTATGATGAAATTTTTGCACCTATCACCCGCTATACCACCATCCGATCTATCATTTCCCTTGCTGCAACACAAGAATGGAGTCTCCATCAAATGGATGTGAAGACTGCTTTTCTACATGGTTCAATAAAGGAAGAGGTTTATGTGGACCAACCTCTGGGGTTTGAAGTCCGAGATAGAGACTCATATGTATGCAGGTTGAAGAAAGCCCTCTATTTGTTGAATCAAGCCCCCAGGGCTTGGTATCAGACGATAGATAGCTACTTGATGAAGTTGGGCTTCACTCGAAGTGATGTTGATCCAAACCTTTATTTTAAGGTTGATAAAGAAAGACCTCTCATTCTAGTTCTCTATGTGGATGATCTCTTCTTGACAGGTATTGGCTCTGTCATTCATCAATGTAAGAGGGAGCTAGCTTCCGAATTTGAGATCAAAGACCTAAGACTGATGCACTATTTCCTAAGCTTGGAGGTTTGGAAAAGGTCAGGCGAGATTTTCCTTTCTCAAGGAAAATATGTTGTGAAGCTACTGGAGAGATTTGGTATGGTGGACTTTAAGTCTGTGTCGACACCGATGGAACTCAACTTTAAGAAGTTGTGTAGAAGCGTTGTTGGGCTCGAGTTGGGAAAACCCACTGAGTATCGACAACTCGTATGGGCCCTGATGTTCTTAGTGAACTCTCATCCAGACGTATGTTCTACAGTGAACACTTTGAGTCAACGTATGGTTGAGCCTCATCACATTCAATGGATTGGTGCCAAGAATCTATTAAGATATCTTCGAGGCACAATCAACCATGGGCTGAGATACATTGATGGGAGTTTGAGAATCCATGCATATACCGATGCCGATTGGGCTAGAAGTGTGGTGGATTGTAAGAGCACATATGGATGTTGCTTCACCTTGGTTTCTGCTTCGATATCTTGGATGAGTAGGAATCATAAATCGGTGGCTTTAAGCACAGCTGAGGCCGAATACATTGCAGCGAGTATGGCCTGTTGTGAAGTTGTTTGGTTGAGAAAGATATTTAGTGAGTTGTTTGGACATGTGCTAGATACCACCGTTATCCTTTGTGATAACAAGAGTGGGATTCATCTTTCTGAGAATTCCATGTTCCACAATCGATCCAAGTATATTGATATTAAGTACCACTTTATCTGGGATATGGTACAACGAGGCGTCGTAAGGCTTGATCTCATTGGAACTGATGAGAAGGTCACAGATATTCTCACGAAGCCCCTCGGGAAGGTCAAGTTCCTAAACTTCCATGAGAAGCTTGGAATCATGGAAAGAACTTATTGTGAGGGTCCTACTTGAGTTGGACAATGAGCTCTAGGAGCTCCAGGGGACTTGGGGATAAGAGGTATAAGCACACACGGGGCTAGGCTTGTCGAACCTTGTTGTGATTTTGTCCCACTGTTATGATGTTGAGTTGGTTCACCCTCTCTTTTATCTATGCCTCGCATGCATCCTACCCATGGAGTTTTGGGCTCATGGGAAGTACCTCTCAGTTGGCCAATGAGGTGGGAAATGTGGATGGACACCAATAGAAATACCGATGGATGCATCGGAGATTTCCATACTCTCTATGTCTAGGATGGGATGTGTACAACACCTTGATCTGGTATAAAGTTTGATGAGGTTCTTACCTCTAAACTGACTTCAGGTCAGTAAACTAACTTCGGGTTAGTATGTGACTCTCTTGAGTCTATTTTGGTTTTACCCTCTAGACCGACTTAGGGTTAGCAGAGTGTGATGTCTTTGTGACTCACTCTCATTTGTTTTCCCTTAGAGCCGACAAAGCATGCTACAACAAGATGACACAAGATTGCAGGATGATGATGATGATAGTACACGGTACTAATGACAGGATGGCACAGGTGGAGAGATGGAGTTCTCCATAGTTGAGAGGGTGTTAATTTTTGGAAACTAGGTTCAAACTCCATGTTACACTGCTCATATGATGATGATTATATTTTTTTTGGAATCCTCTTTCAGAGAGGTGCAAGATTGATCTAAAGATCGTCTTGTTTGGATGAGCAGAACATATATTTTGATTTTATTTTCCACACATGTGCAAGGTTGGTCAGATTTGTAATGTAGGCTCACAAGCCCAACAGGTGTGTCACACACCCTCATTGATGGATATAAAATGGAGAGACAATGTTCATTTCATCATCATCTCATCACACACATTCTACTTGTGATCTGATTGGTTCATACAACCTAAGAAAGGCTTCCTTTCCCTCACACGTGTAAATCTAAAATTGGAGAAGTTTTTGATATTTTTGGACTGTTTTTAGAGTTTCTGGACAGTGTTGACTAGCGTTGACTTTGGGTCAACTCTTGGATTTTGACTTTGATTTGCACAGAAATTTTGATCTCTTAAGGCCGCATTGGAGAGCACAAAAATCGAGAAGGGTTGACTTTGACTGCAGTGTTGATTTTTGCGTTGACCATTTTGCATTGACCATTTTGGGTTTACTTGCGTTGACTTTTTGGAGTTGTCTTTGAGGGGTGTGTGTGACACATGGAGAAAACCTGATTTGGTTGTTGGAGAAGTTGGTTTGACCAACTCAATACTTTGTTGGCTAGGGCATCATGTTCACTGTAGTAACAAACATTTAACTATCCATTTGTTGGACAAGGAGAATTACAAATTCTGATACATTATATGACTTGTCTTCTATTGATCTATTTTTATGTTCTATCGACATTTTAATTTCAAGTTTATGTGATTGCTAAATTTGAATTGGGCCCTAAAGAAGATTGAAGTAAAACTTCATTTAAGCATAGAACATACCATGGTTATCTAAATTTAACAAAGACCCTAGTTGCTGCAAAGTTTTCCAGAGCTCTTTTCATTTTCATCCTTACTCAAGAAGTATTGTTGATTCCTAACATGATATAATATTATATTATTTAATATATATATATATATTTAAATATTTTATTTTATTTATAGTTGAATAATATATATATATATATATATATATATATATATTTCCTTCACAAATAGGTTGTAATATCAATAAAAATGAGATTATTAATGGTTTATAACATTTTTAATTAAAACTGATTGATTTTTTTTTTACTAAATATTTTGTATTTATTTCAAAAAGAATATATGTTAATTTCAAATTGACAACCAGAAAAGTTACATATCTCCCTCGTGCTAAGCTTTCAAAATCACCTTTATCCAAAATAACATTCCTCCAACAAAAAAAGTTCATTGGAGCTAACATTTTGTGGAGTGCAAAGGTTCTTATTGCTCAATTAAGAACCAACTTGCATCAACTTCGGTGTGAAACAGGACGGTGGAAAAGGCCTAAAGAAGCTTGGGAATAACAGGTGTGTACATTTTGCATGTCTGGGGCAGTGGAATCAGAAAAATATTTCATTTTGGAATGTGATGCATTCAAAGACATCAGAGAAAGTTATGGGAATATGTTAGCGTTAGTTTTTTGGCATTGTCTTTTCAATGATGGGATTGTTGGAAGGTTGGGCCAGCTCATCATCAATTTGAATAAGAAAATGACTGAAATTCAAAAGGCGAAAAATAAGGAACTTATAGTCCCATAGACTATTTTTAGTCTCGTGGACGTTAAAATATCATTTCATTTCATTTCATATAATTAACGCGTCAAAGATAATTTAAAAACAGATATATTACATTCCACTATTGAAATTTCATGCTTATTCACTTTGTGTTTCAATGTGCCCACACCAAGGGCATAACAACTTCAAATCAAACTATTATAAAGTATTACCTGAAACAAATAGTAAATAAAAATAAAATAAGTAAAAATAAAAAATAATTTTGAAATATTACCTCAAAAATGTGCAATTTGAAGAGAGGAATAGATACCATATTGTTTTTTTTCAATCAACGATGATAGTGGCTAGCTACAACTCCGTCAAACTTGGTCAACAGATCAAAATTGGTTTCCAATTGATAGAATTTGCGGCAACATTGGATTACTTGAGACATGCATTACATTAAATGTGGTCTACTCAATGAGAGAAACAAAACTCATGTTTCAAAGTTTGAAAATCCTCAAGGACATTATAGATCATCCTCGGCATGATGGTGCGGCTGAACATGTTTCCAAGAGCCATAACAAGGAGCGGAACAAGTTTCCAAGAGGCATAATAGGGGGCAAACCTTGATGGAATTTGACATTTAATATGTCAAAATCGGTCTACAAAATCCATGTTTTAATTTCTCCAAATTCCCAAGAGTGTTAGAGCTCCAATATAGGGCATGATGACGTGGCAGTCAGGTGATGATTTGGAAATACTAGGCAAGATATGGATACTCTGAGAGATACCTAATTTAGATCTCGGTTGATTTCAACGTACCTAAGTGCCATAATTGTCAGAGTTACGGGCATTAGAGATCTATAATATGCGAATTTTGTGAGCATGGGAATTTTACCCAGTTTTGGTGATATTAAGTGAAGGGGCAAATATTATTTTGGAGAAAGGTGACAAGTATTATTTTATTGGAGATTACTAGCAAATTATTATTTTATTAAAATGGAGGAAAAAGTCACTTATTGGAAAATGGCCCCCACAAATAAAATAATAATAATAAAAAAGGAGTCTAGAAGCATGGGGAGAAATTATAAAAGGAGGATGGACTCATTTGCTAAGGATCTTTTGACTATTACATTTTCTCATGGAGTTGTTTAGCACAAGAAGAGAAGTGTTGTTTAGCACAAAAGTTCCAAGTGGAATTCCCCCTCATTTCGGAGAACTTCGAGTGTCTCCCTAATTAGAAAATTTGTGAGTCCAATTCAGGATTTCCACAGAGCTTAATTGCAGGTGTTCACCCATTTCTATGCACTTCCTTGGCGCAGAGGCAATTTTTGGAGCACAAATTTATTTAGCTAGTGTGTCGGGAGATCCGGTGATTTGCAGAGAGATTTCCTACCTTGAGACCAAAATTTTGGTAGTGTTTCGTAGGGTAGAATTCTTGGGCATTTGGTGGGACAAATTTCTCCAAATTGGCAGTGTGCAGAGATCATTAAAGAACGCTTGCGCAGGGGAAGAGAGAAACTAATTTCCGGATGAGATTGGATGGAGAAGATAGATTCCAGAGGGGATTTTGTGTGAAATTTTAGTGCCATTACAATGAAGGAATTGAGAGTTTTTGGAGCATTATTTCTTAGCAATGCATGTAGCCAACGAGAGGGCTACTCGCATTATTTGGCGAGCTCTCTCGTCACTCGGAATCAACCCAAACTCTTCTTGAGGTTTTGTGGGTATTTGGAGAGGAGTTTGTGGCAGCATTCTCAACATGATTTGGGCAATATTCAAGCCAGAAATCCACTTTCTTTCAGCATCACGTTTTAATAGTCCGCTGGAAATTTGCACCACTTTGTGAGTTTCAAGGAAATATGGTTTGGGGCAAATCCCTTTTTGGGTTTTGATGGCCTTGTCGAGAAAGTGCAACAACTAATTTCTCATAATTTTTTGAGCACTTCCGAAGGAAGATTTTCCATTTCCCATTTGACAGCAGCAACATAAATTTATTGTAAAATTTTAGTCCCCACTTCGATTATCAGTTTTCCCTTACCACTCCATGCATTTAATGTTAAATCCAAGCATGATAAAAACACTAAAATATGGAAATGAAATATCTTGCTAAAATACAAATTTGGAGATTTTACTACAGCTGGAAATAATGGAAATAAATGCACAATAAAAGTATAACAACCACACACAGAAAATGACAGTGATTTTTGGTCAATGTGACCTTGGAAAAACCCCCTATAACTCTTAGGGAAAACTAGCTTGAGAGCTCTTCTTTATTTCTGAAAATCTTTTAAAGAGAAAATGAAATACACAGGAAAATTCCAGCATTCACAAAATATAGACTTATCTCGATTTTCGTACATAAACTCCACCTCGAAAATCATGCCAACAGAAAACTACTCAAAGAGGAAAATTACAGCAATAAATGTTGTACGACTTGCCTCATTTTTCGTGCCCAAAAAGCAATGGACAACTTGTACAGAAAAGGTACAACATATTTCCTCCTCGAAAATCGTGCCCATCTTGCCTCGAAATCTATGCCTTCAACTAGATGTCTCCCTTCCTCGAAATTCATGCCTTCAACCTAACGTCTCTCTTCCTCGAAATTTGTGACATCCCTCCTTGAAATGCGTGCCAAAACACTATTGTACAAACTGTTGTCTTCGAATGGGTGCCAACTCTTGCTGTATGGATTTGTTGTGAATGCCTCCTTGGGATGCGTATAAGGTTTGTTGCTCTCCTTCACTTCCTCCCTCTTAGAAAATCTCCTTGCTCTCTCTTGCTTTCTCTCAAATGCTCATGAAAGAATGGTGTGAGTTTTTCTTCTTCTTCCCTCCTTTTACCCTAACCTAAGTGACTTTGGAGTGATCCCTAAATCCAATTGTTGAGATAGCTTTTGATCAAGGGCTAAAAATAAATGCACATTATTTTCACTTTTTCTATTTAATCACTCACCCACTTAAATAAAGACCCACTTAGCCTTTTATTTCCATAGTGACTTTTTCACTTTGTAATTCTTCATTGACTTTAATAAAGTCACTTTTAAATTAGAACGTAACTTTATCACTTATAAAGTCACTTTAATATTAGACTGACATTACCACTTATAAAGTCACTTTTAGGAGAAGAAGTACAATAGAGTGGACACTTTTCCCTAGGCAAAATATCAAAGCCATGGGGAACCACTTGTCCTCTGGTACCCAAACTTTAACACTCCCTCTTACCAAGGAAAGTGTTCCTCACCACTCCCATCTTGTCTCTGAAGTAGACATGTTTGCCCCGTGGTAAGGTTTTGCTGAAGATGTCCACTACCTGCTCATTTGTGGAAATGTACTCAAGCTTGACTGCTCCCTTTCGGATATAGTCTCGAATGAAGTGATACTTGATCCCAATATGTTTTGACCAGTCATGAAAAACTGGATTCTCCGTGAGTCTTGTGCAACTCTTATTATCGCAGTAAATCATAGAATGTCTCAATGCCTGGCCAAATAGACCTAACAACATCTTGCGAAGCCATCTGGCCTCACAACTAGCCAAACTAGCAACCATATACTCTGTCTCAGTTGAGCTCAATGCAACTGAATATTGTTTCTGACTGAACCACGACACAACTGCCGAACCCAACCCAAAACAACCATTAAGGGAATTTTGAGGTCTAAAATAGGCCTCCTAAGGAAATAATAAAATAATAGCTAAACCAATAAAATAATATTTATGAATTTTCATTTCACTTTTTTCACAACAATCCATGTAATCATGGTTAAATTCAATTGAAAAGGTGTACCAAAATAAAATTAATAAGAAAATTGTATTGATGTGACTATAAATAAGAATGAGTTTTTCAATAAAATGTCATTATCATTGCACAACTAATGCATTTGTCATTTGTACTTAAATAAGTTAAAATAAATTATAATTAATTTGAAATTATAATATTAAATAAAATGAGATGAATATATAATTCAAAAATAAATGTTTTGAAAAATGTGTAAAGACATAAAGATTCTGTAAGGATATGCATTGTTTCTTTCAAAAACTATGAAATGACAATAATAATATTTTATTCAAAAAGTGTGAAATGATATTTATTATTAGTATTTTACTTTATGACTTTAAAAGTACTTACATCACTAACATAGTTAACCATGAGTTTTTATCCACCATTGAGAATGTAACAAGTAAGTACCTTTCACTCAAACAATGCCACCTCAACCATTGGGAATGATGTCATCCCCTAAAATGTGATTGGTTCTCATAAAGTGAATTTTGACTGTACATTTTCCTAGGAGGCCCATTTTAGACCTCAAAATTCCCTTAATGACCCTGAAGTACTCTTCATGTCTGAAGCACATCCTGCCCAATCTAAATCTGTGTACCCTGTCAGTCTCACTCCATCACCCTATCTATAATCCAGACCATAATCCACAATACCCTGCAAGTAATGAAGAATGTGTTTTGCAGCCACCCAATGCACTCTTCTGGCCTCACACATGAACTGACTCATAGTGTTAACTGCAAAACATATATATGGTCGAGTGTTGACCAAATACATCAATGATCCAATCAGCTACCTCTATAGAGTAGGATCCACCAACTCAGAATCGAAAGTGTGAAGCTTATTCTAATTAGTGATCATAGGTGTAGACATGGGTTTGCAATCCCCCATGTGAAATCTGCTAAGAATATCCACGGTGTACTTCCCCTATCCCAGGAAGATATGCCCATCCTCCTGCCACACCTCCAATCCCAGAAAATAATGCATCAAGCCGATATCTTTCATCTCAAACTCTGAAGCAAGATCTCTCTTACAGCCATCAATGAGCCTCTCTTCTCCAGTGATGACCAAGTCATCAACATACAACACCAAAATGACAGGCTCCTCACCTACCACAATGAAGTATAGGTTCGAATCAGCCTCACTCCTAGTGAAACCCAACTGATGCAAGTATGTATCAATCCGAGAGTACTAAGCTCTAGGAGCTTGCTTCAGGCCATAGAGTGCCTTTTTCAATATTCATACATGGGTCTCCCACCCATGCCCCTCAAATCCTTGCGGCTGCTCAATATAAACTTCCTCCTGAATGAAGCCATTGAGAAAGGCGATGTTCACATCCATCTGGTGGATCTTCCAACCCATCTCTGCTGCAATCAATATAATGGAGCAAATAGATGTATATCAAGCTATGGGAGCGAAGGTCTCCTCATAGTCAAATCCCTATACTTTTGAGAACCCTCTAGCCACAAACCGAGCCTTGAACTTCTCTATGTTGCCATCTGCAAAATGATTTATCTTGTAGAGCCATCTAAAAGTAACAATTGATTTACCTTAAGGCCTCCCAAACATCGTTCTTCGTAATAGAAGAATAATCCTCCATCATGGCCTCTCTCCAAACTGGTTGGATGGTTGTCTCCTCATAACTAGAAGGCTCGGTGTCAACAATGCTTGTTACCAATGCCATGTAACTACAGAACCACTCAGGTGGTCTACTCTCTCTGACCTGTCTCTTTGGTCCAACAACTGATGTGGCCTCACGTAAGGTGTCTTGAAGCCACTTGGGCTTCCTCTTCCCTGAACCTACTTCTTCCACTGGAGTGAAATAATTTTCATCATCATCAGAAGCCTGAACTCCTGGAGGCCTGCCAACTGACCCCATACCTGTACCTGTGCCTATAGAAGTTGAAGTACCATGCGAGTTGTCCATCAGTGGACTATCATGTGAACTACTATGCGAAATTCCCTACATGTTGCCCGAAGATACCCTCACCTAACTCTGAGAGCCACTGCTCACCAATGGACCTGAAACTGTAATAGATGTTCCTCTTGATCCCTGACCTCCTGCACCCTGTGCACTGGATCCCTGTGACTGACTCGGTTGTTGTTGAGTATTTGGTGACTCCATATAATCTAACTCTCCTGACCTCCTGAAAGCTCTCTCCTCCTCGAAATTTACATCCCTCCTGACAACCACTTTCCTCTTTGCAGGAATGTAAATCCAATAAGCTTTCGAGGTCTCGCTATAACCCTCAAAGATTCCCTTGTCTACAGTAGGTTATAGCTTGGTCCTACTCTCCTTTGAGACATAAGAATATGTAAGGCACCCAAAGATACGAAAGTGCCCAACATCAGGCTTCTTCCTAGAGAAAGCCTCCTCAAGTGTCACATTCCCCAAGGCACGATGTGAACTCTTGTTCTGTAAGTAAACAGCAGCGTTGCAGGCCTCTTCCCACAAAAATAAAGGTAACCCCTGATTGTGAAGCATGGCTTTGGAAACCCCTACAATGGATCTGTTCTTCCTCTCTAACACCCCATTCTGCTGGGGGTTGTAAGGAATAGTGAACTCCCTCTTAACGCCTACCTCGGCACAAAAATCCACAAACTCACCAAGATTATACTCACCTCCATTATCTAACTTGAGTACCTTGATATTTTTGCCTGTCTGGTTTTCCACAAGAGCTTTGAACACTTGAAACCTCTTGAAGACCTCGCTCTTGATCTTCAAGAAATAGATCCAGGTCTTCTTGGAGTGGTCATCAATGAATAAGACATAATACTCAAAGCCACTCAAGGACACATGAGACATCCGACCACTCACATCGGAATGAATCAAGTCAAGGATCCCTGTCGTCCTGTTGTCACTGTTGGAAAAAGGAGATTTTGCAAACTTCCCCATAGCACATCCTTTGCATACATCAAGGTGATCAGAACTGAAATCTGTCACACCAATGGCAATCTCCCGCAATGTCCTCAAGGCCCCATCCTGCGATTCCAAATCTCACACAACTTTGAACTTCTAGATCTGTTGTCAGTCCTATCCCTGGTACTGCTACTTAATGCCATCAGAGGATGGAATGAGAACTTGTACGCCTTAGCATGGCGCACTCCAATCACTCTAGCTGAAGCAGATGCAGTTCCCTTAGGATATATGAGCACCTTTCCACTCTTGAACAAGACCAAATACCCTCTGTCCTCAAGTGTTGAAATGGATATCAAGTTCTTCTTCATTCCAGGCACATATAGAACATCTGACACTTTCAAGGGAGGTTTGGGTTCCCTATCAAATGTTAATGTCCCAACACCGACTACTCTAACAATGTTGTCATCACCAAGTACTACCTCAATATCAATGTCACTCTTTAATAGCTCTGAGAAGTACTCCCTGACTCCTGTCATATGACGAGAAGTGCCACTATCAACATACCAAACACTAGAAGATGCTCTGCTAGTAGAGGCGAGTGCACACTCCCTCTGAACCTGTATGGCAGGTGATACTGCACTAGAGGACTCCCAAGCTATGAGTCCAAACTCTCGATCAAAGCTCTCTGATAAACCCTCTATCTTTGTAGAAGCTGCCATGGTTTTCTATTTCCCTTCTTATTTTTCTTCTCTGGAAACACAACAACATAGTGTCCCATCTTTTGACAATTCGTTCTCTTTTCTATGTTGCTTGCCATTACATTCCTTTTCCTCCACTGGTGGAAGCTCCCTTCTTTGATTTGTCTTTCTTGCCTCTTGCCAACAATGCCAAATTGCCATCCTCCTCCCCCTATTTGGATGCCCCTAGATGGTTCTTCCTGATATCATTCTGAATGTGACCATCCCACAACCTTTCCCATCTGGGAAGATTATCCCGTGCAACAATACCATCTACAAAACCCTCCCAAGACTTGGGAATTCCATGCAAATCTATCCTCACCAACTCAGTGGGTGCAATGGTCTCTCCTACGGATGCCAAATCATCTCTCACCGAAGTGATCTTGGTGAGGTATGTTGTAGCAATGTCAGTCTTAGCCATTCTTATGGACTTCAGTTTCTCCTTTAGGACCATCTTACGGTTCTCATTTGAGCTCTGGTAAAGCCCGATCAAGGTAGTCGACATTTGATTTTCATAAGTCTTTCCTCTCACATGAGGAATGACATGATCTTTGAATCCATCCAAAATCAGTTTTTTGGCCTTAGCATTATTTTTAGTGAACTCTGCTAACTGTGCTGGACACTGCTACTGGGTGCTAGGTGGTATGTACCATAATGCCCCAGACCTCTTCTTCCTCAAAGATACTTTGGATTCTTTCCCTCCATGCACTATAGTTACTATGCCCATCTAACCTGTCTTCAACCCTCAATCCCAAAGACATGATTCATTGTCCTATAAAACTTAAATTTCAAATCTGGGTAAAGATTTTATGTTTTCTGTGTAAAAATCATATTGTTTTAATTTACACATTGTTGTCCCAAATACCAATTTCCAACCAACTAAGCTCTGATACCATGTAAAATCTCAATCCCCACTTCGATTATCAGTTTTCCCTTATCACTCCATGCATTTAATGTTAAATCCAAGCATGATAAAAACACTAAAATCTGTAAATGAAATTTGTTGCTGAAAATACAAATTTGAAGATTTTACTACTGCTGGAAATACTGGAAATAAATGCATAGTAAAAATATAATAGCCACACATAGAAAATGACAGTGATTTTTGGTCAATGTGACCCTGAAAAAACCCCCTACAACTCTTGGGGAAAACTAGCTTGAGAGCTCTTCTTTATTTCTGAAAATATTTTACAGAGAAAATGAAATACACAGGAAAATTCCAGCATTCACAAAATACAGAGTTATCTCATTTTGTGCATAAACTCCACCTCGAAAATCGTGCCAATAGAAAATTACTCAAACAAAAAAATTACAGCAATAAATGTTGTACGACCTGCCTCAATTTTCATGCCCAGAATGCAACATAAAACCTGTACTGACTGTATGGAAAAGGTACAACAGATTTCCTCCTCGAAAATCATGCCTTCAACCTGTTGTCTCTCTTCCTCGAAATTTGTGTCGTCCCTCCTTGAAATGTGTGCCAAAACACTGTTGTATAGAATTCTATCTTGGAATGTGTGTCAACTCTTGCTGTATGAAGTTGCTATGAATGCCTCCTTGGGATGTGTGTCAAGTTTACTGCTCTCCTTCACTTCCTCCCTCTCATAAAACCTCCTTGCTCTCTCTTGCTTTCTCTCAAATGCTCATGAAAGAATGGTGTGATATTTTCTTCTTCTTCTCTCCTTTTACCCTAACCTAAGTGACTTTGAAATGATCCCTAAATCCAATGGTTGAGATAACTTTAGATCAAGGGCTGAAAATAAATGCACATTATTTTCATTTTTTTCTATTTAATCACTCACCCACTTAGCCTTTTATTTCCATAGTCACTTTTTCACTTTCTAATTCTTCATTGACTTTAATAAAGTCACTTTTAAATTAGAACGTAACTTTATCACTTATAAAGTCACTTTAATATTAGACTGACTTTACCACTTATAAAGTCACTTTTAGCAGAAGTACAATAGAGTGGACACTTTTCCCTAGGCAAAAGATCAAAGCCATGGGGAACCACTTGTCCTCTGGTACCCAAAATTTAACATTTAGTGGGTCGGCGCAAAAATTGGGGAGGAGCTTCTTCAACACTTGGACTTCCTTATTATCACCTGAGTTTTTTCTTGCTTGCTTGTAGCAAGCTCAGGTTCTACTATTACCATCTATTGTACCCATTCTGCTCATATTAATAAAATGGTTCAGAGCTTGGTTTATATTTTTGGTGTTTAATTCATGTGCTTGCATGTTTTCAAGATTTCTATTTGTAGTTAGTTCATAGCCTTTGTTATTTCCTGTATTTTCCTATTAGGAATATTAAAGTGGTATCATAGCCTTGATCTTGGCCCAACTGTGGGTAGCCAACAAGATCATGGAAGATTTGGGCATGTATGCACAATGATGGGTGAAAGTGTAAACAAAACCATGGCTCGAGGGAGATTTAGTATGCAGGAATTCTGTGATGGAATTTGTTGGAACGGTGAGAGATTGGCCCAGTTGAAGAAGGTTTCAGACCAAATCCAACCCCATCCTTACAGCAGAGACACTAGTGGTTTGTAGGTTGTGGGGGTGTAGCCATCTACACTGTGTGGGGAAAATCGACAGAATTAGGGCACTAGATCTCCTGAAAAGGAGCATACAAGATAGGGATAGTTAGAGGGTGAGACCAGCGAGCGCTTTTGCTGGTGAAGACCTGGATTTAGATATCAAGAGCCTGAGGAGGAGGTTGTGGGCACGAGTGTGAGGAGCATGTTGATGTGTCCATTGGGACGCAAGAGTCACCCTTGTTGGAGATTCCTTTGATAGCTCTGGCTGACAACTTGGGGGAGAGAGTAGCGCACACACCCATAGGGCCATCCATTGACGAGGTGCCAAGAGACACAGAGGTGTCCACCGTTGAGGAGGTGCCATCCATTGATGAGGTTTTCAGGGTTGTTTCTGAGTTTCCAAGTGATAATAGCACACATCAGATTGATGAGGTGCCTAGAGACATATCCACCTTTGATGAGGAAATGAAAATTACAGAGGTATACAGATTTGTGAGAGAGTTTCGAGATGGTAGCTACCTATCGTTGATTGTTGAGGATTCCATGCATGACGAGCTATCATTGGAGGGGCAATTAGTGGTTCATGTTGAGCCCATCGTGGAGGAGGATGAGCAGCCATCCTTGGAGTCAGTGATCGATGAGGATTAGTTAGGTGCATCAGAAACTAGCAGAGCTTTCATGCTTCGAGACAGCAATCCCCTTTAGGCATACATCGATGGGGATTGCAACATTATTGGGTCGTCTCCTCATGTTGTTGAGAGAGAGGTCGTGTTACCTAGACAGATTACATGGATTGGCCAGACTAGAAAGATGAGGTGACACGAGTTGCACAGGGTGCAGCATTTGCAGGATGGACGACTTGCTCCGTGTATTGTTGTTCGTGCATTCGATCCCTCTCTCGAGGTTGGTTGGCGAGAGATATTGAGTTGGTATCTAGTGGAGATGGATAGGAGGTTAGATGCGTCCATGGCCACAGATCAATAGAGGCTATGAATTACCAGAGGAGCTCGAGGGCTAGACTGTTGTTCGGATCCAAGTGGGATTCTCCATCACATCATGGAGTTGGTAGGTGATGGTAGTAGCTCATTGATGGACTCGATGGTTGGATACACACACCTTTTCATATCCCCTTCAAAGTTCTCGACAGCACAAGTGACAAGATGGATTGACAGGGAAGCAGGAAGAGGTCATGAGTTTTCATGCATGTTGGCGTACACGGGACTGTAGGATGATTAGCCTACTCTGGTAGGAGTTGGTAGGAGGAGGTGGCATCAACAGGCCACCAAACAGAGTATTGCATGGAGACCATGCTCTCTCACTGGTATATTGGACATAGGAGCTACTAAAGATAGGATTAGTAGTGTCATTCATGTTATCATGTGTGGATTTAGGTCGCTCAGGTCTGTCTGGGGAGATGAGGACATATAGCTCACATCGTGGAGGGCTTACTAGCAGAGTGGTGGATGTGTTGGCTCATGTGGGATGGCATGTGATATTGGGTGGTACGACAATAGACAATATTGAGATTTTGGGTAGCATCGGATGTGCTCTAGCTCCGAAACTTTGTGGAGGGGCTAGAACACACGAGATCTCCAAGACCCAGAAATCGTTTGGAGAAATTTCAATTAGAGCCTAAGTTATTCCAATAATTAATTATTTTAATGGAGACCCTCAGTCTAACTTAGGGAAATTAAATAACTAAAGGGACTTAATTTAAGCATGTGGGTGAGAATTTTCTAAGTGACGTAGATCAAATATTTTCTAATCTTCATTGTCGATTAAAGATTAGATCACGGTTGTTGATTTGTCAATGAGAAAAGTATTAAAGGAAGGCTTGGTGTCAGTTGGAGAGACACACGGAGCGGTAACACTTGAGCAAAGTCGAAATACTTGGGCACGGTTTGCTAAGAATTTTTGAATAAGCTTGCAGTGTTGGTGAGGGGCATATCGACGAGGGATATTCAGGTCTGAGGCCGAGAATACATAGGTAGATAGGCAGATCTGTACCAGATAGTGTTGAGACCCAGCAGGAGAGACGCAACCCAGCCATGCTCACACAGAGGCAGCGCAGAGGCTGATGCAGGCTCTTCAAGGTGATGCAGAGGCAGCGTTGAACCCAAAGGGGTGACGCAGGAGCAGCCTGTGTTGCGCAGAGGCTCTAGCAGCTACGCAGAGCTAACACAGTTCCGAGAGAGGCAGCATTGGGATTTCCAGTGGGCCAAAAAAGGGCTCGTGTTCAGCATTTCCAGAAGGTGTGAAGCCTCAGCTAAATCAACCATATTTTTTGTCTCCGAGTGATAGAGGTACATCTGTCATGATTTCTCTGTTGGGAAAACCACTATTGGTGCCTTTGATTGTATTCAGATATTCTGCATAATAATAAAACCCTCTAAGAGTTGTTGCACTCGTTTTCCCACATTGGGTTTTTCCGGGGACATTGTCCAAAAAATACAGTATCCTTTGTCATGTGTGTGTTATGCTTCAGTAAATTATCTATATATATGTGTAGGCTGTAGTTGTGTTTACTTTGATATTTTACTGAATAATTCAGAAAATAACTTGTTAATTAAATCAAACAAGTAGGAGAAGTAAATCAAGATACTCCAGTAGGGTTTCTATATTCAGAAATTTTCACAGGCAGTGGTACCCAAGGGTGCACAGAGATATGCCGCAGATTCCAGTGTTATGCAGAGGGATGCGACCTGATGCATATAGACCCTCGCATCCAGTGTTGTATAGAGGTATTCAGTGATGAGCAGTGCCCTGCAGAGGAGCATGGAGATGCGTGGTGTTTGATGTAGCATCTTGGTTTGCATTGAGCGACTCACATCGCATCGAGCACACATGGGGAGTGCCAGGTACAGTGACACAGGAAGGGTATGAGACGGTACATGATGTATAGAAGTGGCACGAGGTATCCAATGGTGTACATGGATATGCCGTAGGGTACAGTGGCAGGTCGAGGAGTACAGGGATACTCAGTGGGATGCAGAGGCATATGGTACTACACAGCGGGATCTTGGAGGGTTGCCTCCAGGGAGACTTATGGACACTTATGGACAGAGACATCGAGTATACCTTTGGATATAGTTCACCCATGATCGATGTGTGAAAATTTCTGAATGTCACTGATGCAAAAATCTACTGTTAGATCTGCTTATACTTCTACTTATCAAGTTATTAATGTTGAAATCTTCAGATTAGCATCGAAGTAAACACATAACAAACCTTCAACAATTCATATCTAAAACAAAAAAAGTACATGCACACATAGAAAAAGTGACACAAGATTTTCTGGACAATAGTCCCCGGAAAAACCCAATGCGGGAAAACCGGTCTTCTGGTTGTTGGAGGGTTTTATTATTAAGAGTTTTCTAAATAAAACAAATCTGGGTACCACACTGGTAAACCCGACAAAGAAAAATATAGATCTGCAAAAATCATTTTGTTCTAAAGCCAAAGCGTTGACTGATCCACACCTTCAAACGGGATTTAAAGGACTCAATCAGATCTTGGCCCTAGAAACCCCAACGATGCCCCTCAAGCCCCTGTGTTAGCCTCTACATCCCTCTGTGTTGGCTTGGAGAGGGTTGTGTAACCCCAGAATGGGTGACACAGACCCTACGCTGCCCTTTAGGGACTCTGCATAACCCTTGAGGGTCTCCTACTGCCCAACCCTAGGAGAGACTGCATAGCACCTGCGTAGTTGTAGTTGCCCCTACGTTGCACAGCTGCTACTCTGCTCTTTGTGCTGCCTCTGGAAGCTGCTCTCTGCCTCTTGCTGATTCTAGGCACTGGGAACAAACCATCCCCTTTGCCTAAACTCCCCTCTCTGCAGCTGAAACTCTTCTGAGAATTCTTAGCAAACCCTGCCCTAGAATCTCAGCATAGCTTCAGTGCTTTGCCTCTGTGTGTCTTCTCCAAATGACCCCAAGCTTTTCCTTTATACTTTTCTTGTTGGGAAACCAACGACCATGATCATATCTTGAATCAATGGCTAAGATTAAAAAAAAAACTTGATCTGTGTGACTTAAGGCAATTTCATCACATGTTTAATTTGATTAGCTTTAATCTTTTAATTTTCCTAAGTTAGACTTAGTGTCCTTAATTAAAAAGGTTAATTAATTTAATATCTCCCAAATTGGATGAAATTTCTCAAATCCCTTTCTGGGTATTGGATATCTCATGTACTCTAGTCCCTCCACAAATTTTGGGAGCTAGAGCACATCTAATGCTACCCCATCACACAAGAAAACTCAACACGATGGGGACGCAGATGAGCGATACTCAATGGTATTCATGGGGACTCACACGTCTGTCCCTCTTCTACATAAATTACAAGCACAACCAATTTGGTTGTTGTCCTTTGACACTCTAGGCGTGAGCAACAGAGGATAGGGAGCTCACCTGAGATATTGGGATGACACTCAACGCAGTAGGGGAAAGACTTCTTAGTGGTGGCATTGGGTCGGCGCGCGAGCTGAAAACCACAGGTTAGGGGATGAGGTGATCATCTGCGGGGGTGGTATATTGTTCATCACTGAACATACACCTGGGGAGTTGGTCATAAGGGAGACATATGTCACTCCTTCCACAGGGCATGTTAGGACCATGCATGAGTAGAGGATATCTTGTACGGCTGAGGAAACCTTCAAGTATGTCTCTGGGCTCTAGACGTTGTATTGCCACACTATCGAGAGGGAGGATGGTAGACTTAGTGGTGATGGTTGGCAGGAACAGGACAGGCCCAGACACATCGAGTCGATTGCAAGTATTAGATACCCATCTATTGGCTTTCTTTAGGGGGTAGTTATTTGGCATAGGTGGCTTCCAACATTCATTAGTACTACCCAGTGGCAGGCATAGGGAATTTTAGCATGAATCATATTAGTTCATGATATATGGGGCCTATATGATGGTTTCATGTAGGGACTAGGGACGAGGCATGT
The DNA here is from genome assembly GCA_034641835.2 of Pinus albicaulis. Lineage (NCBI taxonomy): Eukaryota > Viridiplantae > Streptophyta > Pinopsida > Pinales > Pinaceae > Pinus > Pinus albicaulis. The sequence continues at coordinate 1,533,088,178 of CM076578.1, forward strand.
ATGGATTCCAGCAGTTGTTAGAGTTATGTCACAGCAGGTCTGGCTAGGGGATCTAGGGATTCAATTGGTTGACAGGCCACTCCATCTCATGAGGAGGACCATAGCAGAGTGTGATCTAGCTCACTTTGGGGTTGACACATTGGGGATCACTGAGGCCTCCATTTCTTGGCGAGGAAGACTTCTTCAATTGAAACTCAGGATTGAGATTAGTGATGGGTGGCTAGATATTTACATCATACAGAAACCTAGGCAGGATGAGCTTGGCCTCTGTCGATATTTCGCCTCCGGGTTTCAGGGGAGGAGATTGCAGTGTGCACACGATGGGAAACCAATTCGAGTCAGAGTGGCACAATGACATCATGGTGGCATTTTTCTGAGACGAGCATGGGACCCGAGCATCGCAGTACTAGACAACTCAACGACCTTCAAGGATGACCTCGCTGCTATAGGGGGCAATCACTTAGATTTTCCATTAGGCTTCAGTGACTCGCTGATGGCGTGGGGGACTTCATCAACATGATAGGTTGGTCAACAAGAGGATATCAGGAGAAGCTCATGCGGAAGAGACTTCAACCCCACAGGAATTGGGTTGTATCTTCAGGAATTTACTCTTGGTGTTCATGAGGTGGATTACTTTGGTAGGGCAGCTTCATGGATATTTGGACAAAGTCCTACATTATAATGATGCTCTACTTATTGATAGTATGCAGGGGGCTTCTAGAGCTTATACCTGGTTGGACAGTGAGTGGAGCAAGGGGTGCTTCACATTGATCAGGACGCCTTGGGATCCTAGTATTCAGAGATTCCTTCATGATCAAAGAGTGCAGATATCGGGGTTGAATCAGTGGCACATTTGGGAACCTAGTATTATTGGTGGTGATACTGGTGATTAGCAGTCAGAGGGGGTGCTTAATCCGGTGTTGCTTGAGGAAAAAAAAAAATTAGCGGGAGGACTTTAATATCCCCAATTTTGTGAGAATGGGAATTCTGCCCAATTTTGGTGATATTAAGTAACGGGGCAAATATTATTTTGGAGAAAGGTGGCAAGTATTATTTTATTAGAGATTTGCAGCAAATTATTATTTTATTAAAATGGAAGCAAAAGTCACTTAGTGGAAAATGGCCCCCAACAATTAAATAATAATAATAATAATAAATGAGTCTAGAAGCATGGGGAGAAATTATAAAAGGAATATGGAATCGTTTTCTAAGGATCTTTTGACTAATACACTTCACATTACATCTTCTCTTGGAGTTGTTTAGCACAGGAGTTTCAAGTGGAACTTCACCCTCATTTTGGAGAACTTCGAGTGTCTCCCTAACGAGGAAATTTGGGATTCCAATTTAGGATTTTCATAGAGCTTAATTGCAGGCGTTCACCCAGTTCCATGCACTTCCTTCGTGCAGAGGCAGTTTGTGGAGCACAAATTTATTTAGCTAGAGTGCATCGAGAGATCCAGTGATTTGCAGGGAGATTTCCTACCTTGAGACCAGAATTTTGGTAGTGTTTCGTAGGGAAGAAGTCTTGGCCATTTAGTGGGCCAAATTTCACCATTCTAGCAATGTTTAGAGCTCACTAGAGAATGCTTAAGCGGGGGTAGAGAGAAACTAATTTCGGAGGAGATTGGCTAGAGGAGATGGTAGATTCCAAAGGGGATTTTGTGTGGAATTTTAGTGGCATTACATTGAAGGAATTGGGAGTTTTTGGAGTATTATTTCTCAGTAGTATGCGTAGCCAACGAGAGGGCCACTCGCACTATTTGGTGGGCTCTCTCCTCACTCGGAATTAACCCAAACCCTTTCTGGGTTTTTGTAGGTATTTGGAGAGGAGTCCATGGATGCATTTTAGTGTCACGCGGGCAATATTCAGGCAAGAAATTCATTTTCTTTCAACAGTTCGTTTTACTAGTTAACTGGAAATTTTCACAACTTTGTGGGTTTCTTGGAGATATGGTTTGGGGTCAATCCCTTTCTGGGTTTTGTTGGCCTTGTTGAGAAAGTGCACCAATTTCTCAGAATTTTCTAGGTACTTTTGAGGACATATTTTCCATTTCCTCTTTGACAGCAATAGTAGAAATTTATTGGGTCAACGCAAAAATTGGAGAGGAACTTCTACAACACTTGGGTTTCATTATTATCACCTGAGTTTTGTCTTGCTTGCTTGTAGCAAGCCCAAGTTCTACTATTACTATCTATTGTACTCATTCTGCTCATATTAATAAAATGGCTCAAAGTTTGGTTCATGTTTTTGGTATTTAATTCATGTGCTTGCATGCTTTTTAGATTGCAATTTGTAGCTAGTTCATAGCCTTTGTTATTTCCTGTAATTTCCTATTAATAATATTACAAGATCCAACTTCCATGTGATTAAGTTGAATTACTAAACGGAAAAATCAATTTAAAAATAATTGTTGGTGAAGTCAACTCATTGTTAGAGGGTTAAGCTAGCCCTAGAACTAATGGACCAATTATTTGAGCAATGGACCACAAAAATAATCGTTAGAAGATGAATTCCTCCACAGGACCAAGTCAAGCTTTTTAAGAGTGGCCAAGTGGAACATTGAGCTACTATTGTTTATTATTTTGACTAGTGACCATCATGGACCATCAACAAAGATAATCTTGAGCTAAATCGTGGAAATTTGTCTAAATCAACCACCCTGTGGGATATTAAAAATGATTTTATAACATCTTATGAATTAATTTACTAAGTCTTTGACATGTGGATGACTAGAAAAATATTTTATTGAGAGAGCGTCCAACTCGCAATTAGCTAGCCATTATATTTTTGTCTATGAAGGCTAGCCTCTCATTGTAATGTTTTTGTTGTCAATTGGGATGTGTTATCGACATAAAGAGTTCATTTTTGCAAACCCTTGTGTCATTTTTTAATGCATTGTGTGGTATGAATTTTGTTTTCACTCTTTTTCTTAATATTGTAATGGGTTTTATTTTAATCTAACTATTTTGGTGATTAATCAAATTAGGCTAAGGTTAACAATTCTTGCCATTAAGGAGTTATCTAGTCATGTGGAAAGGGCCAACTAGGGGGAAACTCCACTTGAGTTATTTTGTTTTGCAAAGAAATCGATCTAAGCAATCAAACCACTCTTGAGGGGAGCTTCGACTTGTGTAAGATCTTGTATCCACCGCGCATAGGAATTGAAAGCTAGAGATGCCACTTTAAGGACAAACAACTCCTAAACAAATTCGAAAGTCACCAAGAAAGTTAAGCAATAGTGGGGGTGATTTCTTTCAAGACCAAATTCACTCCCTTGAATTTAACTAGCAATATAAACTTAAGGGAACATTGACTTCGCATTCTAGCGAATGTGAGGTATACTGCACATGCATTACACAACAACCATCTCTATTTCAAAAAGTAATTTTTTTTTTAAATTTGCAATTAGTTTAAGGTTTTTTTGCCCATTGACTTTTATTGTTTCATTTCATTTGCAAGCTCAAATCTTGGAGGATATTGAGTTTATTGATAGATATAACCAAAAAAAAAAGATACAAGGATCATTTCTAGATGGTCTTACACTTGTATCTAGCCATTTCCCATTGCAAATGTAGAGTTTATAATGTTGTACCAAGCTAGATCTGCATTTTTCAGCAGGGTTTTCAACTTTCCAATAAGTATATTTGGCTCAAACCTTTTCCATTTACTCTATAGTGCATTATAGTTAAAATTCAATAAATTTAGAGTTAAACTTCATCATTTAAATGATTAATTTAAATTTGGAAACTTTTAAGTAAGTGAATCAAGAGGTTATGATATTTGATCTCAGACATTTGTGATCTATATTTATTTTTGAAGATTTCTTTCGGATAAATCACATCGACAATGTATGTTGGTCGACGTTTTGAACCTACAAATGAGGTTCATCTTCAGGACCAAGGTGAAAAACCCAATCTATCGATAAGATTAAATAGCAGCGAGATTGTAGCAGCGGAACTTATAGATTTGGTTTCTGTAGCAGCAAGACTTGTAGATTTGTTAACTTAATAGCAAAATGGCTTTAATTATAAAAATACACAAGAGGTATTTATAATAATAAATATTTATTGATATGATATGAATATGATATAAGACGATTGAATGATACAATGAGGCCCCGTTTTTATACCTATGCAGCTGACCTTTCATGAACAGGCATGTCTTTTAGACATGCCTTTTCAGCTAACTAGCAACTACTTAACATAATCATTATTTGATTAGTTAGTAATTATATTCATTCTATTTATTCTATTTTATACAAATTATATTTGTTACATTGCCTCTTCCTTCAGAAGCTTTGCCCTCAAAGCTATATTGTTGACAATTTCTTTCATCTAGCGTTTGTTATCTTGAACGTAAAACTTGTCCTCAAGATTCCTTTGTCTTGTACTTATTTTCTTTCTTCTAATTTTTTTTTTTTTTAAATATATAAATAATAATTTTTTTTAATATATAATTTATATATTATATAAAATATATATAATATATATAATTAAAATTTATCCATATATTGAACCGATGCCACCCTTTACGCAAATATTATAACCTATCCATCGTTGTTCACACTAATCCATCTCGAATTCAAGGCAATCTTCCCCCCATATTTTCTCCATGCGGCCCATAAAATATACGTTGTAGAAAAACCTCATCCCAGGCTTTATGCATGTTCCCTCCGGAAACACATCGTCCTTCACCACGCCCTTGTAATCGATCGAGACGGAGGGGTACAACCTCAATGTTTCAGATAAGGCTGCCCGTAAATACACGTAGCCCTGCAGCTCCTTCTGAGTTAATGGCTTCTTTGTGTCCAATAAATCTTCATGCGATTCGGAAATAATTTCTGGGATGAGGGCCACGCCCGAAGTGTCCCGACCGGCTATTACAAAATTCATGACGGCATTCCGGAGGAATTTGTCAGAATAAGAAACGCTGCCATTGTCGTCTGATAATTTGCATATGAAAGAGGTTAGCAGGTCCTTCGACATCGTGTCCTCCATGGTTTCCCCAGTGCTTGGTTCACCGGTTCTTGATTCCCTGGTTCTTAATATCATTGATTTCTTATAATTGATGAGATCATCGACAAATTATTTCAATGGCTTCAGCGCTCTGTGGAACTGCCTCTCCTTCTCAATTTTCAGCAGGCGGAACAACTTCCAGCACGTGCGGGGCATAACGTTCTTGTACATGGTTGCCTCCACAGCGTCGTCGAAGGCTTTGGCGAAGGGATTTGTGGCAGATCGGCGGCGAGGTAGCCGAGGTTTCTCCTGAAGACGAGACTGCACGTATTGTCAGATGTGTAATGGAGAAACACATCCTGCAAGTTGATCAGAGTGCCTCTGTCGGCGGCGCTGCCGAGCAACCGAACGAGCCGGTTCTCCACCATTTCCTCGACCGTATTGGCAGTGAACTTACGAAAGCTCCGGGAATTGAATTCCAGGTTGGAGATCTTGCGCTGGAGCCTCCATGACTCGGAATCCGAATTGAAAATTCCTTCGCCGAGGAGATCACGGAAGGCATTCTGGAACTCTATTCCTTTGGGATAGTTAGCGAAATTGGTTTCGAGAGCATATTAGATATTTCCAGGGTCACATGTCATCACGTTCTGCATACTACTTTTCCATGGACCTCTAAAAACGAAAATGCCCCCGCTCTCCTGCAGAACTTCTGGTTCTGTAACAGTGGCTTCAGCTATGTCTGTTTCTTCACGTCTTAACACATAAATTATTCCCTTCGCAATTTTGCTGTGGAAAGAATCTTCTGAAAAAATTTCCAAGTTTATTGTCATTTTGTATTTCCAAGAGAGCTGGTCGATACTATTTGGCCGGTTTGTTGCTCCAATAACAATAACATGGGCTCGAGCTTTTATCCCATCCATCAATGTTAGAAATTGAGAAACAATTCGCCTCTTAACCTCACCGTGTGTCTTTTCCTTTTTGGGTGCTATTGAATCAATTTTATTAATAAAAATAATGGATGGGGCATTCTTCTCGGCCTCCTCAAAGGCTTTCCTCAGATTGCTGTCCTCCTCCAAGGTACGTGAAAGCTTGAGCAGACCCTTATAACACTAGAAAATTTGGCCCAATTTCCGACGGCCAATTCGTCGCTATTCCGACACATAGTCATTGCAAGAGCGACAGTTCGAGGACGGGAAAAATGTGGTTTGCCATCCCGTCGCAATTCCGACGCACTTACAAAGTGTTGCACTACCGACACTTTTTCCGTCGCTTCCAAACAAGCGTCGCTCTTCCGACGTTTCCCAAATCGTCGCGCTTCCAACGTTTGTAAACTGTCGCACTTCCGACAAAATGTGGTCCGACGTTTTGAAAGTCGCTCTTCCGACGTTTGTAAATTGTCGCAATGTCGACGAAATGTGGTTCGACGTTTTGAACGCCGCTCTTCCAACGTTTGTAAACTGTCGCAATTCCGACGCAATGTGGTCCAACGTTTGCAAACTGTCGCAATTCCGACGTAAAGTGGTCCGACGTTTTGGACGTCGCTCTTTCGACGTTTGCAAACTATCGCAATTCCGAAGAAATGTGGTCCGACGTTTTGAACGTCGCTCTTCTGATGTTTGTAAACTGTCGCAATTCCGACGTTTGAACGTCGCTCGTCCGACGTTTTTATACTGTCGCTCTTCCGACGTTTTTAAGCTGTCGCAATTCCGACGCTTACAAGGCGTCAATATACCGATGGCGGGTTCAATTTAAAAATAAAAATAAAAAATGAAACTTTAAAACATGATAGTAAATCTCCAATATTTGTTATGAATTGTGGGCGTTCCAATGACCGTGAAATATTAATATAATAAACCACCCCGCAACGCTTCGACTATAAACAATCATATAAACATGGCTCTGTATTTCAAAAAACAGGTTTAAAATAGAAACAGGGCAACATTTTTTTTCTTCTAATTGTTATGAACATAATTCGACCGTGAAATATTAATATAATAAACCACCCCGCAGCGCTTCGACTATAAACAATCATTTTTTTTTACAAGAGAAAACGTTGTTTTGAATATATTATATGAAGTAAAACAGTCCATGAAGTCATTACATTTTCACATCTGAAGATTGGAACCCAAATATCCATCTAGAAAAGTGGAAGTCCCACCCCAGACAATGATAGAAAAATACCCCATGTCACATACAGGGACATGATATAAAACCCAATAACGGTCCACATGGAGATTATCGACAAATCTGAGAAAGCATCCAAATATGCCCGAGGCATCTATAAGAAAGTGAAATAGCAGTATGTAGAATAGTAAAGCAACAGATAGAGTACCGACGTCCATTGTTCCAAATACAAATTAAAGTACCCAAAATCCCGCAACAGAGAAAAACGCTAATCATGTGAGGAGTGTTATATGTCCAAAATATAAAAAGACTATCAGACCATATCAATAAACCAGCAACATAGACCAGCATCGCTAGTTTTGAAGGCAGAGTGATAAACATTAATCATTTTTTTTTTCACAAGAGAAAAAACGCGGTTTTGAATATATTATATGAAGTAAAACAGTCCATGAAGTCATTACATTTTCACATCTGAAGATTGGAACCCAAATATCCATCCAGAAATGTGGAAGTCCCACCCCAGACAGTGATAGAAAAATACCCCATGTCACATACAGGAACTTGATATAAAACCCAGTAACGGTCCACATGGAGATTATCGACAAATCTGAGAAAGCATCCAAATATGCCCGAGGCATCTATAAGAAAGTGAAATAGCAGTATGTAGAATAGTAAAGCAATAGATAGAGTACCAACATCCATTGTTCCAAATACAAATTAAAGTACCCAAAATCCTTGAACAGAGAAAAACGCTAATCATGTGAGGAGTGTGATATGTCCAAAATATAAAAAGACCATCGGACCATATCAATAAACCAGCAACATAGACCAGCATCGCTAGTTTTGAAGGCAGAGTGATAACTTGTCAACACATAAAATAGTATCATAAAGCGGATACAGGAAATGTGCAGAGACATGTACTGTTGATATACGCCTCACACAAAAAGCATCCATGATAGAGAAAAAATATGTATAAACCCAGGGTCGATTGTATGTTCTGGCTCGCTTGTTCCCGGAAATTAAAACCATCTGCAGAAACCCAGGCTCGCTTGTAAGATCAGGCACGCTTGATTCCAAAATTGGTAACCATCTGTTGCATCCGAGATGTAAGGTTCAAGCTTGCTTGTTTCCATTAGCAGCCCGCTACAGCATCCACCCTGTTCATAGCAAAAAGGTTCCTATAGATATACAGAGAAAGAGTATAATACGTAGACCATATAAACATGGCTCTGTATTTCAAAAAATAGGTTTAAAATAGAAACAGAGCAACATTTTTTTTTCCAATTATTATGAACATAATTCGACCATGAAATATTAAAATAATAAACCACCCCGCAGTGCTTCGACTATAAACAATCATATAAACATGGCTCTGTATTTCAAAAAACAGGTTTAAAATAGAAACAGGGCAACATTTTTTTTTCTAAGTTAATCTATTAACAGTGGGAATAAAATTACACCGAAGTCAAAAACATTGTCCAGACTCATGGCAAATTTGTCATCAAAAAATCAAAAAAGAAGACTGCCCTCATACGGGGAAACCAGTCTTGAACGTTTACAGAATTCAAAAATATTACAGAGGTCCAGCACAGTAATATAATCTAAAAGCAGTCCAATTAAGTGGGCCGCGAAGCAAGAAAAACAAATTAACCAAACTACTCCTCTGATGGTTTCTCGACGATTCGGCACCATCCTTCGGAAGGTCCAGGATTTCCAGGTGCTATCTCCACATTCATGCCACTGCTCCCCTCCTGAAGGCCCAAATGTTGGCCGGATTTTTCTGAGCTCAGACCCGCCGGACGGGTGCATTGTTCTTCCATTTGGGCCTCCTCACAGAAAACCACAGTAATTGAAGCTGTGATTCGTGGGCGGTTCAGAGAGAAATTAAAGGAAAAAAGCACAGTGAACGTCGTGGGAGAAGGTGAAGCGGTGGGGAAATGAGGAGCAGGGGAGCCCATACGGTGGCCAGATCCTAGAACTCGACCCCGCGAACTTCTAGTATCTGGATAGCAACCTGCGTGATAATCACTGGACTGGGAAGACGAATCGGTTGAGGGGCTGGAGGGAGCGCACAGGGGTTGACCTCTAGTGCTCCCCCTGCAGCAACGCATCCTTTGACGCAGGCGAGGAATGGGTGCAGTCTCAGCAGTGGGCACAAGACGAGACGGAGAAGCGGAATTCCAAGAAACATAGGAAGACAGACACAGACCAGACCGAGAGAAATGCAAATATGCACCAAGGTCTAAGCAGCAGTTCAGCTGGCCACTTCTCCTTCTCGTCATAGTGAGCAGGAAGTGTAACCCAGCAACCGGCTCGTCTGAAAAACCATAGCGAAACGCCATTTTATCGACCCGACTGCAATGCAATCGAAGAACGCCCGTCATAATTAATCTTTGATCATTAATGAGAGTCGAAGGCCGGATCATATTGGAGCATGCGGAATCACTAACAAGAGTGGAGGTCCGATCTTGAACAGTGTTAAAACTTAATGCGATTTGATGTGAAAACCTTGGAACTTAATTGAACAGTGTTAAAACTTAATGCGATTGATATGAAATCGCTACATCCATGTCCCATCGCCTTAAACGCCATCGAATGCACCCGCATTCGGGAATAGAGCAACATTTGATTGAGGACACATGGCAGAAATTGATTGGAGCGGATCTTTGTTTGGGCCGCTCGCGCAGTGGAAATCTGGACTCGAAAAAGATTAGGGCGAATTTGATAAGAAATTCGCGTCACAACTCTCCCTCCGTATGCCAACCCAACTACGGACCCAAAAAAATATTAGGGCAGAATTCAATTGGTTTTCGCGTCACAAAATTGGCCAACGTCAGCAGGCTATTTTGGAACGCGAATTTGGTTTGAATTATGGTTTATCGCCGTTTGAAGTCCGGCGGGCTCGACTTAAGAACAATTTTGTTTGATCCCATCTTATATAATTTGTGTTGGTTTTCTTTGATAATACACATATTTATAATAAATCATGGGAATACCACACTAAATGTGGGGAAAAGTTATATAAATTATTGAGAACAATCATTTTTATGTAAAAATATCCAAATGTGCTTTTGGGAAATAAGAATTCGAGTATTTGGTTCATATTGTTTTAAAAGAAGGAGTGAAGTTGGAGCCTCAAAAGATGCAAGCTATTACAAAATGACCTATTCCTAAGAAAATCAAGGTTCTTAGAAGATTTTTTAGACTTACATGATATTATTGATCATTTGTTAAGAATTATGCATGCATTTCAAGTCCACTCACATATCTCTTGAAGAAAATATCATTTATATGGAATGATGAGGCTACTTTGGCATTTTCTCTTTCAATGGATGCCATGTCTTCTACACCAACATCGGTTGCACCTACTTTTGGTAAAACATTCATAGTAGAGTGTGAGGCACTAGGACAAGGAATTTACGTAACATTAACACAATAAGGGATATCATTGGCTTTCAAAAGCAAGGAATTCAAAGAAAATATTTGGTGAAATCTACGTATGAAAAATAAATGGAAGCAATATTACATGCAATAAAAAATGGGGATAGTATATCATTGGGAGGTACTTCAAAGTCAAGATATACCATGATAGCATAAAGTATTTTTTAAAGCTATGATTTTCATTAGAAGATTAAAAAAAATGAGGAGAAAAAATGAAAAGTTTTAATTTTGAGATAATCTGCAAAAAGGGTAAGGAAAATTTAGTACATGATGCTCTTTCTAAAATAGAAGAGGCCTCAAATTTATATCCAATTACATTTTCTATTCCTAGGTGGCTAGAAGAAGTTTGCCATAATGGAAAAATGACAATAGTACTAAAAAAAAACTAAAATTTATAAAGGATGGGATGAACTCTATGGAGCACTGGGAGTGAAAGAGAGATATACTTTGGTGCAAATGTAGAATATTTTTATGCACGCAAGCATATTTGAATAAAAAAATATTAAGGGAGTCCCATGTATCTCTGATGGTAGGACGCAGGGTTCCTTAAAACATCTCAAAGGATCAAAAAATATATTTTTGGAAGGAATGAAGAAAGATATTCAAAATTTTGTAAGAGAATGTCAAGTTTGCATAATAAATAAAAGAGAGATAGTAAAATCTCTAGGGTTACTTAACCATTCCACATACATATTCAAAGACTAGAAGATATATCAATAGACTTTATTACAGGGTTACTGAAATATAAAGGTAAGTATTACATTTTTGTGGTCATTTATATAGACAAATTTTGTAGATTTTTTTCGTAGAGCTCAAAGTACATAAACAACAAGCCAAGTGGCAGAAGTGTCCGTGAAAGAAATTCATAGTCTTCATGGTTTTCCTAAAGTAATAGTAACAAGAAACTTTGGAAATAATTATTTAATATGAGTGGAGAAACACTAGTTGCCATGAGTTCTACATATCAAACACAATCAAATGGTCAAACAAAAATAGTTAACAAATGTTTTTAAGGTTATCTACAATGTTACTCTTTAGAAAAGAAATCTTAATGAATGAAGTGGGTTCGTCAAGGAATAATGGTAATATGATACTACCTATCACACATCTACTAAAATTTCCCCATTTAAGGCCCTTTATGGATATCCAACTCCTAGTATCTCATACTTTTTGCAAGATAAGTCCAAAGTCTAGGAAACAGAGTCACATATGGAAAATACTAAAGAAACTTTGAAAATTATTATGGAAAACCTTCAAATGACATGAAACATGATAAAACAAGGGGAACAACATTGAAGTGAAAGATAATTTGAGGAGGGTAATTGGGTATTTTTTAGATTATAGCATTATAAGCAATCTTCATTCAAGAAAAAGAAGAATAAAGAATTAGCTCAAAAATGTTATGGCCCTAAATAATTATTCATAGGATTGTACAAGTGGTATAGAAGTTATATTTTCCTTCTTCTTGCATTCATAAGGTTTTTCATGTATCTTGCCTAAAAAAGGTTTTGGGAAAAAATATGCCAATGTAAATAGAACTTCCAAAATTAGATGAAGAATGAAAGTTGATTCTTGAACCACAAAAAGTTATAGATAAACATTATGCATCTCTTTGACATTAAACCATTATGAAGTACCTAATCAAGTGGAAGAATATTCCTCTAGAAGAAGGTACATGGTAAAATGATCAATTCGTGATGAAATACCCACAGCTAAAGGGTTCGTTTGAAGTTTTGACAAAGGTTTTGTTATATGTTTTATATAACGCGCAGCATAATAGTTTTATTGTTTGTTAAGGTACCACACAGTGATCAAATTTGAAGGGCAGGTCCGAATTTCAATTAGAAGGGCATATATCTATGTCGCCCTTCCATAATGAAAAGCTTTAAAAAACAAACTTGTCAAGTGACCACAATAAATTATTTTTACATTTCATTTTCAGAAAGACAAAACCATCAATCTTTATATTAATAAAAGACTGTTACATATACAACAATGAAGAAGGCTCCATCTTTCATTGCTTAAATATCTCATTGGAAATGTCAACATAAGTCTTGAAGACACTATTATAAGAGTTTGGATACATACCACCGAGATATAGGAGATTCTTATGTGTCAGATTGTGTAATGCAATTTTGACTTTGTCTCATAAGGAGCAGCAGCATGGAGGTCGGGATTTTTCTTATAGAAATTTTTTATTGTTATTTGAAACGTTGTTTATAGATATGAATACAACAATGAAATTATGAGCATGGTGGACAATTAGTCAAGCTCATGATGCCAAACCATGATGATGTAAGTTTGGAATTTAACATTTTTACATGTTAAAGACAAATAGTCAAAATCATTGACAACTTAGTATGCCATAATTAATAATCATTCCCTGTTCACTTTTGTTAATAGGTTTATGTCAAACGATGATCTCTCTTCTCCGGCATTTACTTGTATTGAAGATCACTATTCTAGGAATAAGGAGTTATTTTCTCCAAAAATAACCCTAGCCAAACATTGACAATGCATCAAGGATATCTTTCTATGCTTCATAAGTACATATGTTCTACTTCTAAATCATGTCTTGGAAGTGGTTGTTTTGCTGGAAATTATTCACCAGTTGGTTTCATACCAAAGTCTTTCTCTCATTTTCAGCATCCAATACATGAAAAAGATAATCGTTTAAAACAACATAAATATTTGAAATTTTGCAAGAATTGTCTGGCACACTTTGAATATGAATTTTGAAGTCAAGTGCATGATGTTGTATAGGATCAAGTGTCATTTTGAATACCAAATTTTTCACAAGAAACTTCTCAACATGCTACCCTGCAGTAAGGATTAAATGACAATATTGCATCAACTATTTTCATAATAAAAGTGCACCTCGGCCATAAGACTAAACAACTACAAATGTTGTAGATCTAACAAGACCACACAATCAAATGTATTCCACAAGGCCAATACTGTATGAAAAATGAAGAGTTTGCAACCAAAAATACCTTAGGCAACTAATTCAATTAGATACACCAAACCATCAGCAAAAAGGAAAACCAACCTACTCAAAAGGCAAGCGTTTACCTCCTTTGACAAAATTTTGAGTTCCAAAACAAGGGCCTTTATTGTCTTGTCAATGCCCCTAGTAATTTGAACGGGGTTTTCACCTGCTGCAACAACCTAAACAAAAAGGTTTCATTTCAAATTATTTTCCACAAATTTAAGATACAACCATTGTCAGTTTTGTATTTCCTAACAAGCTCGTAAATTTTGACAAAATAACCAAAAAATTTTAATACCTGATAGCAATTTTTTCACTCAAAAACTATCTTAGACTCAATAAGCCCAACCAAAAACTAAAAAACCAAACACCATAAGACCCTACAAAAATGAATAGATGATCTTAATCCAGTACTATCGACAAAAAGTTACCTTTACACCCTCACTTATTAAACCTTGTGCTGTTGAATTTTAACTTCAACTGTTGCAGCAGAAGGACGGATGCAACAACAACATTTTTTTTGGAGGTTGCTTGCACGCCATCCAGAAATTTAATTCAGCATTTAAAATTCCCGCAAGTTTTTTTTGTAGACAGCCACAGCCATATTTCTATATAGGATTTTATTTAAACACAACAACCAGCATTAACGCAATTCACCAACCAGAAATTAAACAAACAGAAATTTATCCCCCAGTTTTGTAAATTCAAAAGGAGGACACGTGGAGCATTAATATTGGATCGCATGAAATTGAAGGGAATCTGAAAACCGGACCCGAATTTTTTATAAGGCACATTAGATTGAGAATTTGCGTTACGAATTAGGCAGACGTCAACATCCCATTTTGGAACGCGAATTTGGTTTGAAATTCAATCTATTCAGACTTTTGAAGTCCGACGGAAAGGGTTCTTTAATGTTTTGATAGTTTAATTTTATGCATGCTTTAATATATACATATGTTACATATATATCATATGCGAAATGAAAGGTGGGCCATAGAATTTAGTTTTAATTTTATTTTTTTAAAAGAGGGTTTATTATAATATGTTTTATATGTTACGGCATATAAAAATAAAAAGGACAAAAAAGCTTGGTAGTTTTTTTTATAGACAGTACGTAATTTTTTTATAACACAGCAGTGTGTAAAAAGTGAAAGACTGAGTGTAACTTTTTAAGTGTGTATGCATAACAGTGCAAAATTGAAAAACACAGCAGAGTGTTTTAGAGACAGAGTATGTTTGTTTTGAACAGACAGTGAGTTGGTTTTATGCACTGCGTTTTGTAGCAGTCCTAATTTTGTAATCCCTCTCAGTGAGGAAGAAGTGTAATAGTTTTTTTTGAGTTATTGAAGGGAATAGAAGTTTGTTTTCAAAGTATTGAAACTCTCTCCTGTCAAAGAAATTTTTATTTTCTCTGTGTTAGAGGAAGGGAGATTTATTCTCCATTCATTGTTCTGGAATTTTTCAATATTCCAACATGTGCAAGAACAACAGATGTTGTGGTTCCATTCTCAGCTAAATCATTTGTCTTTGCCGCAGCTTGCCTTACCAACTTGGCCCCAATATTTTCCACTAGGTCCTCTAATTCAACCAATAAAAAGGCGAAAACCATAGCATTGAGATACATTTCATTACACTGTTAATAACAATAAAATTTGACTAAGCCATAACCCTTCCTTTTATTGTTTTGAAAAGCTTTATGCATTACTCTAATGTGGCTAGTCCATAGGCCAAGTAGACCACTGGGTAACAAATATGTTTCATTTCACCTTTGAGTTTTCAAATTATGCCTACCAAATCTAAGACATTTAAGAGGGGGAAATAATACAACGTTAAAAATAAAACCAGAGCACACATCTACAAATTACCTCCTTAGCTATTGTCACACCATCATTAACTATTTTCGGAGAACCATGCTTGCTCTCCAAGACAACATTTTGCCCTTCGCCCCAAGGGTGACTCCAACAAGATCAGCAAGTTTGTTCACACCACCTGCAAGACAAATTGACAATGCTTTCAATAAGTGTGCAATTGAATGCCAGACCATATGCCAAAACAACCCTCCATGAAAAATTAAAATAACACATTAAAATCGAATATAAGTGGACAAGGAAAGATCCACCGCAGTGAAGTTTCACGTGCAGGTGACCTTCCTTTAAACATAATTTTTTCTCTGACCTGCAATTTTTTTGTCACCGAGCCATCCTTGTTGAAGTAAAACTCCTTTTCCATAGCTCTTGTATTAACTACCTTCTCTCTGTCGCGTAATCTCAGAGTCCCTCTTCTGCTTGAGCGATTAAAGGAAATGGGTGAAAAAAATGAAAGAGAAGACAATTGTCTGCCATAATTATCAAACATTGCACCCAAATTCTTCCCCTTTCCATTGTTACCCAATGAGGTAGATGTGGCAATTGTTGTCATATTGCCCAAAGCAAAGGCCATCTTCTCTTATCCTGAATATAGAATTACAAGATCTTCATATTAGTATGAACCTTAAAAAACATGACTCCCATTGCTAAAAACCACTTTTAAGTTGTAACAGGCAAACTAAACAACTATCGCAACTTTTGGCAACTTGTGGAGCATTAAGAGAGAAACAACCAAAGAGAAATACAACCACAATCCTCATTTTAATGAGACCGGACTATATATTTGCATTAAGATAATAGAAAGAAATCACGTGTTGGAAATATTGTCATTGATGGCAAAGGATATGGCAAAGGAATTGTCATCTAAATGTAGCAGAATTGAAGATGGAATATGTATGAATATGTATGCATCCTGTTGGAGGATAAAGAAAATCTATATACGATTGAGTTTCGGTGATACTCTGTTAGTTGGAAAATACCCAGAGAAATTGGGGCTTTGATTGGTTCATTTCTCGTACGAAATTCCCTGCAACTCTGTGTAGTGATCTATGGATAGATTCATGCTCGGGTTGCGAAGGTCACGGCACAGTGAAGTGAATCTGCATAATGGAGGGATTAATGGTGCTCTGGTTCTGTAAGTTGTTCGAGGAACCAATACGATCGACAGTGGAGTTATACGCCTCTGCCGCTGTGTAAGTATGGAAGGTCTACGAGTCTCGGTGTTGACTGTGTAATAGAACCTGGAGTATGAATAAATCGATTATATAAAGAAAACACTGAAGCGGAGTTTTAATCGTTTAAAAAATAAGTCTGACGGAACCATGTGCTAAGACGGAACCATGACCGAGAGGAACAGTGTCGGCGGTGTGGAGCGAAACCGTGGTTTTTTTTCGCAACACCTTTCGACGATACGTGGTATTTCCTGGATAGGGAGCGATTCCATACAGGTGTTGACACGCGTCCCTACAAAACCACCAAGCGCACGATAACGATCGTCCTTCGCACGTTAACAATCGACCCAGGACGGCCAGCGAAATTGCTTTTGCGCCGTCGATCTGAAAGGGGTCAATCGGCCGGTGATCATGCGTCGGACTTGCCCGGAGTTTAATCAAGATGCGCGAAGAATAACACAAGTACGACGCGCCATCGCGCGTTATTGCTCGTGCAAGTTGCCCAAGCGATATCTATCGATCTTGGAGGCTCGCGATCTAATGGTGATCGGGCAATGGACCTGTGCGAAGTTTAGTTTGGTACGGAGGGGCGCATATGTGGGCCAGGGGTCAAAGTTTTATTAATATTAAACTATTCGAAAGCATTGGATTTTTATATAAAGCCCGTATTAAAAGTTCATTGAATTTTTAATTAAAATAACATTACGGGGGCAGTGTAAAGATTTAAAAATTCAGAAGGGGTACCCCCACAGTTGAACAAGCAATCAAGCGTTGACCGGAAATCAACGGTGGAGATTAAGTGCGGGGGCACCAGCCAAAATTTTCATCTGTACCGCAAGAACCCCCGCAGTGACGTAATGATGACTATGCAATATTTGTTTATTAATTGATAAATAAATTAATAAAGAAATAAAAACCCCGAGGGCCAAACTATTGGAAATATTGTCAAAGGAATACCATTAGCGATTGAAATGGTTTTTGACTCATGGTTTTAATAAAGGCGAGAACTATATAAAGGAAAAAGATGATTATTCGATTGGTGAGAGAGCGTGAGGGTTGACGAAGAAGGATTTCCTCTAAGGAATATCTGTATGGACAGACGACGTGCTTAATTGATGATTCTGAGTCCATGATGCGCCCATCGAGATATTGATCTAAAGGTGATGAGTCTTGAGATTATTCAACAGAAGAAACGATGAAGAGCTAGCGCATGTCTGCTGAAGAACACATCTGGATCCGGTTGGAATTTCTTAAGATTAATATACAAATAAGGATACATGCGATGATGAATGCATATATTCTCTGAAGTCTGGATCACTTCTGATGTTTAGGGTACAGTGGTCTGCAGTGAGTCTGAGGGTTGAAGCCTTCAGTTTGGAAGTAGAAATTATCTGCCAGTAGAAACTTGTGTTATATTCAGGGGGTTGAAGCTCCCTTCCAGGAGAGGCTGGTAAACGAGAGAAGGTTATAGCCTTCCGCAGGTGGGTGCCTGCATGCTGGTATAAGTCTGCACCAGCATATATTGTAAGAAGTTTTCTCTATAATAAAATATTGAAGACTCGAGATTGCAAGAATGTGTTTTCCCGAATTGGGTTTCCACCTTAAATTTCCGTGTTCATATGTGTAGTTCATGTTTGATGGTTTGTTTTGTTACTCGTTCATGCTTAATAAAGACATAATAAGATATCCGGACATACATGTTGGATGCGCATCGTAACATATGGTTTTAAGAGAAAAGAAAGAAAATTCTTCTAAATTTTTAAACACCGATTCACCCCCTCTCAGTATTTTTCCCAACAACTGGTATCAGAGCAGGTCCTTCTGAAAAAGCTTAGCCGCTAGAAGGAAGATCAACAAGATGAGCAATCAAGATGGAACAGCATATATCAGGCCTCTGCTCTTTAACGGAAACAATTTAATCTTCTGGAAAACAAGGATGAGATCCTATCTTCAATCTCTGGGAGTAGAGGTATGGGCAATTGTTGAACAAGGATATCAATATCCAGCTGGAGTACCAACAGATCCGACGGAAAGAAAGAATTATGAAACAAATGCAAAGGCGGTCAATGCTCTATTGGGAAGTCTAACTGAATCAGAATTTGTCAAAGTCATCCAGCTGAATATAGCCAAGACAATATGGGACAAAATCATTCTAAGTTATGAAGGTGATGCAAAGGTAAAAAGTGCTAAACTTCAAACTCTTAGAATTCAATATGAGAATCTAAAAATGGAAAATGAGGAGAGCATTGCCAATTTCTTTTTACGTCTTGATGATATTGTAAATCGTATGAGCAATCTGGGAGAAACAATAACCGAAGCTGAGAAAACTGGGAGAAACAATAACCGAATCTACCTTGGTTGAGAAAGTCTTAAGATCACTAACAACAAAATTTGAGTCAATTACCTCTCGCCTTTGAAGAAAAGGGAGATCTTCAAAATCTTACCGTGGTGCAACTTCATGGCATACTAACTCGCATATGAAATGAGAAGATATGATCATCGAATTCAAAGAAGCAATCTTTAGAACTCCTACAAAAGGGAAGGGGAAGTACAATAACCAGAAGGATCAAAGATATATCTCAAGAAGATGAGATGAACTTTGTAAAGAAACTTCAACTGCACAGATGGTTCGTAGGTAAGCTCTCTTTCAAATGTTTTGATTGTAGAAGAGTTGGTCATTAGTGGCCGCTAAGTGTCCTTATAAAGAAACACATAAAAAGGGGAAGGAAGTAGAAAGAAGGAATAACAATCGTTTTAGCACTAGAAAGAGTTACTATACTCATGAAGACAGTGATGGGTTATCTGATAGTGAGGAAGAATGTGAACAAAATCTTAGACTTCTCATGGCATTTGAAAACGAATCTAGAGAAGAAAAGGATACCTTTGTGGATGCTCTAGAAGACAGTGATTTTCTTAATGAAAACAATAAACTCAAAATTTGCTTAGAGGAGAGCAAAATAATCATAGAAACTCTGAAAAATAAGCTTGAAGATAAAGAGAAACACAATGAGAAATTAGAGTGTGAAGTAGTAGATCTAAGAAAAGAACTTGATAAAATAAAGACTCTGAATCTTAGATTTGCTAAAGGGCCTGAAACCTTAGATGATATTATCAAGGTACAAAGTTCTCCTCTTATAAAGATAGGTCTTGGATATATTGTAGAATGTTCTCAGGCTTTAGCACCAAATTATCTAAAAGCAGTTATAGCTGGTTTACAACATGCTGCCACTCAGCAAGGAAATAAAGAATCTTTACAGGTAAAGCATGATCATTTCAATTCAAGGAACACTAACAGGAATTTCTTTCAAAGAAACACCAATCAAAAAATAAATTCATATAGAAGATCTTATGATCACAGAAATTTCTTCTTTAATGGACAATGTTTCTCATGTCACAATTTTGGTCATAAAGTTGTTCAATGTGTAGAATATAAAAATATTATGACAAGAGAAGAAAGAAAGAAAAGGATTGATATTGAAGCAAAGAAGAATACTTATAACAACTTTTCTCCTCTTCAAAATGAAGTTGAATGCACTTATTGCAATAACTTTGGTCATGAAGAATCTGAATGCAGGAGCAAAGTTTAGCCAAAAGAACATGTTCCTTCAAGCTCCAAAGTATGGAAAAAGAAGGAATTACAGGTTGAAAATTGTGGCATAGCGTTATTTGCGTAAGATGAAGAAAAACCAATGGTACATCGATAGTGGATGCTCAAGACACATGACAAATGTGATAAAGACAAACTTCTTGCATATAGTGCTCTAGAAAAGGAGAAGAATGTTACATTTGGAAATGATACTCCTGCGGTCATTAAGGGAAAAGGGTCTGTTTTTCTAAAAGATAAGGTGAAAGCTAATGAAGTCATGTATGTGGATCGATTAAAGCACAACTTGTTAAGTGTAAGTCAAATGTGTGATCAAGGAACTGAAGTTATCTTTAGTTCAAAAGCATGTGTGGTACATGATCTTGATACATGTAAAGCAATTATAAAATGAAAAAGAACCCAAGCAACCTGTACGTATTGAAGAACTGCAAAGAACAAAGTTACTTGAGTAAATCTTCAGAAAACTGGCTATGGCATAGAAGGTTAGGGAATATGAGCTTCTCTCAGATCAACAAATCAAGCAGACTTAAAGTTGTTCATGATCTTCCCAATATTACTCTACCCGAAAATATCATATGCAAGTCTTGCCAATTCGGTAAACAAACCAGGGTACAATTTAATGCCAAGGAAGGATCATCAAGTAAGCCTCTTGAACTCATTCATACTGACATATGTGGAGCTATGAGGAAAAAGTCACCCCGTGGTGAAGAATACTATATCTTATTCATTGATGATTTCTCTAGAATGTGTTGGATTGGGCTGCTTAAACAAAAAGATGAAGCATTTGAGAAATTTCAGATTTTCAAAGCACTAGTGGAGAATGAATTAGAATTAAAAATCAAGTGTCTTAGATCTGATCGAGGAGGCGAATATACATCCAAAGAATTTCTTGAATTTTGTGAACAACACGACATAAAAAGACAGTTCTCTGTAGCTGGCACTCCACAACAGAATGGTGTTGCAGAGAGAATGAACAGAACAATTCAACAAATGGCTAGAGCTATGCTTGATGATTCCGGAACACCTGACACATTTTGGGGAGAAGGACATACAGCAAACAAACATTCTCAACAAAGCACATGTTCGTGTAAATAGTAATAAAACTCCATATGAACTCTGGTATGGTAATCCTCCCACTATAAAGCATTTTAGAATTTTTGGGAGCAAATGCTTTATCAAGAATAATGATGAAAAAATTGGCAAGTTTGAACCCAGAGCAAATGAGGTAATATTTCTTGGTTACTCCTCTAGGAGTAAGGCATATAAATGTTACAATAAAAGACTTCGAAATATTGTTGAATGTATTGATGTTGTTATTGATGAGTCTCCTGCAACCCCAAAAGAAGAAAAGAAAACAACAAATGAAGATGATGAGGACACATATTCTCCTACATCAAAAAATAATGATACAAATAGTTCACCCAGTGAACAATCTGAAGAGGAGTTGTCTGAAAAGGCTCCATCTAGATATGTTCAAAAGAATAATCTAGAATCTCAAATTTTGGGAGAAAAGGAATCAGGTGTACAAACAAGAAGGACTCTTGTGGGATCTTCTAGCAACCTGGTATTTCTGTCCACGGTTGAACTTCACAATGTCAGTCAAGCGAGAAAAGATGAAGGTTAGATTCAAGCCATGAATGAAGAGCTTGATCAAATTGAAAAGAATCACACTTGGGAGTTAGTACCAAGGCCTCATGACAAAAATGTCATTGGAACTAAATGGATATTCAAAAACAAGTTAAATGAGAATGGGGAAATTATAATAAATAAAGCTAGACTTGTGTGCAAAGGGTATGCTCAACAAGAAGGTATAGACTTTGAAGAAACCTTTGCTCCTGTAGCCAGACTTGAAGCCATAATAATGTTTCTTGCGTTTTCAAGCTTCCAACAAATCAAAGTTTATCAAATGGATGTTAAATCTCGCTTTCTCAATGGTGATCTAGAAGAGGAAGTTTATATAGAACAACCAGAAGGATTCATTTTGGGAAATGATGAAAAACTTGTTTGTAGACTTAAAAAGGCTCTATATGGTCTCAAACAAGCTCCAAGGGCATGGTACTATCGTTGGAACTAAATGGATATTCAAAAACAAGTTAAATGAGAATGGGGATGTTATAAGAAATAAAGCTAGACTTGTGTGCAAAGGGTATGCTCAACAAGAAGGTATAGACTTTGAAGAAACCTTTGCTCCTGTAGCCAGACTTGAAGCCATAAGAATGTTTCTTGCGTTTTCAAGCTTCCAACAAATCAAAGTTTATCAAATGGATGTTAAATCTGCTTTTCTCAATGGTGATCTAGAAGAGGAAGTTTATATAGAACAACCAGAAGGATTCATTTTGGGAAATGATGAAAAACTTGTTTGTAGACTTAAAAAGGCTCTATATGGTCTCAAACAAGCTCCAAGGGCATGGTACTATCGTCTTGACAAATATCTTCATCAACAAGGATTTTCAAAGGGGTCTGCTGATAGCAACTTGTACACAAAAACTGAAAATGAGAAACTTTTGACTGTGGTTGTATATGTTGATGATATCATTTTTGGAAGTAATAAAGAGTCTATGAGTCAAAAATTTGCTTCTAATATGCAGAAAGAATTTGAAATGTCTTTACTTGGGGAACTAACATTCTTTCTTGGCTTGCAAGTGCAACAAGCAACAGATGGTATATTCTTATCACAAGCAAAGTATCTCAAGCAAATCCTGAAGAAGTACGGCATGGAAGATTGCAAACCTGTAAGTACACCAATGATAATCGGATGCAATCTCAGTTCCAATGATTATTCCCCCACCGTAAATCAACCAGAATACAGATCTATGATAGGAAGTCTACTTTATCTCACTGGGACAAGACTAGACATCATGCATGCAGTTGGGATTGTTGGACGATTTCAAGCCAATCCAAAAGAGTCTCATCTTCAGGCTGTGAAAAGAATATTCAAATATCTACAGGGAACTCAAGACTTTGGACTATGGTATCCAAAGAATGCTGATCTTACTCTTCATGCATACATTGATGCAGATTGGGCTGGAAGTGTTGATGATCGAAAAAGCACTAGTGGAGGTGCATTCTTTATGGGGCCCCAGTTATTATCTTGGTTCAGCAAGAAGCAAAGCTCCATTGCCTTATCTACAGCAGAAGCAGAATATGTGGCTGCAGCATCATGTTGCACTCAACTTCTTTGGATGATGCAAACCCTAAAATATTTTCAAATCAAATGTTCACCCCCTATCTCCATTATGTGTGATAATACAAGTGCCATCAGTATCTCAAAGAATCCTGTTATGCATTCCAAGACCAAGCACATTCCCATCAAATATCACTTCTTACGAGAACAAGTACTTGAGTAAAAGGTGAAATTAGAATATGTTTCCTCCAAAGAACAAGTTGTTGATATATTTACCAAACCTCAACCCAGGGAAGCGTTCGAATATCTCAGACAGAAACTGGGAGTAGTCTCTGCCATGCAGAGGATCAGGTCTACTTAATTATAGAAGACTAAATTGGTTGTGAGGTGCTGTTGGGCATCTCTGAATGCACAGGCTAAGGGGGAGTATTGGTCATATGAAAAGGATCCACTGTTGGCCTTCATAAGTCATCTTGTGAAGATGCAGCATGATCTCAGGGGGAGCATGGTAATATCAACCCTTTTCCATTGATGTCAAAGGGGGAGGTAAAGCAACAACGGGCCTGGGCCTCTATAAGACAATCAGCGGAAGAATTTTGCCATCAATGCCAAAGGGGGAGATTGTTGGAAATATTTTCATTGATGGCAAATGATATGGCAAAGGAATTGTCATCTAAATGTAGCAGAATTGAAGATGGAATATGTATGAATATGTATGCATCCTATTGGAGGATAAAGAAAATCTGTATACGATTGAGTTTCGGTGATACTCTGTTAGTTGGAAAATACCCAGAGAAATTGGGGCTTTGATTGGTTCATTTCTTGTACGAAATTCCCTGCAACTCTGTGTAGTGATCTATGGATAGATTCATGCTCGAGTTCTGAAGGTCACGGCACAGTGAAGTGAATTTGCATAATGGAGGGATTAATGGTGCTCTGGTTCTGTAAGTTGTTCGAGGAACCAATACGATCGAAAGTGGAGTTATACGCCTCTGTCGTTGTGTAAGTATGGAAGGTCTACGAATCTTGGCGTTGACTGTGTAATAGAACGTGGAGTATGAATAAATCGATTATATAAAGAAAACACTGAAGCGGAGTTTTAATCGTTTAAACAATAATTCTGACGGAACCATGTGCTAAGACGGAACCATGACCAAGAGGAACAGTGTCGGCGGTGTGGAGCGAAACCATGGTTTTTTTTCGCACCACCTTTCGACGATACGCGGTATTTCCTGGATAGGGAGCGATTCCATACAGGTGCTAACACGCGTCCCTACAAAACCGCCAAGCGCACGATAACGATCGTCCTTCGCACGTTAACAATCGACCCAGGACGGCCAGCGAAATTGCTTTTGCGACGTTGATCTGAAAGGGGTCAATCGGACGGTGATCGTGCGTCGTACTTGCCCGGAGTTTAATCAAGATGCGCGAAGAATAACACAAGTACGACGCGCCACCGCGCGTTATTGCTTGTTCAAGTTGCCCAAGAAATATTCGTCGATCTTGTAGGCTCGCGATCTAACGGTGATCGGGCAATGGACCTGTGCGAAGTTTAGTTTGGTACAGAGGGGCGCATATGTGGGCCAGGGGTCAAAGTTTTATTAATATTAAACTATTCGAAAGCATTGGATTTTTATATAAAGCCCGGATTAAAAGTTCATTGAATTTTTAATTAAAATAACATTACGGGGGCAGTGTAAAGATTTAAAAATTCAGAAGGGGTACCCCCGCAGTTGAACAAGCAATCAAGCGTTGACCGAAAATCGACGGTGGAGATTAAGTGTGGGGGCACCAGCCAAAATTTTCATCCGTACCGCAAGAACCCCCGCAGTGACGTAATGATGACTATGCAATATTTGTTTATTAATTGATAAATAAATTAATAAAGAAATAAAAACCCCGAGGGCCAAACTATTGGAAATATTGTCAAAGGAATACCATTAGCGGTTGAAATGGTTTTTGACTCATGGTTTTAATAAAGGCGAGAACTATATAAAGGAAAAAGATGATTATTCGATTGGTGAGAGAGCGTGAGGGTTGACGAAGAAGGATTTCCTCTAAGGAATATCTGTATGGACAGACGACGTGCTTAATTGATGATTCTGAGTCCATGATGCGCCCATCGAGATCTTGATCTAAAGGTGATGAGTCTTGAGATTATTCAACAGAAGAAACGATAAAGAGCTAGCGCATGTCTGCTGAAGAACACATATGGATCCGGTTGGAATTTCTGAAGATTAATAGACACAGAAGGATACACGCGATGATGAATGCATATATTCTCTGAAGTTTGGATCACTTCTGATGTTTAGGGTACAGTGGTCTGCAGTGAGTCTGAGGGTTGAAGCCTTCAGTTTGGAAGTAGAAATTATCTGCCAGTAGAAACTTGTGTTATATTCAGGGGGTTGAAGCTCCCTTCCAGGAGAGGCTGGTAAACGAGAGAAGGTTATAGCCTTCCGCAGGTGGGTGCCTGCATGCTGGTACAAGTCTGCACCAGCATATATTGTAAGAAGTTTTCTCTATAATAAAATATTGAAGACTGAGATTGCAGCAGCGGTGGTTTTCTCCCAAATTGGGTTTCCACCTTAAATTCTGGTGTTCATATGTGTAGTTCATGTTTGATGGTTTGTTCTGTTACTTCTGTTCATGCTTAATAAAGACATAATAAGATATCTAGACATACATGTTGGATGCAGTACTGTAACATATGGTTTTAAGAGAAAAGAAAGAAAAATTGTTCAGCTTTAAATACTTATTCACCCCCCCCCCTCTCAGTATTTTTCCCAACATCACGACTATATTAAGGCCAGCACAAAACAATATTTAACCAGTGTCTCTCGCGGCCTTCAGGTTGCCATGCTAGAGGTTGCATATTTTTAATTTAAATTCTTGACCTCTCGTGCCCATCTATGAATGCATCCAATGGGATATCTACATCAAATTCTCCTTTATATCTCCAAAAACAAATTCCCTACTACAAGAACACCAGTATTGATGGATCACCCCACACCATCCCACCCACTAGAAACGGTGAAAAGGAAACCCGAGAAAACTTCTGAAATATCTCAAGATGACTATATGGGTGGTTCTTATGAATCAACCACCCATTCAGAACATGCTCATCAATCCAAACCATGAGTATTATGCGACGATATTCAAGCAGGCACAGAATCGAATTTCTGAAGCTATGTTAGAGAAACCCTAAACTCTCACTGAAAATAGGTGAAATGTGACACCACTCAGAGATTGACATGTGCCAACTGGTACAAGTGGTAGACAATTGGCATGCTCAAACAACGAGGTGATGCAGGATTGACATGAGGGAGAAAATATCAGAAAAGCCCCAAATCTGGAGAACTAAAGCTCATCACCAACCTGAGATTGACAACTTTACATGATGTAACCTATGAAATCGTAAATGGAAAAATCATAGTAACAATAAAGTAACCTATGTAACAATAAAGTCGGATTCATCCTGGGAGTGGTAATGGGAGAAATCATAGTGAACAACAGGAAACATGCAGAGTTGCTTACAATCAAACAGATGAAAAAACACATACAAAAAACCTAGATAATAATCATGAACAAGCTTAATATTAAATTATGAACTATAAAGGAACTTACAAAATGTGACATTACGAACCTGGTCAAGCGCACAAGAAAAAATATCCTAGACATGACCCTGGTTGACAAGTTGTATTGCTCATGATGCAAGAGGATTTGTACCTGCACTGCGAAGTCAATCAAAATCCATTATTATCTATACAATAAATACAATTAATTGATGTATTTTTTACTCTAAGATGCATTCTTATGATAATGTTAGAACATATGTTGAAAATGTCAAAACATACCTGAATAAGCTCTTCTTCGTTTCAAGAACAATTTATTGGAGTCGCATGAACTTGGAACAAGCCTCCCACGATCTGAAAGAGTAACAACTAAGTCAACAGTGACTTTTCTGTTGCTACGCTGGATCGAGGGAGGTTTGCTCCAAGATTAAATCGCTCCAATAAATTATTCTCTATTAAACAAGACCAACCACGTGAAGGTGGAAGCTCTTATGGCACTTTCTTATGCTACAAAAATCAACACAAAATGCCCTTCGCAAGGGTCATCATGGGCAGCCTTCAGAATATCACAAATCTAATCCTCCCCTACACAGCGTCGGATCTACTGATATGGTTTAGTGTAGAAGAGGTATCCTTCTACCCATGTATAGTGGGCACTTTGTTGGGCAATCCTTCGATGTTCCCTGTATGGCAAATGCTGGGGTACTTTTCCTGTAACAAGATAGTTAGCAATATCTACATACCACGAAATGTGAGTAGAGATTGCAAAAAGGTGTTCATCGGGAAAATTATCCTCTATAGGTATATCTTCATAATTAATATTCAGCCTAGAAAGGAAATCTGCTACCACATTATCTTTTCCTGGTTTATCTATAATAGTGATATCAAATTCTTGTATCAACAAAAACCATCTTGTAATTCGATCAGGAGTTATAGGTTTGTTCATCAGATACCTGATGGTTGAGAGGGATATGTGCACGAAGGTGAGGTATCATGTAATATAATGTTGGAATTTGTTAACAGCGCAAATGATAGCCAAAAATTCTTTTTCAATTACCGTATAATTGAGTTTAGCAAGAGTTAAATTATTGTTGACATAGTAGATCGCATACGGTTTCTTGTCCTTTTGTTGTCCCAAGACTGCCCCAACTGTTGTATTAGAGGCATCCGTGGAGATATCAAAAGGGAGTTTTCAATCAGGTCCTTGTAATATTGGAGCTTTATAGACTAATTCCTTGATTTCTACAAAAGTTGCTTCACATGCATCAATCCATACAAATTCTACAACTTTAGGAAGTAATTGGAAAAGTGGAAATTTTGTTTTAAAAAAAAAATCTATAAAGCATCTAGAGTACCCAACATAACCAAGAAAGCTACGTACCACCGGTGGTGTTTTTGGTGTAGGAAAATTTAAAATCACCTCAACCTTAGAAGGATCTACTTGTATTCCCACAGTTGATATTAAATGCCCCAAAATTATTCCTTCTTCCATCATCATATGGCATTTTACTGTTTGCATGAGTTTGTTTGCATCGTTTAAGTACTTTTTCCAAATTCTCCATACCCTCTTCGAAGGATTCCCCATACAGGTTAAAATCATCCATATATATTTCAACGTTGTCACCAACTAGATCAGGAAAAATTCCCAATATTGCTCGTTGAAAGGTGGTAGGTGCATTACAGAGGCCAAATGAGAGGACCCGATATGCAAAAGTTCCCCAAGGGCAAGTGAAGGTAGCTTTATACTGATCCTCTGGAGCTATCTAGATCTAATTGTATCCACTAAATCCATCCAAAATTGAGAAGAACTTCTTCCCAGCTAGTATATCGAGGACTTTGTCAATAAAAGGTAAGGGAAAATGCTCTTTTTGGGTTGCTTTGTTTAATTCCCTGTAATCAACACATATCCTCCACTTGCCATTTTTCTTTGGAATAATAACTAATGGAAATACCCATTGACTGTACGAAATTGGACAAATGAACCCAACATCAAGTAGCTTCTACAATTATTCTATGACAATGTTTCTTAGGGCAGGATTCATCCTTCTTTGCAACTGTCGAACAGGTCGACATTCTTCTCTTATGTATATATGATGGGTACATAGATCAGTAGGGATTCCCTTCATGTCAGTATATTCCCAAGCAAAGGCTTCTTTCTGGTCTCGAAGAACCTTCAAAAATTTCTCAGTCTGGGACGGTGAAAGTTTAGGATTAATGTTCAATGTTTTCCCTAGATCAATTTCTACATAAATAATGTTATGGGTTGCAGTGACAGGAACATTTTCAATTTTTGTTTCTGGTTTAATAGTTTCTTGAGTTGCGCAGCTCATGACAGATTCTAATAGTTGTCGAGTCGAACCAGAAATAGAACTGGAGCTACTGATAAATGTGCTAATAGCATCATCTCCAGTTTCATCCTTAAAACAGAGGGCTTCACCTCTGCTAAGAATTGGTCTAACATTTTCATTTCCAGTTGTAGGCTCATCCGCAGGTGTAGATTTTTTTGCTAAGGCAAATCCTGGCTTTATCGACGAACTTGGTTCTGTGGGCGAATAAAGAACAAGGTTCTTCGTGATTTCTCCATTATATATTACCATATTTCTCGATCGACAACCAATGTAGGCAACTGCGGTAGCCAACCAAGGACTTCCCAGAATCAAAGGATGTCCCTCTGCTGGAGATTGAGTGTGCAACACCAGAAGATCGATGGGGTATTTCCACGTATCTATAGAGATAGTCACATCTTCCAATTTTCCTACTGGTCTTATAGTGGATCTGTCTGCAAGTTCTAAAACCGTAGGAGTAGGTTTTAGATTGAGTAGGCCCAGGGTAAGTACAGTTGATGATGTTATAACATTAATCGCAACTCCTAGGTCTACCGGGACATTTGGACTAGCATATTTGGGATATCTGTTGATTTTTATAGCATCTGAAAGTGTTCCAAGTCTCAAACTTTGCAGGGAGACTTGGACAGCAACATTCCAAACAACCCAGAAACAGTTTGTGGAAATTCCACTCGATTCAAGACTTATTAAAATATTTAATTATTTTAATGAAGACCCTAAGTCTAAACCTAGGGAAATAAAATAATTAAAGGGTATTAATAAGTCAGAGTGTGAATCTTCTAGAAAACATGGACCAAGTCAAGTTTTAATCTTAGCCATTGATTGATCTTTTAATCTGGGCCGTTGGTTCTCCAACAGGAAGATTATAAAAGAAGGCTTGAGGGTCACTTGGAAAACAAGTCGGGCATACGCTCAGTACGTGAAGGAGATCCATTCTAATGTAGAATTCGATCTCAGTAGGAGAGTTGCAGGGCGAAAAGCTGTAGAAGTAGAAGGAGGAGGTCAAGGGTGATCGAGATCAGGGTCGAAGGGCAGCAGTGGGTCACTGGAGGCAGCTTGAGGCAGCAGCGCAGAGACCCCACGCAGTCTCCACGCAGATTCATGCAGTCCAGTGCTGAGACTGCGCAGAGAATCACGCAGAGTGACGCAAGGGCATGCAGGGGTTGTTCTAGGTGTCAGAGAATTGTCCGAGTAAGCCGGAAATTCATTCTCAGGTGGTTCAGAATTTATTTGTCGTATATTTTCCCTGTAGAGATATCATTTGCTGAAGAATTAATAAAATCCTCATCTACTGCATCGGTTTTCCTACATTCAGTTTTTCGAGGGACAATTGTCCAAAAATAACTGTGTCATGTGATTGATTATTGTGCATATGTTATCTACTGTTTATTTCTCTGCATATATAATTTTGAATGTTGCAGTAGAATTTATTTCGATATTTGCTGGAAGATTTCTAAATAATAACTTATTG
The DNA here is from genome assembly GCA_034641835.2 of Pinus albicaulis. Taxonomy (NCBI): domain Eukaryota; kingdom Viridiplantae; phylum Streptophyta; class Pinopsida; order Pinales; family Pinaceae; genus Pinus; species Pinus albicaulis. Next base: position 1,533,118,841 of record CM076578.1, read on the forward strand.
AAATAATACGTAGGAGAAATAAATCTATCACTGCAACTGTTTGTAAATTTTCACATCGTATCAAAGCCAGAGATGAATAACAGAGAGGGGGCATCTATCAATGAACGAAGATCTATTTTTACAGCAACAGCGCAGAAGGGTTCACGCAATTCTCTAGGAGAGGGAAGAAGCATGATAGAACAGATGGATCACCATGTATCTGTATTGGCATCCAGACTAGAGAAAGATTTTTCTTGTGTATCGAGCATTACATCTTCATATGTCTGGTATATTGAAAATGGAGCCTCTGCTCACATGACGGGAGTACGAGACTGTTTTTTTGACTTCCAAGAAGAGCAGATGAATTTTAAAATAACCATGGGTAATAAAGCAAAGCACTCCCATTGGGAGAGGTATCGTAGTTTTTCAGACTGAGGCAGGGAACGGAATCTGGGCCACTAATGTACTGCATGTGCTGGGTTTGGGGATGAATCTACTTTATTGTCAAAAGACTCTACGTCAAGCACTCTAGTTGGAAGAAGAAGGCACAGATCGGGGTAAGAAGCAACAAGTTGTACAAGCTACAGCTTGATTCTCCAATGGCACTAATTGGCAGCGCAGATGAAATAGACCTAAATGAGCTATGGCACAGAAGAATTGGGCACTTGCATCATGGCGCGTTGAGAACTCTCCAAAAGACTGTCACAGGTGTTCCATAACCGAGCACCAAACAGGATGATGTTTGCAAGGGGTGCGTATTGGGGAAATATGCCAAGGCAACATATCAGAGAAGCAACAATAGGGCCAAGGGTGTGTTGGATCTAATACACTCAAATATATGCAGGCCGATGTCCACAAGAGCTCTTAGCGGTGCCGAATATTTCCTCACCTTTATTGATGACCATTCCAGGAAAACCTGGATCTACTTCTTGAAGACCAATGATGAAGTCTTCGGCCAATTTAAAGAGTTTAAGGTTCTGGTGGAAAATTTGACAGGGAAGCAGATCAAGGTATTGTGATCAGATAATGGAGAAGAATACATACATAAAGAATTCACCGGATTTTGTGCAAGGGGAGGCATTAAAAGAGAATGGACGGCTCCATACAATCCAAAACATAATGGAGTGGCAGAAAGGAAGAACCGACTATTGTTGAAGCAACCAGAGCCATGTTGTATGACCAAGACATGCCCAAATTTCTATAGGTTGAAGCGTATAATATAGTTGTCTACATTCGGAACAGAACTCCTCCCACTGCACTGGGAAAGATCACGCCAAAAACTGTCTTCACTGGCAGCAAGCTCGAAGTGAGTCACTTTAGGATCTTCGACAGTACAGCTTACTGTCATGTACCCAGTGAGAAGACGAAGAAGTTGGAGATGAGTGCTGAAAAGGGGTATTTAGTAGGATACAACGAGAATGCATAGGCTTATCGCATCTACATTCCTGAGAGCAGGAAAGTAGTGGTGCGGAGAGTTGTGAAGTTCATGGAGGAGAAAGACTTCAGAAGATCACGAGAGTTGTCTTCTGCTACGCAGTCAGAGGAAGAGCCTCTAGTTCAGCCGCAACAACCAGCAACAGAAAATTCAGTTGCCTCTCTAAGGCATAGTGATCCAAAGGATGGGTCTCCCGAGGATTAACAAGAAGGAGAGCCGATAAATCCACCCACCACCAGTGGAAGAACGAGCAGGGAACTTCGACAAATTCTGAAGGATGCAGAGGATTTTGTCGGAATCCCCCGAAATGAGAAGACACAGCGTAAGCAGCCTGAAAGGTATCAAGCCTTAGTTGCTCAAGTCGGAGAACCTTCTAGTTTTTGGGAAGCAGCTCAGCACCAGGTGTGGGTTGATGCAATGGTGGAAGAGTACAGTTCCATCATGACCAATGATGTCTGGGCAGTAGTACCCAGACAGCAGGAGAGATCAGTTGTAGGATCGAGGTGGATCTACAAGATCAAGTATGTTGCAGATGGCATCGTTGAGAAATTTAAAGCCATGTCTGTGGCTAAGGGGTATGCTCAGAAGGAAGGAATAGACTATGAAGAAACCTTCACCCCTGTGGCCAGATACACATCTATCAGGTTTGTGATATCCCTCACTGCGCAGATGGGATGGTAAATTCAAAAGATGGACATCAAGACGGCATTCTTGAATGGTGTGATAGAATAAGAGGTGTATATAGAACAACCAGAGGGCTTTGAGACACATGATCAAAAAACTCATGTGTGCAGATTGAAGAAAACATTATATGGACTGAAGCAAGCTCCTAGATCCTGGTATGGTCAGATTGACAGCTACCTGCAGAAGATGGGATTCGTCAAGAGATACAGATCCCAATCTCTACTATATGAGATTAAGGAGTGAGCCTTTGATACTGGTATTGTATGTGGATGATCTGTTCTTGACAGGATCATCAAGGCTCATCACAGATTGCAAGAAGAATTTTGTTGAAGAATTTGACATGAAGGATCTAGGATGGATGCACTATTTTCTGGGGTTGGAATTTTGGCAGCATAATGGGGAGATCTTCCTTGGTCAAGAAAGATACACTACAAAGATTCTGAAGAGATTTAAAATGGAGGATTGTAAGCCCATGACCACTCCAATGATTACCAACTGGAGGAAAATATACACGTCCGAAGATGATGAAGTTGATCCTATGTTGTACAGACATCTCATAGGGTCATTGATGTATCTGGTAAATACAAGCCCAGACATCTGTTATGTTGTTAATACCCTAAGTAAGTTCATGGTGGAACCGAAGAGGGCACATTGGGCAGCAACCAAGCATGTTCTCAGGTACCTTCGAGGGACAGTCGAGCTTGGATTGAAGTACACCCATGACAATGATGTCAATTTGAGTGGTTTCACTGATGCAGATTGGGTTGGAAATTCAATTGACCAGAAGAGTACCAATGGGTATTGTTTCAGTTTGGGATCAGGAATGACTTCTTGGTGCAGTAGGAAACAGAATTATGTGGCACCAAGTTTAGCAAAGGCAGAGTATATGGCAGCCAGCACAGCTTCGTGCGAAGTCATATGGCTTAAGAAACTGCTAGTAAATCTACTCAAGGAGAAAATTGAAGCAACCAGCGTTTTATGTGATAATCAGAGTTGCATAAAGCTCTCTGAGAATCCTATGTTTCATGATAGGTCGAAACATATTGACATCCAGACTTCCAGTGGCACTTCATCTGGGACTGTGTACAACGCAGAGTTGTTAAGTTGCAGTACACTCCAATAGGAGAACAGGTGGCAGACATCCTCGCAAAGGCTCTGCGAAAGACAAAGTTTGTCTACTTCAAAGAGAAGATGGGGATAATGAAGAATCCCTTCCAATAGCAAGAATGGAGGATTCAGTATTCAGAGGGAGCGGTGGTACAAATGCAATAAGTGATAGTAGCAGTGTCAAAGGCATTAGTATAGGAGGCAACAGCGTAGCAGATGGGGGGAGCAGAATCCTAAGATCAACAGCGCAGAGGGTGCTTCAGAACTAGAGTAGCATGCAGCAGGCATATTGTTGGAACACCTTCCTCGCTAAGAGGGAGTGTTGATTTTTGTAGCATTCGGAAGTGTTCCAAGTCGCAAATTTTGCAGGGAGACTTCGACAACAGCGTTCCAAAGAACCCAAAAACAGTTTGTGGAAATTCCATTGGGTTCAAGACTTATAAAAATAATTAATTATTTTAATGAAGACCCTAAGTCTAAACTTAGGGAAATAAAATAATTAAAGGGTATTAATAAGTCGAAGTGTGAATCTTCTAGAAAACATGGATCAAGTCAAGTTTTAATCTTAGCCATTGATTAATCTTTTAATCTAGGTCGTTGGTTCTCCAATGGGAAGATTATAAAAGAAGGCTTGAGGGTCACTTGGAATACAAGCCGAGCATACACTCAGTACCCGAAGGAGATCCATTCTGATGTAGAATTTGATCTTAGTGGGAGAGTTGCAGGGCGAGAAGTTGCTGAAGCAGGAAGAGGTCAGGGGTGATTGAGATCAGGGTCGGAGGGCAGCAGTGGGTCACTGGAGGCAGCTTAAGACTGCAGCGCAGAGACCCCACGCAGTCTCCACATAGATTCACGCAGTCTAGCGCTAAGACTGCGCAGAGAATCACACAGAGTGACGCAGGGGCATGCAGGGGTTGTTTTAGGTGTCAGAGAATTGTCCGAGTAAGCCAGAAATTCAGTCTCAAGTGGTTCAGAATTTATCTGTCGTATATTTTCCCTGTAGAAATATCATTTGCTGAAGAATTAATAAAACCCTCATCTGTTGCACAAGTTTTCCCACACATTGGGTTTTTCCGGGGAAAATTGTCCAAAAATAATTGTGTACATGTGATGGATTCTTGTGCTTATGGTCTCTACTTTTTATTTCTCTAGATATATAATTGTGAATGTTGCAGTAGTATTTATTTCGATATTTTCCAGAAGATTTCTGAATAATAACTTATTGAAATAATAAGTAGGAGATATAAATCTATCACTGCAATTGTTTGTAAATTTTCACAATATCCACTCTGTTAATTTAAACTATAAGAATCGGGTTTCCTAGATCACCATACTTAAGGGGTGTAGTTTTTCCTAACATTATGTCTGACAATTTTCCCATGACATGTACAGTTTTTGGGTCTTTAGCTTTTCTTTGATGATTTTTGGAGCAAAATTCCTTAATTGTTTTAGCATAGATCAACACATCCTTCATAGCCTGAAGTAATGGGATCTTGACAAATAAGTTTTGTAATTCCCCCAAAAAGTCAAATTCAGGGTGAGGAATTTGTTTGCTCAAGGATAGCCTTTCAGGGTAAGGTGGGCCAGTTTGACATTCTCGAGTGATAAATATTTGGGCAATGGTTGTTGTTCCATGCTACTCTGCATTGAATCACCCTCATTCCTCCTAGACGATTTTCTAGGTTCTGGTTCTTACACTTCATCATCAATATGTTCAATTATTATTAGTTTAGACTTCGTATTTACTACCTGCACAGATTGAAGATTTAATTCATTGCATTCTATGGTAGCAATACTGTATGCAGGAAGGTTGAGTGTCTCAACTTGTTGAGCCCCCATATAATTTGGGTTTGGGTTAGATTGAACATGCAATTGTGGACGAAGAGGAGGATTTTTGGTGGAGGCAATAGAGGGAAGTTGTAACTGTTGTGGTGGCATAGGCTGGGGAAATTGACTTGTAGGAAGAGGGGTCTGCGCCAGCCCTAGGACCAAGAAGGAGATGGGCCAAGTTGTGGGGACCATGACTGCCAGGTTATTGGATATTAATAGTATTACGGCCACGAAGGTGGGAATGGTGCAGGCTGAGGCCCAAAACTTAAATTATTAGAGTACTAAGAAGGGTCTTGGAGCAAACCTTGATTCATGTTCTCTGTCTATGGTTGCCATGGCTTCTTTGATCCCATGAAGTAAATTTGATCCACTTCTTCATTCGCTTCTTGAAAGACTGCCTTCAGCCCAGTAAGAGATGGACACGTGCTGGTAGAATGGCTTTGCTCACATATTACACAAGTCTCGATAGTATTGAACGAATATTCCTTCAACGGGTGCTTCTTCCTACATTTAGGGTAGAATATGGCCATTGTCTTCTCGTCTTCTATCTGCTTATGTTTTTTTCTGCAAGATGTCCAGTTGTGAGGAAAATGTGCTTAAAAGATCAATCCTCAAATTATCCAGCAAGTTCCCAATTTTTGCTTTTGTCACACCACTGGTGGATGCCTTGAGAGTTTGTATCCCTTGCTTTTGTCTTGAAGCTCCATGTGAACATTTGATGCACAACTCGCAGATGGTGTCGAAGCTTTCCTTTGAGATATCTCATTTTCCTACCACGTTCAGGAGTTCTAAGGATTCCTCCCTTAGTGTTCAAAGAAGGATTATCTTTAAAATTTCCTTATCCAAGTCACTATGGACTAATCTTTGCAAGTTGTATATAAAGTGTTCCACAAAATCCTCCATGTTTTCATCTTCCTTCTACATAAACTTAAAGATTTCTTCTTTAATATCTCGAGACTTGCAGTAGTCCTGATATTTTCTAAGGAAATTTTCCTTCATTTCATCCCATGATGTAATATCTTTTCCCCCTAAACCCATAAACCATCTCAAAGTTGTTCCTTTTAGAGTAGCAAGGAAGATCTTCAATTTTGAGCATCAGAAATGTAATCATATCCTCGACAAACAACGTCGAATTCAAAGAGGAATGTATCCGGATCTTCAGAAGAGAGACCATGGAAATTAAATAATGTTGTTAAAGGAATAGTTATCATAGTTGCACCGCCTCTAATTTCTCTGATTGGGAACTCGATTGTGGAAGTTGTGTGAGCCATGAATATCCTCCAATATTCACTTGGGATCTCAGCAAGTTCTGGTTGTTCTACAATGTGTGGTTGAGTTTTTTTGACATCACTCCCTCGATCAAATGGTGCAGTTGGTTGAGTCTGTTAGACAGCATTTCCTCGATCAAATGGTGGAGTTGATTCTCCTGCATCCCTTTCTTCTCCTTCTGAACTTGCAATACTCAATTCCTCGGATCCTTTGCTTCCTATTTCTTCTTTGAGCTCTGCAGGATCACTGCTTCCTGCTTCTTCTCCCTTAAGTTTTGCAGGGCCACTGCTTTCTATTTCTTCCTACCTATGTTATGCTTCTGTTGTTGGTGAAGGTTCAGGTTGTGAAACTGGGTGTCCTTTAGATCTCATCCTAGATCTAACCCTAACAGCAGCTTGTGATGATGCTCCTGACTCAGCTCTTGAAATGATATCTTGGATGTAGGTAATTTTGCCTAGCTCCTTCCTTCCTCCTCTTGGGTGTCTTCCTCTACCCCTACCTCTTTTGTTTGTGTCTTTGTTCATACAATCTGAAAACAAAAGAAAAACAGGCAAAATAAAATAAAAGGCTCAAGTCCTAGAACAGGGTAAAAAAAAACTTGTCTATCTAAGACAAGAGAATGACCCCTATAATTGACAAAAAAATAAACAATCCAGCAAATTAAGCTCAGGCCCTAGAAAAGGTTCAGTGCAGGCTTCACCTAACGAGGGCAAGAGAGTGCCCTAGAAACAAAAATCAACAGAAAGAAAAACAAATCAATCTGAGCTCGAGTCCTGGTGTAAAGACTGGTACAAACCTTGCCTCTCTAGGACAAGAGAGTGGCCCTAAAAACAAAAAGAAAAACAAATGATCACAAAATCTAAGCTCGGGTCTTGGTGTAAGGACTGGTACAAACCTTGCCTCACCAAGACGAGAGAGTGGTCCTATGGTTAATATTGGTCGTACTTTTGTGCCCTAGATAGCCTCCCTAGCAATAGCACCAAAATGTTGGTGTTCAGATATGAATAATGGAATTCACCCTTCCCACATTAATTATCAACCCGGGGCTCGTAATTGTTTCAAGGCTACCGTGCAAATTCTATGCAGGCCACATGTTCCCTACCCAACATTGAGCATTCAATCAAGCATAACAATTAAATGACAAGAAACCAGTTGCAGTAACAAAAAATCAAAGTAACAACAATCTAAAATTAAAGCAACACAAACTAATAAATCGTTACAGCAATGGAAAGGCAATCATAACAGAAATAAATCTACACACACCACTAATCCAACAGCAAGTGATCAAGAGAGTGGCCAACTCTTTGGTCAAGGTTGTGGTGAAAGCAAGGTTACTTGGGAGTGGGAGCGAAAATAGGGAGCGGGAGCGAGAGCGCCATTTTAAGAAGCTTCCGGTCTTGGAGTGTTTCAGGGAGCGATTTTTAATAATATATATATTTTTATATTTTGATGCATATATGTCAACAAAAGCATGTAGAATGATGAATTAGACATAAAAAAACATAAAATATAGATTAAACCATATAACAGCGATCATATACAAGTTATAATCTTCATCAACCACGTCCACAAGTTAGAAACATACAACATATTGACTCTTGAGTCTCATGATTCATCAATCTTAAAGTTTCAAGCTTTCAAAATCAATATATAACATTTATCATAATTGATTAATTGATAACCATAGTTGTAGTTGTAAGCTAAGTGTAACCATTACAACAAAGAATATTTAACATGAAATGAAATGCTATAAAATGAAACGAAATGAAACAACTTTAAAATTTCATGAAGCATCATATTCATAATTCATAATGAGTTATAAACTTATAATTGCCAACTTCAAAGTTTCAAACTTCAAACTTAAATTGTCATATACTATTTACAAAAAATATCATAATAAATATGAAAGAGTCAAGTTTCAACAGTTATAAAAAGTTAGAAACTACTAGAAACTAGAAAAGACTAGTTAATCTATTTTATCTATTGCTTGGCCTCTTGCCACAAGAAATGTCTAATTTTTTAGCAGATCTTGGTAATGGTGGTCTTCTAATGCTTGGCCTTAATGCTTGTTGACATTGTCTTCCCTCACAAAATATAATTAAAAAAATGTGAATAATTTCTCTAGAAATGTTAAAGGGTATTTGTAAAGATGTAAGAATGAAGAATAATTTCTCTAGAAATGTTAAAAGGTATTTGTAAATGTAATATCCCAAACAGGAAATGGACATCAATACAAAGCAACATAAACAAAAACTACAACAAATAGAAGCACACACATAAAACATTGCAAATAAACCACAACAACTGAGCCATTTTATTATATTTTCTTAAATGAGGAACAAGTACAAAGTGTGCTCAGAATGATAGCACCTTGGCCTACTCAAGGCAGGTTGGAATGATCTCTCCCTCCTCTATCAGAACCTCTGCTCAATCTCTACTCTGTGTTGCTCCTCCTTTACACAATCATGTAGAAAATGTTGATGATGGCTGGAAAGGGACTGCAAGATGGCATGCTCTACTACTCGGAAAATTCTGAAACTCGAACACCAGTCTCTCCTCCAAAAACCCAGAAAGGAATACCGAAATGGCTGGCCTCGGAAATTCACCCTCTTAGGATGACTACGCTCTCCTGCTGGGTACGTTGGCCTCTGTGATGAAAACGCTGGAAGAACAACCTCCAACTATTCAAGGGACTTAGCTATGGAAGGGTTGATGCCCTCACAAACCCCCAGACTGAAATCTCACGAATTTCCTCCTCTCCCAGAGCTGCTCTCCTCTATGACTGCATATTCCCTTGGGAGACTGCGATGCCTTGGAGGTGACTGTGTAATCCTATCGCTGAAACAATGAAGTTGCTCTCAAAAACTGGTGGAATGGCTACTCTCCTGAGCGGGCACTCAAAGTCCCTCGAGGACGAGGTTGGGATCTCTGCTCGGAGACACCCTTCTACTAAACAACACTGCAGACTCAACTAAACAACTTAAGCGTGCTCTAGTCTTGACAGACAGAAAATCATAAGATGTAAGAATGAATGAGAAAGGTTGCCTCCATCCCTTTTTATGCTTGTGAACCCTACATTCCCTTGGGCCCACCAATGTTGTGTTGTCCCTCTTGACACGTTGTCCCTTGTTGCGTTGCCTCTCCCACGCTGCCACTGCACTGTCTGGCCCCACGCTCCCACTGCATTGTCCTAAGTGCCTCCTCTCATGCGCTGTCACTTGGCCTCATGGGCCCCACTTCACCTTTTAATTATTTTTCCTAGTGACTTCAGGAAAGTGCTTTTATTCTAATGTATTATTCATGGGTCCCCTCACCCCGAGTGTCTAGAATGGCTTTTGTTTGCAACACCAAATGCCCCTCATCATCTGTAGGTGGGAGATCCATAGTGGCAGTCACCTACTACCCCAAAGCTTTCTTCAAGCATGAGACATGGAAGATGTTAAGGATCCGGCTCCGCGCTGGTAGCTCTAGCTCATATGCCACCTCACCAACTCGTCTAATCACCTTGTATGGCCATAGAAGCGAGGTTTGAGCTTCTATTCTCCCTTCTGCTTCAGCATGGATTGTTTGTATGGCTAAAGACGGAGGTAAACCAAACCATCTACCTCAAACTATCTCTATACGTGGCCTTTGTCTCCATACAACTTCTGTTGGTTCTACGTTGTGACCAAGTTAACCTTGAGAGCCCAAAGGATGTCTTGGCTCTCTTGGATCCAATCTTTGGCCCTTGGGGTCGTGCTTGCTCCAAACATAACATCAACAAAAGTTAGAGCATATCCATAGAAAGCATAAAACGAAGACATATCGATCGACATATGGAATGTCGTTTGTAGTAGTATTCCCCCAAGTGGAGCCAACGCAACCATGCTTTCTGCTGCCCCGAGACATAGTTTCTTAAGTAGCCCTCTAGCCACTTGTTAATTATCTCTGTCTGTCCATCCATCTATGGGTGATAACTGGTATTGGGTGTCAACTCGGTACCCACCAAACGGAACAACTCCTGCCAAAATCCGACCATGAACTGGTTGTTCTGATCACTGACTATGGTCTTTGGAAGACCATGGAGCCTGAAAACATCACGGAAGAACAACTCGGCCACCTGTGAAGTTGTGTATCGTGCGGAGATGGAAAAAAAGTGTGCATACTTTGTCAGTCGATCCACAACTACAAAGATGCAATCCTTGCCATACACCATGAGCAACCCTATGATGAAATCCATGGAGATGCTCTCTCATTTCCCCTCCGAAATGGGAAGCAGTTGTAGCAAACCCGCAGGGTGACTCAACTCTCCCTTGTTCCTCTGGAAAACCTCGCACCCCTGAAATGCTAGAGTACGTCCTCCTTGAGGCCCATCCATGAGAACCTCTCCCGTATGGCCTTGTAATTCTTGGTGAACCCCTGATGACCTGAAAGTGGTGAGTCATGGGCTGCACGCAAGATCTTCTCCCTGAGTTGGGAGTTACATGTCAAATAAATCTTGTCCTAGTAATAGATGACCTCATCCATCACCCAATGCCTATTATTTGTCACATGTCCATCCAGCACTTCACAAGCAAAACGGTCCTTGGAATACTCCACCAACAAATGGGCTCTCCAATCTGCGTCAAGGTTCATTAAAGACAACGTTGTTGGCCTCATTGACAAAGCATCTGCCACTACAATGTTCTTCCCCTTGACATACTCGATGTCAAAGTCATAGGCTTGGATTTTACTGACACACTTATGTTGTCTCTCCTGCAACTGTTTCTGCTTAAGGAAAAAAAGGAGACTGTTGTGGTCAGTCATCACCCGAAATCTGTTACCCACCAGGTACTGTCAAAACTTGTCCAATGCATGTATGATGGTCAGCACCTCCTTGTCATATATCGGGTATAGTCTTTCATGCGGCAGTAGCTTTCGACTCTCAAAAGTGATAGGATGGCCTCCCTACATCAAGACTGCTCCTACACCCTCTCCTGAAGCATCACACTCCAACACAAAGTGTTGTGTGAAATCCAGCAATGCCAACACTGGACAACTGCTCATCACCTCCTTGAGTCTGTCAAAGGCCCTCTGTGCAGCATCAGTCCATCCAAAAGCCCCCTTCTTGGTGAGGTCTATGAGGGGTGATGCAAGCTGTGAAAATCCCTTGACAAAATTCCAGTAGTAGGTGCAGATGCCTACAAACCCCCGAAGTTTTGTCACATTCTTCGGTGTCGGCCAATCCCGAATGGCACAGATCTTCTCCTCATGGACTCTTACCTCGTCTACTCCGATGATATGCCCCAAGTAGAGCATCTTTGTAAGCCCAAACTCGCATTTGGATAGCTTAACATAGAAATGTTGCTCCTCCAAAATACGAAGTACAGCCTCAATATGTTGCAAGTGCTCCTCCCATGTGTGGCTCTAGATGAGAATGTCATCAAAGAATACCAGCACAAACTTCCTCAGCTGACCACAGAAGATGTGGTTCATCCAAGATTGGAATCTCGCTGGAGCAATGGTCAACCCGAAGGGCATAACCAAGAACTCAAAGTGGCCATAGTGGCATCCGAACACAGTCTTGGGGACATCCTGGTCTCTCACCTTGATCTGATGGCATCCCGACCTCAGATCTATCTTCTCTAGAAATTTATGAATCTTATATCTTATGCAGAAATTATTACTGTTAATCTGGTTAAGCTCAGACTACTTAGATAAGTTATTAACTGAATAAATTCAAGTTAACATCGAAGCAAAACACAAAACAGATCTCTACCAATTCAGATCTAGAATAACCACATGCACACATTGATAAAGTGACACAATTATTTCTGGACAAATAGTCCTCGAAAAAACCCAATGTGGGAAAATCGGTCTCTGGCTGCTGGAGGGTTCTATTATTAAGAATATTTTTGAATACACAAATCTGGGTTCCAGATTTGGAAAACCTGACAGAGATAATACTAGATCTACAGCTCACTAGCTGATCTAGGGCCAAAATAATGACTGATCCACAAACTCAAACGAGATTTATAAAACTCAGCCAAGATTAGGGCCTAGAAACCCCAACGCTATCCCTCAAAGGCTCTACGTCAGCCTTTGAAGCCCCTAAAAGCCTCTGCGTCAGCCTTGGAAGTCCTCCAAACCCTCAGCTCTGCTCCGAAAGGGACTGCGTTACCCCAGACTAGGTGACGTAGTCACTACACTGCCCCTGAAGGGTCTCTGCGTAACCCCAAAGGGTTTACTGTTGAAAATCACGTTGTCCTTGGAGGGACTGTGTTGTCCTTGTTGCTGTTATTCCTGCCTTCTTTTGCACTATCCTTGAGCTGATCTCTACCTCTTGTGTATTCTAGACCCCGGGATCAGATCATCCCCTTGGCCTAAATTCCCCTCTCTGCAACTGAAACACTTCTGAGTATTCTTAGCTTTAGTGCTCTGCCTCTATGTGTCTTTACAAATGACCCCAAGCCTCTCATTTATACTTTTATCGTTGATAGATCAACGGCTATGATCAGATCTTGAATCAATGGCTAAGATTAAAAGAAAGCTTAATCCGTGTGACTTGAGACAATTTCATCATATGTTTAATTAAATTCACTTTAATTATTTAAGTTCCCTAAGTTTTAACTTAGGAAATACACTTAAAATAATTAATTAATTTAATATCTCCTAAACCAGATGAAATTTCCCAAATCCATTTATGGGTCTTGTAGATCAGGCGAACTCTAGTCCTTCCTCAAAATTTGGGACCTAGAGCACAACTGATGCTACCCCAAATACACAAAATCTCAAAACTCCCTCTTAGCATCAAGGGTGTGCTCTAGCAATACATCACACTTATCCACTACATGATTTTGGGCACTGGTTCTGTGTTGCTGAAGCTTGGCCTCCTACCACTCAACTTTGCACTGCTGCTGTCATTCTGTATTGTTGCCCATGACTCTGCCACTGCCACTGCAACCACTGTACTACAGCTCCCTGTCAATATGTTGCATCGTGTTGCTCATAGCACTGCCATTGTTGATTTGCTGCATTGCAACTTTAGTTGTTGAAAGAAATAACTGAATCTCCTACCCAATATTTGACAAACAAGTCTGATGGGATGCATCCTCATCACTGAAGCTCCATAGGCTACAGATCTATGCAGGCATCTAAAGAACGATGCACAACTACAACTCTGCCTACGTAACCAGAGTCCCTCTGCACTACTAAAGTCACATCAGCTCCTTGTGCTGAAATCTATCACGTTGTTGCTACACTGCGATGTCCCTCTAAAGCCTTTTGCGTTGTTGCAGCTCTCCACTACGTAAGCAACACTACTCTGCGTTGCTACTGCTTCTACATTGTTGTTGTTTTGCTCTACACTACTCCTCCCAGTCTTCAGATCTGCCTCTGCCTCCTTCATCTGTGATCTATGCACCCATTGCTCCACTTGTCCCGCTACTGTTTTAAGGCTATCGTAGCTCGCATGTGATCCAAGAGATGACCTGCTCAAGGATCCCGCCTTTCTTCCATGTAGCTCCGCTACATGTCCAAGTCACCCCACCTCCGTGGTTCATGAGCACTGATAGTTGCATCATCTTTTGAACCATCATCTGCCATAGCTGCCTTGGAAGAGGATGCTTCCTTGTCCTTTTTCTTCTAAGGACAATGGCTGGCAAAATGTCCCTTGGAAGAGGATGCTTCCTTGTCCTTTTTCTTCTAAGGACAATGGCTGGCAAAATGTCCCATTTCAGCACACTGGAAGCACTTGATCTTTGAAAGATCATTTTTCTTCTTCGGTTGCTTCTTTGATACCAAGGCTGCATCGTCATCATCTTCCTTCTTCACTTTGCTCAATTCTGGGTTGTGTTGCCTCTTAGTGAGTCTACGAAATTCTTCTTAACGCAGAATTAACCACAAGTTGTCCCAATTTGGGAGGTCTGCTCTGCCCAATATACTTTGGACAAAGGTTTCCCACTCATCTGTAACTGCATTGAGGGCAGTCCTGACTATCACAGCATCATCCACCGTTGCAGTCAACTGATCTCTGATTGACTGCAGTCTGAAGAGGAAGTGTTCCATGTCTTCTCCCTTGGTCATCATGAATGACCTCATTTAGGTCTCCAACAGCATTTTTCTTTAGACAAACTTTCCCTCATACAGGGAAGTCAAGGCCTTCCACATCTCGTTAGTTGTCTTCATCTCAGCGACGTGTGGTACAATATGGTCCTTGATGCCATCCATTGTCAGCGGCTTGGCATGCCCAGCAGCTTCCATATGCTTCTGTAGGAGATCTGCATCTGTCGGTGAGGCCAAAGTCTGCTCCGCATGGTCTCTTAGATTGTATGCCTCAAGGACAATCAGGATCCTTGCCTTCCAAACCGAAAAGTTTGAGAGGCCATCTAGCCTATCCTGATCACGCAGTCCATGAGGAGCTATCTGCTCAGAATGTGTCGGAACTTCCTTTTCTCTTTGCTAGACAAATGGATCTAAGGCCCTTGGTAAAACAGGTGCCTTCTACTCCCTCTGACACTTGATTTCCCTCCTTGGAAATCTACCAAATCAACTATGATTCAGCTTCTTCTTTGGTCCTCTGATCAAACTCTAAGTTCCCTTAGGTAAGAAACTTCCTGAGAAGTTGATCTCCTCCCAATCTTTGTCACTTGTGCTAAGGCTAAAAATCTAAAAACTTCATAATTTTTACCCCACCATCTCTGCTGAATTTCTGCAGCTTTTCTACAGTCTTTTCTGTATCTGACAGATTCAGGTCTGAATCACACTGGCTGGCTTCAGAACAAATCAGCGTTGTTCCTGAGTTGCCCTTGAGCAGTAATTGTGTGGGCTTGCTAGCACACAGCAATGGACAGCGTCACCCTTCCCTCTGCGTGAATTTTCTCCTGAAAACTAGGTTGTATCTTCATATCTGCGTTTCTGCTGCTTTTCCAGCTGCTTTCTGCAGCTAGATCCTTCAAACTCTCCTGTTGGTGACCCTCCTAGATCTGCAATTGCTCTAATACCATGTAGAAATTTCTGAATCTTATATCTTATGCAGAAATTATTATTGCTAATCCGATTAAGCTCCTCCTACTTAGATAAGCTATTAACTGAATAAATTCAAGTTAACATCGAAGCAAAGCACATAACAGATCTCTACCAATTCAAATCTAGAATAAGCACATGCACACATTGACAAAGTGACACAGTTATTTCTGGACAAATAGTCCCCGAAAATACCCAATGTGGGAAAACCAGTCTCTGGCTGCTGGAGGGTTCTATTATTAAGAATATTTCTAAATACACAAATCTGGGTTCCAGATCTGGAAAACCCGATAGAGATAATACTAGATCTACAGCTCACTGGCTGATCTAGGGCCAAAATAATGATTGATCCACACCCTCAAACGGGATTTACAGAACTCGGCCAATATTAAGGCTTAGAAACCCCAACGTTATCCCTGAAAGGCTCTCCATCAGCCTCTGAAGCCTCAGCCTTGGATGTCCTCCAAACACTCAGCGCTACTCCGGAAGGGACTGCGTTACCCCAGACTAGGTGACGCAGTCACTGTGATGCCCCTAAAGGGTCTCTGCATAACCCCAAAGGGTTTCCTATTGAAAATCACGCTATCCTTGGAGGGACTGTGTTGTCCTTGTTGTTGTTGCTATTGCCTTCTTCTGTGTTGTCCTTGAGCTGATCTCTACCTCTTGTGTATTCTAAACCTCGGAATCAGATCATCCCCTTGGCCTAAATTCCCCTCTCTGCAACTGAAACACTTCTGAGTATTCTTAGCAAACCCTGCCATAGAATCTCAGCTTAGCTTCAGTGCTCTGCCTCTATTTGTCTTTACAAATGACCCCAAGCCTTTCCTTTATACTTTTCTCGTTGACAAATCAGCGGCCATGATTAAATCTTCAATCAATGGCTAAGATTAAAAGAAAGTTTGATCTGTGTGACTTAAGACAATTTCATCACATGTTTAATTAAATTCACTTTAATTATTTAAGTTCCCTAAGTTTTAACTTAAGGAAATACACTTAAAATAATTAATTAATTTAATATCTCCTAAACCAGATGAAATTTCCCAAATCCATTTCTAGGTCTTGTAGATCAGGGGAACTCAAGTCCCTCCACAAAGTTTGGGAGCTAGAGCACAACTGATGTTACCCCAAATACACAATCTCAACATCTTCGAGAAGAACTTCGCTCCCCTCAACTCATCCATCAAATCATCAATCATGGGATGGGGTAACAGTTCTTCATGGTTTTCTTGTTGAGCGCCCTTTAGTCGATGCACATTTGCAATATGCCATTCTTCTTCTTCACCAAGACCACGGAAGAAGCAAAGGGACTAGTACTGGGCCTGATGTGCCCCAACGCTAAGAGCTCATGTATGGCTCGCTCAATCTCATCCATGTAGGCTTTGGGATGCCTATAGGGGGTGGTAATCATTGGTTGGATCCCCTGCTTCAGCTCAATAGTATGCTCAAATCCCCTGTCTGATGGCTGCCCTGGTGATATGTCCCCAAAAACCGTGGAGTAACGATCAAACATAGAGTGTACGTCGGGATGCACTGGAAAACATGTAGCTTGTGCGACCTCTGAAATATGCAGCTCCACTGCCCACTCTACATCTCCCTTCTGGAAATTTGCCTCCATCCGGTGTGTCGAGACTGTCTAGGGGGTATGTGTGCCTGCCTTTGATCATCACATGCTTCCCACTCTTCTTATATGTCCACTCCATCTCCAATGTCTCCCAATCTGTAGTGACCTTACCAAGCGTGATAAGCCACTGCACACCCAATACCACATTGGTATATGGGATGTCGACCACAAAGAAATGATCTGTCATGGTGTATGTCCCCATGGTCACTGCTAATGCTGGAACATACTGCATGCACTGCATGGTCTGGACACCTGGAACCAACAAATAGAACCCATCAAAACTCTCTGTCAGCATGCCTCTCCGCTGAACTAGTTGGGCATCGATGTAGTTATGTGTGGCCCCGCTGTCCACCAACACTGAAACACGTTGCCCCTGAACCGTGCCTCGGACTCTCAGCATGAAATACCTGGGAACGGAAAGATGCAAGGACTCCTCTGGTGGGTACAAACGTTGCTCCTCTTGCTGCTAGGGGTGGTGGTGGTGGATAATCTCCTCCTGGTGCACCAGCGATAGCATCTCACTCCAGCTCGTCATATGCCTCTTCTTCTCCCTCACTGTCGGATAAGACTTCAATGTAGTGTGTGTTCCCTGAAGCACAATGATGACCCGGTGCCCATGGCTCCTGGCAAGTGAAGCATAGCTTCCTTCGTCTCAAGTCTCTCCGGGTATCATCATCCAATGGCCCTCGGCCCTGGTTCACCCCTCGGGGGTGGAGCTCTCGTGTCTTTCCCCTTCTGCTAGAACGCTTGTTTGTGAGGAAAAGGAGCTCTTGTCCTTCGCAGGGCATCCTGCAAGTCCCTAGTCCTCCCTACTGCATCTTGCAGCGTAGTAGGTTTGGTGGATCTGACTAGCCCACGCAATGGTTCTGCCAACCCATCAATAAACATATACACCCTCCTGGCCACGAACAAGTCTAGCACCATCACTGAAAGTTTCAGGACCTCATAAATGTAATTTTTCGGGCTTTTGGGTTGCTTGAGCTTAGTCATCTCAACGAAGTTCCTTAGGATCCTTCCGATCGAATCTCTCCACTAACCTCCAAGTGAACTCTACATACGCTGTCAAAGGTAGGCAAGAAAAATCTTCCCACAGTACGTTGCAGGTCATTCCCCTGTGTGTACCCTCCTCCTTTATTCTGGCTGCGGGGTTTGCTATTGTTCTTCAACTGGAAAAAATCATTAAAGGTGAGGGCCTCTCTGAACTCCTGCCCATACGACTGAGACTCTACAAAATATTCCTCGAAATGAGCCACCTCCAGCTCCTGGGGTCATGGTCCTGCTCTTGAAGTCAAGAAAGTAGGCATGGTGGAACGTGGGGGAGTGTGTAGCACCATCTGTTGCGCAGCGTTCAGCTCCAAAACATGGTGAGAAGTATCAGACCCTTTTCCGCTGTGAAACTCCCTTGGAATCTGATGTTATATGTTCTCTCCGACAATCTTCTGCCCCATTTCCTCTATCTTTGTAGAAAGCTCCTGTACAAATTTCAAGAGGAGGTTACCAAACTCCTTCCCGTCATCTATCTCATCTACCACTGGTGCCTTTCCTTTGTCTTCCTCAACCGGAACACTGTCCTCCTCTGCATGTGTGATTTCGAGCCTATGTCGTTTGTCCATGTACCTCTACTTCCAGCAAGTAATGAACTATCTATCTTCGGATGTCATAGACTGATTGCTCCACAGGTTGGGCCAAGTCTATGAGCTCTGATACCACTGTAATATCCCAAACGGGAAATGGACAGCAATACAAAGCAACATAAACAAAAACTACAACAAATAGAAGCACACACATAAAACACTGCAAATAAACCACAACAGCTGAGCCATTTTATTATATTTTCTAAAATGAGGAACAAGTACAAAGTGTGCTCAAAATGATAGCACCTTGGCCTACTCAAGACAGGTTGGATTGATCTCTCCCTCCTCTATCAAAATCTCTGCTCAATCTCTGCTTTGCGTTGCTCCTCCTCTACGCAGCCCTGCAGAAAATGTTGTTGTTAGCTGGAAAGGGACTGCAAGATGGGACTGCTCTGCTGCTCGGAAAATTTTGAAACTCGGACACCAGTCTCTCCTCCAAAAAGCTAGAAAAACTCATAGAGGAATTTTGGAATGGCTGACCCCAGAAATTCACCATCTTGGGATGACTACGCTCTCCTGTTGGGTACGCTGCCCTCTATGATGAAAATGTTGGAAGAATGGCCTCCAACTATCCAAGGGACTCAGCTATGGAAGGGTTGATCCTCTCACAAACCCCGACACTGAAATCTCATGAAGTTCCTCCTCTCCCGGAGCTTCTCTCCTCTATGACTGCGTATTCCCCTGGGAGATTGCGCTGCCTTGGAGGTGACTGTGTAATCCTGTGGCTGAAACAATGAAGTTTCTCTCAAAAACTAGTGAAATGGCTCCTCTCCTGAGTGGGCACTCGAAGTCCCCCGACGAGGTTGGGATCTGCTAATTAGATGTCTGCTAATTGGGAATATTATAGTAAAGATGTAAGAATGAAGAGAAGATACTTTATGTCAGAAACCCACTTAAAGATAATGATCCAATAAAATATTCACACAAATTCCCAAGATGTAACCCAGAAGAAAATGAAAAAGCCCTAACCTGTGGTGTGTCTTGGATGAAATAATGTGCAAATTGTCAACCATATAAATCTAGATGGTTGTAAAGATTTAAAAATCTTTAAAACGATGGCATATTAATAAACATTGAACACATATTGAGAAAATCAAATGATACATTTAGTTTTTGGAACACTTCTAACATAATATCATCCTTAAAGATACAGTTAGATATTGTAATGTGGGGTCACATTAGGCAGCTTAAACTGGGGCTTTGATTTTGATATCATTGTGCAAGAAGTCATATGCTTTTTTATGTTATGGCCGCTTAAGAAAAAAATGGGATCTTGCCTAATAAAATATAATAGAGTTAAAATCTTAGAGTCGTAAGTCATTCCCCATGGGAGAGAATGGGCTCTGCACTTTAGCTGAATCCTTAGATATTCGGCATGTCCAACAGGTGGAGAACACGTAGAATTTGTTGCTAAGGAATAAATTAATTTCTTTTAAGGAAATGGGAAATTCAACCTAAAAGGCATATCATTAATTATTCAAAGTTTAAGCAATTGCATTTTCATCAACTTATTACCCACTTTTCCATCAAGGTCGTAAAATCTTTGAGAAGCAATAGATGGGAAAATACACAAGCCCCCATCTCATGCAAGCAATATGGCCATGACCTAAAAGGGTAGAGGCATTCATGAAACATCAACAAATATTTCGGTCATCCATCATTGTCTCCAATAAGATAGCATATCTTGATTGCAAAGGACTGTCAACTTGGTTTCAATGTGAGAAAGGAGTAGGTGTAAGGCATTAACAATAGTACAAAGAATGATTTCATAATATTTAGGCCTTTTTACAGTGGAGAGAAATTGTTGTTGAATTAAATATTGAGTTTCAAAGGGTCATATATTCTGCTTATAATAACTACAACACAATGAGTCTTAAAGATAAGCTTTTTTTTATTCCTTAATGAAAATTAGCCTTTACTCATATCTTGACAGTCGATCCTTGCATAAAATGAATATGATGTATGCTTGTCAACTAGTTTGAACAAAATCCATTCCACTTTATGATAGGAAATTTTGCCTCAAGATTTTTAAAGGATATACCTTTCATGGGTTTACAATAAAATAATGGCCATTTCCAAATGGAATTGTATTATATTATGTTAAAAAATAGTTGATACACAAATTATATTGACAGTATAGCCAGGTTGGCAAATGGATGATTTAAGAAAATGGAGAGCAAGTAATTTCATTTAGGACCAAGTCTTTGTGTGTGCCAGTCTTCTAGCAGTTCTACAATGTTAATGCCGATCTCAAACTTATATGAGTAATCATATGATGAAAGGAAGATTGCACCACTAACATACACAGCAAGAACATTTATCAATGGCTTTCCTTTTACATTTTTCCATCCATCAGATACAATGGACACCCTCACTAAAAAAACGCTCCCTAAAACACTCCATCCCTAAGAAACACACTCCCTCCCTAAAATAACGCTGCCTAAAAACCAAGGAGCATTTTTTTTACCTCAAGAGCGCACTCTCAAGGTCACTCTCTATACGCCCCCACGCGAATTGGGAGCAGGTGAGAGGGGGGGGAGGTGCTCCCCTGCAACCCTGGGTGAAAGATCAGAGATTACACGATGCTCAGGAAATTAGAATTGCATTAATTCAAAAAGAAATATATCAAAAGTATGTTGTTACACTTCTAAGATTCTAGAGGCTCTCATTTATGCCTCATTAACCATCAATTATACATTGCATCATTACAAGAATAGTATTAACAAACTCAGAAATTACGATAGCTCTGTCTGCTCGCAAATATACACTGATCATTAAGCAAAAACATAAATGCAAAAGAAAGCAATCATATCGACACATCAACTTCTCATTGGTCAATCATCGTTGCAGTCCTCGTCTTGGAATAGCTCTGCCAACTCATTGACAGCCATGTGTTGATTTGTAGCTTGATGATCATCGCTATATCAATTCTACAAAGAACTTTAGTCAGCAAGTTGCATAAGCAGCGTTCCCCTAGGACTACGTTTCATTAATCCATATTTCAAACATACATGATAACCTGATATACCTTCATTGGTTGAGATATAAATTAACCTCGCAAAAGATATGGAATGGGTAAGGTGAAATAGATCAAGAGTAGGTAAAAATAGGCAAATTTAACGACCAACGGAATGATCACCAAGTAATCTAAGAAACTTGGTTGATTTCTTTTTCTTGGAAATTTCTTCAATACGAGCAGCTTTCGAAGTTGAAGAACAATCAATTACCCTCCAAAGAGAATTGGAAATGTAATTGGCCAGAAATAAGTGAAGCGATAATCATTTCTGCGTAAGAGAATCCAACTCGCTTCCAACCCTATGAATTTCATACCAAAGTAAAGACGAACTACTTTTCAGAAAAATACGCTTGTTTCTGTATTTATTAAGGTGATGATTTATACAAGCAAAGACCAGAACTATTGATGCATCCCTTCAATGCTTCTGAAAAGTAAGATCAGATTGTTTCTTTGAAACCTGCAAACGAGCTCGTTCAAACAGATGAACTTTATAAGCAAGATCCCTTCTGTATAGGGTTATAATATTTGCTCTCAAACTTTTTTGATCGATATTTATTTTTGAAGATTGCTTTCTGATATATCACGTTGACATTGTTTGTTGGTTGACGTGTCGAACCTACTGTTGACCACAATTTGTCAACTACCCCATAGCAGTACACCCCCATTTTTTCAAATGGGATTCGTCATGTTCGATGTGGTCGCGCCATTCAGATTCCATCATCAATCGACATTTTTATAAATGATGTAAACCCATTCTGCATGTTATGATGTAAATGATCTAAGTAAGACCGTCAATGTATGTAACAACCTAGGTAAGCCTAGTATGTTGTTGATGATCTCTATCCTAGGAGGTTTTTTGTCTCACTGATTCACGTAAGTGATCGGCAGAGTTTTTCCCTCCAGCCTCACCCCAAAGCTAGGGTGGATTTTGTCATCAGCATGCTAAGTGAGTCCTAGTGTTTTCTATCGAGTCCTTGTAAAAGTAGTTTGAGCTACTTGGTCTACTAGATCATGTTTTGAGTCGCAGAATTGGGTATTTATTTGAGGGTCTATACAAATGGGTATTCCCACTTCATGTGTCTAAATGTATTATCTTATGTAAAGATGGTTGGAAAAATAATTAAAATCCCCTCTCAGTCAATTAATTAATTTTTCTGGTCAATTAATAAAAAAATTCAAAAGCCAGAAATTTAATTAATTTAGGGTCCTAAGTTAGGATTAAATCTTTCAAAGGAAAAATTCATTGGTCCTTAAAAAATGAATTTTTAAAGGCCCCAGGCCAAGGGAAAATTGAGAATTTTAAGAAATTTTGGACCCTTGGGCCTAGGTGGTTAAATCAAAGTCAAAATTTTAGGGTAATTAACTCAAAAATAGTACTTTGAGTTAATTAAAATGGATTTAAATCATAAATTCGTTTTTTCCTCAAAATTATAATTTCGACCGTGATGATCAATTCTTATTGACGATCGAGATTATTTTGACGTGGATCAACCGAACTAACCGTTGAAGTTTTTTTCCTATAAATTAAGAGGTCTTTGTCAGTCTTGAGTCATCCGATCTTAGAATCGTGCACTTGTCTTGGAAGCTCTTGTGAATTTTCTTTGATGAATAAAGCATAAATACTTCGGGGTTACAAATTTTTATGTTCCTTCTCAGATCTATGTGGTGAATTGTCTCTAAACTCTGCTACTTTGTTTGGAATTTTTATGGTTGATGGCCTTCATGGATTAATCTGCATACAGATATCTTGTGTAGTTTTCTGGATTCATAAAATGACATTTTGATTTTCTAAAGGATATCATGTTATTTTCCTAAATCTCTATTGATTTAAGATTCAGATCTAAGTGTGCAGGGAAATTTTTTTTAAGTTGAGCGTCTGAGGAAGTCTTCGGTTGGACCAGCCGACTCTCATAAAACATAAATCTAAAAAGTTCATTATTTGTTAAATTCCAAGTCTATCTTACGAAATTTGTGTTTTTGCAGGGTTTTAAGGCTTGTGTCTCTCTTTAAAATTTTAAATTTCTAAAAATTGTGCTAAAATGGATTCAAATCTGGCCATGAGGGCCTCAGATCTGTAAATTAGTTTGTAAATTTGTAATTTTTTAAGGCTGTAAGGGTTTAATCATTTTCTTAGTGTGTATATCTTCAGGATCTGACTGGTTACTTACAGATTGTGGGTTTCAATCAAAAAAAATTTAAGATCTACTGTGGGCAAAATTTGAGTTTGCAGAGAGATTTTTTCTTAAAATTTGAAGGAAGAAATTTAAAAGTACTAGGTTTAATTATTGCATATTTCTGCCCTCACATTCTCTTAACCGTTGAGGCATCTTCCCTTCAAAATTGCACCCAGCTCTCTGCCTGCAAACGAAACTAATCGAACCCTTCTCACGATGTCTCTTATATGAATCAATCTATCTTTTCTTTGCCATTGATTTCTCTCCTATTCGTGCCCTCATTCCTTTCTTTGTATCGAACTCCATCAACCCTTGTCGTCCTGCACTTCTCCTCCGCTGCCTACAAACGAAACTAATCGAACCTTCATCTATCCTGTCCGGCTTCCCTCATATCCTCTACGTTGATTTCTAATCCATCGGCATCTCTGCTCCCGTCGTTCACCTGCAACATAAAACATTCACAAAAGAAAATTGAAACCCGCGTCCAAGCCTGCCCTCACGTCGTCGTTCCTCTGTCCGTCGACAATTTGATTTTCGATTTAAATTTTGTGTCATATTGTTAGATTCAAGTTTGTTTTGATGTTTAGATTGTAGTTTAATATTGTTAAGTTTTAGTTTGGTCGGTTGTTTATTTTATTTTCGATTTAGTTTAGTTTTTTTAGATTTTGAGTTTTAGTTTAGTTTTAATGTTTGTTATTTTATTGTTTTAATTTTAATTTAGTTTAAGTTTAGTTTAGATTTGTTTAGTTTTAGCTTGTAGTTTTAAACTTAGGACTTTAAATTTTATATTTTCATTAAAAAATAAATAAAAAATTCTAAAAGTTACAAAAAATTCTAAAAAAAATTCTGAGTCCTATAGTCAAATAAGCTTAAATTTTCTATCTAAAGTTTGACTGTCGAACATTTTAAATTTCCGGATTGGGTTATATTGAAACATCATAGATTCAAAAATATTTCAAGCATCCGGCATTTTATATTTAATGGTCATCTCATGATTGATTATTGTTGGCTTAAGTATCTTAATGAATGGTTGTGGTGCTCTTTACTGAATATCATTGTGATCATTTGTATTTTTATAGCAGCATTTATACATCCATTACTTGACTTTAATTGCATAACGAGTTCTTTTAACTCCATAAGGCACTGGTTTTAATGTAATTGATCTTGGAAATCTCGTTAATCTTATCAAGTATTTGGTGTTTTAGCTGTGTCTCCTGAGTTGGTTGATTCTCAACCAATTCTGTTTCTTCATTTCTATTAGGGTCTACCTCCCTTAGCTTGCAAGGAGACAGCTTAGATAGAGAGATTGGGGATCAAGGTGACAGCCCCCGATCTGAGTCGTTGTTGCGGTGCCTAGACAATCTGTGCAACAACATTTTTTGGCGTCGTTGCCAGGGATAGAGTTTTTTCTGTCCTTGGTCTTAGTGACATTTTATAATCTTCAAATCTTCTTTCGCCATTCATTAGCCTGTCGCAAGGGATCACATTTTCTGGTGTCATTTCGTCTCTTCATCATCTTATCTTTCATCATCTCATTAATCATTTCATCGTCGTATCTTTAGCACCTGGACATTTCGGTTGGCTTCTTGTTCGGGTGGCGACTCCACTTATTCATATTTTTACTCCCAGACAAGAATCCCCCCCTAATATCCATTTGTTATCTCTCGATTATTTCTTCTGTTTTAGAATTAGTTTCATGTTCAAGTGTCGACTCCAATTCTTTCATTTCTTACAAGAGTTCCTGCGAAGAAGTTCGCTTCTTGAGGACCTTTTGACTATTCTTGAACACGGATATATTTCTACAATCCTAAAAACGATATCATGGATGTTGTTACCCCGTGTAATTTTGCTAATATTCAGGGTTATCCCCATGATGTCCCTCAAATGGATAAATTACCTTCTTTTCAAGGAAATGACGCAATTAGTGTCAAGTCTCACTTGTTTTCTTTCACTAACTGGTGGAATAGATTTGCAGTTGCAAATAATAATTTCGAGGATGTAAAGATGAGAACTTTTGTTCTTACTTTTGGCAAGGATGTTGCTGAATGGTTTACGGAAAAACATGATAATTCATTCGATATTTTTGAATCAATTGTAACTGCCTTTAAGGAAAAGTATGGTGACAAAAGGGAAAATGGGCATTTGGTAAGGGAGATCAGTACCATAAAAAAGAAAGAAAATGAAACGACTGAAGAATTTAACAGGAGATTTAATGGTATCCTTCGAGAAATATCTCAAACTCATAAACCTCCTGATGGATCTCTTCTGAATTTTTACATTGATGCTTTTAATTCTGATACTTCATATGAGTTAAGGCGGGCTAAAACTGCAAATTATAAGGCTTGTCAATCTTTAGCTGAAGAGCTTGAAAAAGATAAAAGGGCATCTAGAAAGTCTGAAATTCCTGGTTTTCATGGGGCTGCAACTAAGTTAAAAGGACCTAAAGGGAAAGAACCTCTAGAAGATGATGATAACCCTATGAAAAAGTTAATGCAAAAGCTTGAAAGCATGGAGCTTAATCAAGTGAAATTGATCTCTGAACATGCTAAGGAAATAAGCACTTTACAGCCTAGGTTGTTTCAAATGGAAAGGGCTCAAACACAGAATTCCCAACCTAGAAATAATAATGCTTTGCAGAAAAGAGGCCTATCTAATGAGTAGAGACCGACAAATCAACTTGAGTTTGCAAATCTTGTGGATGAAGCTCTGCTTTATTGTAGAGCCTGTAATGCTCTTCATGAAGAGGTTACTTGCCATGTTGTCAAAAGAATCATAGATAGTAGAATGTCAGGGTCGAGCAATCAAATTAATGTTGTTGGTAAGGACTATCACGTGCATATAGAAGATCATGAAAGTCATGTTAAGGAACCAGCTCATATGATTAAGGATATGCAACCCAATCATACACAAATGATTCAAAACATGGAAGCTAACCAAATCAATCTTCAAAATAGGATAAATGTCATGGAAAACAAGTTAAAGATGATGGAAGTTAATCATTCTAATCAGATGTCCATTATACAGAATCACATGATTGCAATGGAAGCAAGACACACCCAGGAAATGACTACCATGAAGGAAAATCACTTGTTGGAAATACAAAATATGGAGGCAAATCAGACCAATCTACAAGATAGATTTGTGAAAATAGAAATCAATCAAGCGAAATTAATAGTAAGGCATGCCAGGGAGATGAGTTCCATACATAGAAGGTTAGAAAAAATGGAAAAATTACATATACAAAAGTTTCAGCCGAAATTTGATTATGAAGATTCATCAACAAATCATAAGACTTCTTGTCTGCTAAAGCAATTCCCATCTCATCACAGGGAGGTCACTTCTCCCATTAAGGAAAATTTAACTATGGTTTCAAAGGATGTTGAAAAAGACCAAGCTTATGTGTCACCGTTGACAGAGTATATCCAGAATAATATTGGTCACGCCCCAAGTTCTTCAGATATTTTGTACAAACATCTTCAAGATGAGGACAAGAAATCTATAGTGGTCTCATTGCTGACATCACAACCCACTCAGAAGAAGAAAAAGAAGCAAAAAAAAAAGAAGTAAGTGGTTTGATTTGTCTGATGGTCGAGAGCAGCTTGACATTCGGATAAGACAGAGTCCTACAATTAGCAAGATTGGACATGGCACATCTGAAAAGCAGCCCACAGACTTGCCTGAAAGCAAGCAAATGCTCAGCATGCACTATATTGAGCACATCTGATGCCACAGGGCATCCTTTGTATTGTATCTCTAACCTTACACCTTGTTATTTCAGCATTTCATTTTGTAGTTAGAGTAGATTTACTTTTCATGTTAAGTAGAATAATCAATAAAAGAAGAGCTTCTATTTTTCATGAGCTTAATGTTATATGATGATATTTGGATGGACGCTACTTATGTAATCTTGTGTGTTGCTTGGATGCAGATTCTGGATTCTCACATTCCTTCAATGAAACAACGTGTCCCCAAGTAGAGCCAGATGTTGACCACACTTTGTCAACTACCCCATAGCAGTACACCCCCATTTTTTCAAATGGGATTCGTCATGTTCGACGTGGCGCGCCATTCAGATTCCATCATCAGTCGACATTTTTATAAATGATGTAAACTCATTCTGCATGTTATGATGTAAATGATCTAAGTAAGACCGTCAATGTATGTAACAACCTAGGTAAGCCTAGTATGTTGTTGATGATTTCTATCCTAGGAGGTTTTTGGTCTCACTAATTCACGTAAGTGATCGGCAGAGTTTTTCCCTCTAGCCTCACCCCAAAGCTAGGGTGGATTTTGTCATCAGCATGCTAAATGAGTCCTAGTGTTTTCTATTGAGTCCTTGTAAAAGTAGTTTGAGCTACTTGGTCTACTAGATCATGTTTAAAGTCGCAGAATTGGGTATTTATTTCAGGGTCTATACGAATAGGTATTCCCCCTTCATGTGTGTAAATGTATTATCTTATGTAAAGAGGGTTGGAAAAATAATTAAAATCCCCTCTCAGTCAATTAATTAATTTTTCTGGTCAATTAATAAAACAATTCAAAAGCCAGAAATTTAATTAATTTAGGGTCCTAAGTTAGGATTAAATCTTTCAAAGACAAAATTAGTTGGTCCTTAAAAAATAAATTTTTAAAGGCCCCAGACCAAGGGAAAATTGAGAATTTTAAGAAATTTTGGATCCTTGGGCCTATGTGGTTAAGCCAAAGTCAAAATTTTGGGGTATTTAACTCAAAAATAGTATTTTTGAGTTAATTAAAATGGATTTAAATCA
Source organism: Pinus albicaulis (assembly GCA_034641835.2). Classification (NCBI taxonomy): domain Eukaryota; kingdom Viridiplantae; phylum Streptophyta; class Pinopsida; order Pinales; family Pinaceae; genus Pinus; species Pinus albicaulis. The sequence continues at coordinate 1,533,147,341 of CM076578.1, forward strand.
TAAATTCGTTTTTTCCTCAAAATTATAATTTCGACCGTCCAGATTAAAAGATGATCAAATCTTATCGACGGTTGAGATTATTTTGACGTGGATCAACTGAACTAGCCGTTGGAGTTTTTGTCCTATAAATTAAGAGGTCTTTGTCAGTCTTGAGTCATCCAATCTTAGAATTGTGCACTTGTCTTGGAAGCTCTTGTGAATTTTCTTTGATGAATAAAGCATAAAGACTTTGGGATTACAAATTTTGATGTTCCTTCTCAGATCTAAGTGGTGAATTGTCTCTAAACTCTGCTACTTTGTTTGGAATTTTTATGGTTGATGGCCTCATGGATTAAACTGCATACAGGTATCTTGTGTAGTTTTCTGGATTCATAAAATGACATTTTGATTTTCTAAAGGATCTCATGTTATTTTCTTAAATCTCTATCGATCTAAGTGTGCAGGGAAATTTTTTTTAAGTTGAGCGTCTGGGGAAGTCTTCGGTTGGACCAGCGGACTCTCATAAAACATAAATCTGAAAATCTCATTATTTGTTAAATTCCAAGTCTATCTTACGAAATTTGTGTTTTTGCAGGGTTTTAAGGCTTGTGCCTCTCTTTAAAATTTTAAATTTCTAAAAACTGTGCTAAAATGGATTCAAATCTGGCCATGAGGGCCTCAAATCTGTAAATTAGTTTGTAAATTTGTAATTTTTTAAGGCTATAAGGGTTTAATCATTTTCTTGGTGTGTATATCTTCAGGATATGACTAGTTTCTTGCAGGTTGTGGGTTTCAATCAAAAAAAAATTAAGATTTGAGCCATATCCAGCCCCCAAGGGCTAGATCTGGCCTCAAATTGCTACTGTAGGCAAAATCTGAGTTTGCATGGAGAATTTTTCTTAAAATTTGAAGGAAGAAATTTAAAAGTACTAGGTTTAATTATTGCATATTTCTACCCTCACATTCTCTTAACCGTTGAGGCATCTTCCCTTCAAAATTGCACCCAGCTCTCTGCCTGCAAACGAAACTAATCAAACCCTTCTCACGCTGTCTCTTATCTGAATCAATCCGTCTTTTCTTTGCCATTGATTTCTCTCCTATTCGTGCCCTCATTCCTTTCTTTGTATCAAACTCCATCAACCCTTGTCATCCTGCACTTCTCCTCCGCTGGCTATAAACGAAACTAATCGAACCTTCATCCATTGTGTATCCTATCCGCCTTTCCTCATATCCTCTGCGTTGATTTCTAATCCGTCGGCATCTCTGTTCCCGTCGTTCACCTGCAACATAAAACATTCACAAAAGAAAATCGAAACCCGCGTCCAAGCCTGCCCTCACGCCATCGTTCCTCTGTCCGTTGACAAGCAAACAAAACGAAAGTACAAACGCATACATAAAAATTCAAGTTTCACATATGCGTTAAAGAATTTTGTTGTGCGGATTTGATTTTCGATTTAAATTTTGTGTCATAGTGTTAGATTCAAGTTTGTTTTAATGTTTATATTGTAGTTTAATATTGTTAAGTTTTAGTTTGGTCGGTTGTTTATTTTATTTTCGATTTAGTTTAGTTTTTTTAGATTTTGAGTTTTAGTTTAGTTTTAATGTTTGTTATTTTATTGTTTTAATTTTAATTTAGTAAGTTTAGTTTAGATTTGTTTAGTTTTAGCTTGTAGTTTTAAACTTAGGACTTTAAATTTTAAATTTTCATTAAAAAATAAATAATAAATAATAAATAATTCTACAAATTTCAAAAAATTCTAAAAAAAAATTCAAGTCCTATAGTCAAATAAGCCTAAATTTTCTATCTAAAGTTTCACTGTCGAACATTTTAAATTTCCGGATTGGGTTATATTGAAACATCATAGATTCAAAAATATTTCAAGCATCTGGCATTTTATATTTAATGGTCATCTCATGATTGATTATTGTTGGCTTAAGTATCTTAATGAATGGTTATGGTGCTCTTTACTGAATATCATTGTGATCATTTGTGTTTTTATAGCAGCAGTTATACATCCATTACTTGAATTTAATTGCATAACGGGATCTTTTAACTCCATAAGGCACTGGTTTTAATGTAATTGATCTTGGAAATCTCGTTAATCTTATCAAGTATTCGGTGTTTTAGCTGTGTCTCCTGAGTTGGTTGATTCTCAATCAATTCTGTTTCTTCGTTTTTATTAGGGTTTACCTCCCTTAGCTTGCAAGGAGACAGCTTAGATAGAGAGATTGGGGATCAGGGTGACAGCCCTCGATCTGAGTCGTTGTTGCGGCACCTAGACAATCTGTGCGACAACACCTACTAATGAGGTTCATCTTCAAGACCAAGGTGAAAAAACCCATCTATCGATAGGATTAAATAGCAGTGAGATGCATCAAGTTCCAGCGAAAATTAGTGGTTAAGAAAATAATAATATTTAATCCGAAACTAATATTAGCGACTAGTTTTAGTCAAATATATATATATATATATATATATATAGGTCAAAGGTGGAAATTAAATTAATGATAACTTAAATTAATTATTATTAAATAAAAACTAATATTAATGGCTATATAAGAAATATAAGTAAAAAAAGAGTGAAAATGTAAGAAATAATTAAAGTAATAATTTAAAATAATTCTTAATTCTCAAATTATTATTAATTATTAAATCATCCAAAATTAATATTAACGGTTATTTTTAGTCAAGAAATTAACATTAGGTCAAAGGTGAGAAATTAAATTAGTGCTAATTTATGTTGAGATTCAACAAGATGATGAGCTTAGTGAAAAGAGTCGCCTTCACTAAGTGGGCCCGTAGGCTATTTTTAGCGCAAGTCTATTTTTAGACATGACGATCATATTTCAGAAGTTGCAGAATGCTATTTCTGGATGGTTGATCAAGTTGGAAAAATAGATGAAATTCTATTTTTAGAATATTAGGCGAAGTCTATTTATAGATCGTTGATCTAAAAATAGATGCATGTCGATTATTATTAGCTCTTAATCATAATCAGACACTAAACAACAACTTAGTCTCTTGGAGCACTTTGTTTCAATGCACAGATGTGGCACATCAGTGGACTGAGGGAATTACGCAATTCCTAAGGGTTTACGGGAGCTAATGCATGGAGGACTCAGTTAGAACTCAAGTGGCAGAGTTATGACACAATTGGAAGAAGTAGTTATGGAGTTGTATTCAGTTTAACTCAGTTAGACTCAGTTGAGCTAGTTGTATCTAGTCTAACTGATTGATACACTAGTGAGAGTGGAGTGAATTAATTAGTTAATTAATTCACAAATAATAACTCATTAATCAACTGAACAATACAACATTTAACTACAGTGCATGATAGTTTCAGTGGAGACCTAGTGTTGAGATAGGTGAAAGGGCAAGATAGACTATATGTTGTGACTATAGTGATGCATTGATTGCATCACACACACATTGGAGTTGCCAATGAGGATTGCACAGTCAAGGCAAGAGTAATTCGAATTCATTCAGAGCTATTCTTCAGCAGGGATTGCGCAGTGGAAGCAGGCTAGCAGGAGGGCAAAGATCGATGCATGGATTTGCAAGATTGTTCCTGATTAGTGTACGACGATTGCACTGCACTGAGAGCTTGATAAGCTTTGTATGAGGATTGTCATATGATTCCATTATACATAATATATAGTTGGGGTTTTCAGCTTCAGGCTTTCCCGGTTAAAAACAACTGTGTTATGTGCAATTATTTTTATTTATGCTTTACATGTGTGTGCAATTAATTTTCCGCAAAAGATTAACAAGTGGAATGATTCAGTGTCTTGCATAAAGTTAAATAGTGTGAGATCAGGTGGATCTAGGACATATGCATGCTTAGTGCATATAATTTCTACAATTTAAATTAATTATTATTAAATAAAAACTAATTTTAATAGTTATATAAGAAATATAACTAAAAAAATCAAAATGTAAGAAATTATTAAAACAATAATTTAAAATAATTATTAATTATTAAATTCTTAATTCTTAAATTATTATTGATTATTAAATAATCATTATTAATATGGTAAAAAAAGAAAAAATGCTTTATTTTAATTTCAATATGTATAAAATAAAAATTCTATATTTGATAAAATAATAATAATCACAAAGAAAGGGTAGGAATCCAACTCTTAATTTTCAACCATCGTCTCTATTAAGATTTTTGGCATGCCTCTCAATTTCAATGGCCTCTCGCAACTTCCTATGGTGGAAATGATCAATCATCGCAATGACTTTGGAATCCACAATGCAAACATGGTGCTTTGTTTTTTTCCGCATGTTCAACAATCGCCGAGGAGCGAAAACGATTATGCCTTGTCTTTTGCATAATCTTGAGTTCTCAGACTAATGGAGCGGCAAGTTTCTCCAATATAGGGAATCCCCCATGAGCAGGGGATTCAATAAACCCCTTTCATGTGCTTAGGATTCATAGGGTCCTTAACACATCTAAGGGAGCTCTTAAAAGTATGAAGGGGGTTGAAGGTAGCAATGACATTATTTTTCTTAAAAATGCGACCGATCTTATCAGTGGTTCCATGTATGAATGGAAGAAGAACATTTGGAGAATGTTCATCACGAGATTTTTTAATCAAGGAACCTTTAATCCTATCAATAAATTGGTTTTTTCACCTTGGTCCTAAAGATGAACCTCATTACTAGGTTCAAAACATCGACCAACAAACATTGCCGATGTGATTTATCCGAAAGCAATCTTTAAAAATGAATCAAGAGGGTTTCACTCAGATTTCTGAAAATTAATTTCCAGTTAGCTGGAAATTCACTTTTCAGTCATTCTAGTTAAGGGATCACAAAGCAATCTTCAAAAATGAATCAAAGAGGGTTTCACTCAGATTTCTGAAAATTAATTTCCAGTTAGCTGGAAATTCATTTTACAGCCATTTTAGTTAAGGGGAGGCCTCGAAAGCCTCTATATTCACTTTCATATCTTCTCCACCCCTAGACTAATCATCTAAAAGTGCTAAGTCACCGGTAGAATGGTTGTTTTAGTCAAATCAACTTGTTTTTCCTGTGTTTTATGCCGATTTTACACTTTGATACACATGATAGCAAGTTGATTTGAGTCATAACTCTTCAACCAGTGACCCAAATCAAAAGCTAATCACATTTCTAGTTATGATTTTTAGTGTAGGCCAAAATTCATAGGTTGCATGATATATTTTCAGCGATTTTTGGTTACTGCTATTTGCTATTTAGTTTTTTAGTTTTTAGCTACTATAGTGACGCTTTTTACGACTAAACAACTTATATAAGTGAACAGCTCCACTTTAGGTGACTCCATTAAGGCACTGACCTCAGTGAGTAGTTACTTGGGGTTATTTTAGGGATTATTCTCTTGGCCATTTAAGGAGTGTTGGGCCTAAATAACGGGGGCTTGGGCCAAGGTCATAGTGGGTCCCTGCCCTATGTGTGCCCATCCAGCAGGTTGCTAGGGCCTTAGCAGCACTACTATTTCTGATTTGATAGGTAACAGTACCCAACAGATCAAATAAAATGGTATAGTATAGGGAACTAACAAGATGGCATGTCAATGAACAAAATACTTCAGTATTAACACAACCTTGGATATTAGTAACAACTAACAGTATAAAGGAAAAAAGACTTTATTACTAAAGCTCAGCTATAGCTCAATACCAATCAAGTCTCACAAATAATGAACAAAATAACTCCTATAGAAAATAATAGAACTACTTCTACTTGAGAGTGTATCTAATTAAAAAAAGGCATCCCTATAAACATCCAACACTTTAACCAATGTTATGAAAGAAGGCATAATCTGTAAGGCACACATACCGATGAAAAGTCAACATTATTTGTGCTCATATCGAAACATTGAGAAAACAGGGCTATAGTACTAATGTGAGAATTGTCAGATCTATTTCATCTGAGAACTAATCAAAGCAATCATCCCACAAATCAAGAAAGCTGGGTCATCTAAAACCAGAAAAAAGTTATTTAGAGAAATAACAGAATATTTGCCACTACCCATCCTCATACGAGGTAAACAGACATAGAACGGAAATGCCAAGGCTAAAGGTATCTGGGAAAACCTTATCTTTAGTGTAACATTCATTCGTTACCTTCATAAGAGTTTTTAGAGAAACCCCAATTATGATATTTATTTTCATATCAAAAATTCAAGTTACATTAATAATTTCTGAGAATTTTTTCTCACCTTCATTGAGTACTTGTTTATGCATTTACATGTTTTCATCACAAGAAAAGGCATGCATAGGAGCAAACTAGAAATAGCATGCCTAGTATCAAACACAGAAAAATCTACCATGTATTTAAACAGTAGTTCTTACAGAAGGATTAAGAATAAAAGGAGAACCAGGAGGGGCAACAAGACCAAGATGGCGCATGATTCTCAATCGACGCATCCTCCGTAGAGACCTGATGGAAAATGGCACCTCTTCCTAAACATTGAAGACAGAAGACATCAGACATATCAAGGTCCAAAGTAAATATTCAAAACAAAAACAAGTAAATATGCGACAATAACATACTTTTATGTAAGACCTGATTGAGACAAAATAAAATTTGTAGCTTACATCAAAATGAACTTTTGGTTTACGCTTTCTTTTACCCCTGCGTTGTTGAGTTTCATCACCTTTTTCTCTGCCTGAACTAGATGCTTTCAATGCTGCTTCATCTGTGTCACAAATGTCAAATGAATAAATGAAGCTCAAAAATTTCTCTTTCATTATAAATTTGACTAATATCCATTGAAAGACTAGAGGGCGAATGAGAAACAACAGTGTAGTCGAGCACCATGAACTACTATAAAAATTAATCATAAATAGCTGGGACCATGCATCACAAACTATTCACTAATAAATGAAAGTGTGTACATTAAGATCACCTAAAAGTGGACTATAAAAACTAGTCAATCTGAAGAGAGTTCTAAGATGTTTATGATAGAGAGCATAATAGAATCTTCATGGAGGACACATCCTTTAATACTGATCGGACTGCAAGCTATAAATATGTAATGAAACTCCAGTCTGTACAAAGGCAATATATTTAATGTCCTCAAGTTAGCAAAATGGTCAATGGGGCTGCACATTCAAACAAGTATAAATAAAGCAAGAGATCACTCAAGGCATCTGTTCTCTAGTATAACCCTGTAGCTTTATTCAAAGTAAGATGAAATAGTAAACAAATGTTCTATAGTTTTATACCTTTTTTACTGAAACAGTTACGGTTTTTATTGAAAAGTTGCTGCTGCTGCACCATACAGCATAACAACACAAATAAAATTGGGCTTTCCAGAAGCCAGTCTTTCAATAAGTCTCAAAAATTCAAAATTGTTTCTTATACTCTGGAGTCTGGCCTATTCTGATTTCCTTGAAAATATAGTAAAGAAACCAGCTAGTATAAATCCTAAGAAACTGGCCTAGAATCAAAACAACCTTACATAATATTAACAAACATGCAATTAGAAGAAGAAATGCTGACTGAGGGCTTCCTTGTTTGATGGCTGCTGGTATTTGGGTTCCAATTCCCATTCTCCTTGGGTTTGTTAAACAGCTTCTTCATCTTTGGCTACAGCTGGGGCAGACCCAAGTGATCCCTTAGGATGAGAAACAAATGGCTGGGAACTCCAAGTGAGACCTGGAACCAATTGACGGAGCATGCCACACTCAGTTTCAAGCTTTTCAATTTGTCTGCTCTGACAAGTTGCACTATCTAGTAATTCTGCATGCTTGGAGTTCTGAGCTTCACTTTGGTTGGCAATTCTATTATTCAAACGAGAAATGACTCTGTAGTTATCTGCAAGGAGGCACTCATTCCATCTCTGAGCTCAACGCAAGTCTGACATCTCACGCAATAAGCAAAGGCTAGAATGGATGTGACCATCAATTCTCCAATCCCTCCAGTTTTTTCCATAGCTTGAAAATGCACCAAACTAGACATGACATGAGCTACGGAACGAGAAGATTGGACTCCAATCTTCAAGCAAATCTCCTGAAGCACCAGCTCAGAAGAGACCACTGCAACCCTAGAGAAGTATGCCAAAGAAAGTGGCCGAGTCCCCTGAATGTACATTCACCCTTATTTCCAGCACATTCCAAAAGAAAGGATCCAAACAAAGAACTTGAATGATCTCCCCTGCGTCTACCCAAAACATTATATGCCATTTATGAGCCCGCATCACCATTTTGTGAGGTATGTTTGAGGGTACTGGAGCACTTAAGGTTGTAAATACAACATTCCTTCAGCATTAATGAATACTGCCACCTAGCTCCATTATTCTATTGAGTTTCTCCACTAACCATGGCTAATAACATAAGTACTATGGGATGTGCAATAGAAAAATTATCCCCCTTTTTGTTTATGTTGTTCCAGCACCGGAAAGAGTGGTCTTGTTAGGCAATCTATCTGCTTGGCTATTGAATGCCCTTAACAAATGAAAGAGTTCTATCATTTCAAAACTCCTGGCTTCTCTTTGCGTTCTAATGATAAGGCTTGCTAGGATACAATCCTTAGGGGTTGATTGGACTTGAATATGTCTAATAATGATTGTTAAGACGCCTATTACCAAAACATTCTTGACTCTTCTTGAGCGCAGAATCCGAAGACCTCGATAGAGAGAAAAATCCTCAACGTGATTACTAATAGCTCCCCTAATCCCTATGAAAAACTTGTTTCATGATTTCCACAATCCCCTTTGCACCTACCACCCTTGAAATACTAAACATAACTTAAACATAAGTTAAACAATAAACTAATATGCTTTTAAAAACATCATTATATGGAGTTGTTACCATCAATCATTTGAAAATTGAGGTGTTATTACTATCACTTATAATATAACTCATGGTTCTCACGCTAGCCTACACTCCCTAATTACACACAACAAATGAATAGCCAACATGTGTTACATGCTCAAACACTAGGTCCTAGAACTTGCATTTAGAACAAGTTTATAGACAACAATTGTGTTAATTTTGGGCAACTAGGTCCAAACTCCATGTTGCACTGCTCATATGACGATGGTCATGTTTTTGTTGGACTCCTCTTTCGGAGAGGTGCAAGACTGATCTAAAGATCATCTTGATCGAATGAGCAGAACATTTATTTTGAATTTATTTTCCACATGTGCAAGGTCGGCCAGATTTGTAATGTAGGCTCACATGCCTAATAGATGTGTCACACACCCTCATTGATGGATATAATTGGAGATACTTGGAGGTCATTTGCACATCAACTCATCACACATTCTCTCATTGTGATCTTATTGGTTCGATAGCCTTTGGAGGCCTTTTCCCCCTCACACGTGTGGAATGAAGCTGTTGTTTTCTGCGGATCTGTCTAGGGCTTTTTGCTGCAGCGTTGACCGTGGTCAACCCTTGGTCGTTTTAACTCCAACTTTTGCCAAAAATCCGATTTTAGGAGGCCGTACAGCTGGGCACTAAAATCGAGGAATTTCGGGTTGTTTGACCAAAGCCCTAATTTGTTGCGTTGACTTTTATGCTGCTGCCAGCGTTGGCTTTGGGTTGACTAGTGTTGACTTGTCATAAGCTGTCTTTGAGGGCTGTGGGTGTGTCACATGCAAGATTGGCTGACCGAGAAAGACTTTGCTGGTTGAAGCATCCTGTCGATTGTCGTAACGCAACAATATCTCATATCTTTGTTGGACAAAAGGAATTGTAAATCTAATCTATATTTGGCTTGTCTTCTATTGATCTATTATTGTGTTCTATCAGCATTTTGCTTTCAAGTTTACATGATTGCTATGTATCGGCCTAAGAAAGATTAAAGTAAAAGTGCATCAAGCATAGAACAATGGTTATCTAAATTTAACATGGTATCAAAGCTGAGGTGAAGACAAATTCCAAGAGTCCAAGCTGGTGTTAGAAGCAACCTCTGAGGGAAGAAATCATATCAAGGACAAATGGCCTCCTCAACCTATAAGGGTTTCAAGGCTGATGATAAATTGACTAATAAGTCTGATTATCATGTGTGGCAAATGTCCTTGGATTTGGTGTTAGAAGATCAAGATGTCATGGACTATGTGCAGGGGAAGATTCAAGAGCCTCCATCAATTGCAGTTGCTACCACGAAGACGAAGTATAGAAAAGGGGAAATCAAAGCAAAGATGATTATTCGAGATTTAATTCATAAGCACTTGGTTTCTTACAATTCTAAGTTGAAGACATCTAAGGAGATGTATGATAAGCCGGTGAGCATGTTCAGGGCTAGCAATGCTAATCAAATCCTCTTCTTCAAGAATCAATTGAAGAATATCAAGAAGGGTAAGGATTAATCTATTCAATCCTATTTTATGAGGCTCACTGAATCAGGAATAACCTCCTAGCTATTGGGGAAGCAATATCTGATCAAGAGATGGTTCTTATTGCACTTGTTTGCCCCGTGATTGGCATGTATTCAATACCACTATTCTCAATAATAATGTGATTCCTGATTTTGATGAAATATTGACGAGATGCACTCAAGAGAAAACAAGAATGATGGAGTATGCCTCTAATGGTAATGGAAGTGACCCTACTGCCTTCGCCACTCATGCAAAGAAGAAGAACCATGGTGGCCCGAGAAACCAAAATCATGGTAGAGCGGGGCCCAAAGGAAGGAAGGAAAGATGTTACACTGGTAACAAGTCTGGTCACTATGCAAGAGAGTGCCCTAATAGAAGGGACTCTCCTAGAGATGATGACAACAACAACTTAAGAAGGAATGGCAGGAACAACAGGTTCCAAGGAAAAAGGAAGGTTCCCTCTGATCGTAGTGGAAATGGGCAACCTTTCAAGAGGTCAAGAAATTCCAAGTACGATGAGTCTAATGTTGTTGATAATAAGAGAAATGAATTTATTCTTGTATTTGCCCTCTCTGTTGCATCTCCACCCGACACCCTGGATGTCTAGTTGATTGATAGTGGTGCTTAAAGGCACCTCACTGGTTATAATGAATCCCTTTTTTATTTGGTTGAAAAGTATACTAATCTAGAAATTATCCTTGGAGATAATGCCACCTATCCCGTGAAAGGGACAAGGACTGTGACCCTCCATCTATCTCAAGGTCAGTCCTTTGATTACAAGATGTGTTGTACGTACCTGATTTGAAGAAGAACCTTGTGTCCATTTTGGCAATGGAAGACAAAGGGTTCCAGGTGGCATTCGTTGATGGAAAGGTACTTATCTGGAAGAAGAACTTCAAGGAAGCTCTTTCTATTGGTTTTAGAGTTGATACACTCTACCAAGTCGGAGGAAGTCCATAGGGGGCTATCACATGTGATATAATTCTTCAAACAGAGTTATGGCACCAAAGGTTTGCACACCTTCATTACAAAGCCCTTCCCGAAGCAAGGAAGGTGGTGACAGGGATGCCCGAATTTAGAGATGATCATGAAGGTATATGTCAAGGTTGTGCCGAAGGGAAGCATACAAGGGGACCATTCCCCTCAAGTGTCACAAAGACAACTGAGATCTTGCAGTTGATACATTCTAATTTATCTGGTATGTTGCCTGTGACATCCTTGGGAGGATGTTCCTATTACAAGAATTTTACAGATGACTTCTCCCACAAGACCTGGATATATTTTTTGAACAAGAAGGACAAAGCATTCAAATGGTTTTGTACCTTCAAGGCCTCGGTGGAAAATCAAACTGAAAATAAGATCAAAGTTTTGAGGATCGACAATGGGACCGAGTATGAGTCAAATGAGTAATATGACTTTTGTAGAAAAGCTGGCATTAAGAGGGAGACCACAACTAAGTACACTCCTGAGCAAAAAGGTGTTGCTGAAAGAAAGAACAAGACCATTGTGGAAGTTTCCCGCACCATGCTATATGACCAAGATCTTTCGAAGTTTCTATGGGGAGAAGCTACGAACACTGTTGTGTATGTTCAAAATAGATGTCCGCATTCGATGAAGATGTTGCCCTCAAGAAAGTAAGAAATCTTCCTAGCTCCAAGGAAGACAAAGAAGACTTAGAAGCAGGGAAGCTGGAAGAGCCGAAGGATGACCTAATACCCGATGTTGAAGGACCTTTGCATCCCATTGATCCACCTCCTTCAAATAAGAGAAGACCCTCGTGACTTAGGGATACTCTCGAAGATACCGAGAGACATATTGCCCCAAGGGGGACATTCCATGAAAGCAAGAAGCCGAAGAGATACCAAGGGTATCTAGAAGCCATTAGTACGATATTACAATCTGAGCCTGAAACATTTGAAAAGTCGTAAAGCATCAAGTTTGGAAGGATGTTATGCACAAGGAGTATGAGTCCATTATGAAAAATGATGTCTGGGAAGTGGTCCCGAGACCAGAAGACAAATATGTTGTCAACTCGAAATGGCTCTATAAGACCAAGCATGGATTTGATGGAAGTTCTAAGAAGTACAAGGTGTAGAAATTTCTGAATCTTATATCTTATGCAGAAATTATTACAGTTGTTAGCCACCCATAAATTCTGTCATATCAGGTAGTGGCTAAATGATGTTGGATAGCCTTCAAGAAACAATTTCATTGCTAAAATTGTTGATGCTTAAAGTCTTTTGATAATATCCTATCCTTTGGATAATCGTCACTGCTTTTCCCCTTTTCAAACTCGGAATTTCTGCTGTCATTACATGAACAAAAACTGCTGCAAGCACCATTTCTCCCCTTTCCCCTTATCCCAAAACTAACCTCATCTTTGCCTTTCCTTCTCCCATGAAATCCTTCATTTTCATGCCTTTCCCCCTTCCCCATTCATCAAAACCCCTTTGATAAGGTTTAAAACTCCTTTTTTGCCTTATCGAAACCTTCAAAACCTTTGAAAAACATTGAAAAATGCCTAAAAACACATTTTCATACTATGGACTTAAGCCCCCTTGGGCTAAGTCTTTAACCCCCCCGGTCATATCATTTTCCATATAACCCCTGGCCCCGCAGTCGAGCGCCAGGCCGCGTTGAAATCAATATAATAAACCTTCATTTATATTAATTTGGCATTTTTATTATGACCTAAGGTTTCTCGCCAGTTTAAAATTCAAATCATTCTCCGCCGAAGATTTGATCTGTAGATCGACAGCGCGCAACCCATTGCCCTGGTGGTCCCCATATTCCACTCGCCATTCCGAAAACCGTGTGGTATTTATCGCACCACCTTTGGGCGACGGCGGTTTTTTCCCGATCGCCAGCGATTCCACTCATCGGTTGACGCGTGGCCTGGGCATTGTTCATAAAACCGCCGTCCATCGCGCGTTAACGTTCGGACGTGGACCCCGCGCGATATCGCTGTACACCGTCCGATCTGGGGCGGGCCATCCAACGGCTATCGCTCACCGAAGATGCCCGACAGTTAACCAGGCTATGACGCGGCATTCAATAGATCTCCGTCGTCGATCTGATCTGTAGATCGACGGCTCATATTCCATTGCCCTGATTCATCGCCCGGTCAAACATTTTTCGCTCTGACTCTCCGTTTCCGCTCCCGACCGTCGATCTCTGCGCGATCGACGGCTCTGATTTAAACAAATCTTCCGCCTTCTCTATCACTTTTCCCGATCAATCCTGACCATTGGATGATGCCATCCAACAGCCACGCTTCCCCCACACGTCCTCCGCAGCAATAAACCTATATATGCAGGATTTTTTAATATTTGTTTGTATTTTCCAGGGTTTAAATGGTTTTCTCGCCATTTTTTGAAGAAAATTCGAAGGCAGATGATGACGATCTTCCTGCCTTCGATTCACCAAGGAAAATCATCACAGGGTGTTAAAAACACGTTTTCATCAATCGTTCAGGAAGCATTGATGCCACATAACCCTGCGCAGCCCTGTATATCAGCAAAAACCATGAATCGGGTGCAATCAAAGAGTATCAGCGACGAAGACCAAAATTTATCAGAACAGAGGATTAAAAGACAGATTTTGCGGGGATCACAGCTAAGAACAATTATCAAAAGCCTAATCCCCAAGTAAAACACAATTTAAAGAAAATATGAAGGGTTTTATCAACAGGAGCGCTTCCACCGCCACATCTAAGGCAAATTATTTCCTCCCAGCTACTGAAATGCCACCTGTACCTCAAAGTGTTCAATCAGAGGCTGAATTTATTGATCATGACCGGATATCTACCTCACAACACAGCCAAAGGGTAAATTCTGCAGGCAAATTAATGACAAACATCTGCAGAGTTACTTCGACGCCACACAGAGCTTCAAAGGTCAACAAAAGCTCCCACCGAGGTTAAACTTTATGTAAAAACATTTAATACAGAGTACACCCATGTAAGTTTCTTCATTGAGCCCCTCAAAGGCCAAGAGGTCATTAAATCTGTATTAATTGTAATTGGAGATCTTTTTATCAGATCTCACCTCCTCATTCTTCTATATATACTTCTGCAGAAGATGAGTGAGGGGTTGGTTGTTGTTTGATCACCAGCTGTAATACTGAAACTCTCTAAAATAAATACATAGTCCGTTGAAGTTGAAGAAAAAACTAAAGTCTTGGAAACCTTGATGATGTTGTTGCATGCTTGTTCCTGAGAAGGCTCTATCATTGGATCCATGAGCTTGGCTGTTGGTGAAGTATTCTGAACAGTTTTATGTTTTCCTCTGTTTTCATTATGTTCCATAATTTCTTACTACAATAGGTTGAAAGTTTTAGGCTAAGAAATGACTCTTGGAAGCACCTTAGACCTATTCATCCTTCACTGTTTCATGTTTTCTTCTGCTGAAGTATTTTAGAGTCTTTAATCTCTCTCTTTAATCTTCATGCTTGTTTATTTCCTTAATAGTTCGAACAGTTGGTTTTAGCATGATTTATGGTTCTCCCTGCTTGTCTGCTGCCACTTAAAAACTGTTATTGAAGTCTCCCTTTGAAGTTCTTTTCTTACAGTGAATCAAAGAGGTCTGTTTTGATCTTGTCCTTTGTTTTCACTTAAAATTTTGGCTTAAAGGTCGTTATAATTATGATCATAGATTTTTTTAGGTGTTCCCTCTTCTATGACTACAATTATCAGTGAATATTTTATGTTTTCTAAGTCATTTAAAATAAAATCTTTGAGGAAATAGGGTGTTCCCCGAATCTTAGATTTCATTTTGAAAGTTGTCTTGAAGTCATTATTTGCTTAAAGAATGTTTGTAGAATTTATGGTTAGCCCTGTCTATCAAATATTTCTTTATTGTTGAAGTTATGTTTTCAAGTTCCGTTCGTTGAGAATTAAACTTCTCTTTCCAAATCATTGATGTCCATCTCATTCCAAAACCAAAGGATCCTGTGGCCAAGTTAGATTTGCCCTCTGATATCCCATATCCATTGATGAGTATGTTATGACCTCTTTTGACTCCATTGCCCAATGAACCATATGTTCCTTCATTCTATATATCTTTCCTAGGCCTTTCATGTTCTGTTGTATCAATCCAACCAACCAAACAAACAAACACCTGCACTTAATAACTAGTCTAAAATCTATATACTAAGCACACAAGATAAACCTTTGCAAACAAACATTTGAGAGATCCCTCTCTAAGAACAGGAGGACTAGATCCTGTAACTCTAAAGATTGGTTCTGATGTTGCCTTGTCTTTTGATTTGCCAAACTATCAAAACACGGGACACCAACAACAGTTAATCTGGTTATGCTTCTCCTACTTAGATAAGTTATTAACTGAATAAATTCAAGTTAACATCGAAGCAAAACACATAACAGATCTCTACCAATTCAGATCTAGAATAAGCACATGCACACATTGACAAAGTGACACAGTTATTTCTAGACAAATAGTCCCCAGAAAAACCCAATGTGGTAAAACCGGTCTCTGGCTGCTGGAGGGTTCTATTATTAAGAATATTTATGCATACACAAATCTGGGTTTCGGATCTGGAAAACCAAACAGAGAATATATTAGATCTACAGCTCACTGTCTATTCTAGGGCCAAAATAATGACTGATCCACACCCTAAAATGGGATTTACAGAACTCAACCAAGATTAGGGCCTAGAAACCCCAGCACTACCCTTAAAAGGCTCTGCGTCAGCCTCTGAAGCCCCCGAAAGCCTCTGCGTCAGCCTTGGAAGTCCTCCAAACCCTCGGCGCTGCTCCGGAAGGGACTCTGTTACCCCAGACTGGGTGACGCGGTCACTACGCTGCCCCTGAAGGGTCTCTGCGTAACCCCAAAGGGTTTCCTGTTGAAAATCACGCTGTCCTTGGAGAAACTGCGTTGTCCTTGCTTCTATTGTTACTGCCTTCCTCTGCGTTGTCCTTGAGCTGATCTCTACCTCTTGTGTATTCTAGACCCCAAGATCAGATCATCCCCTTGGTCTAAATTCCCCTCTCTGTAGGTGAAACACTTATGAGTATTCTTAGCAAACCTTGCCCTAAAATCTCAGCTTAGCTTCAGTGCTCTGCCTCTGTGTGTCTTTACAAATGACCCCAAGCCTTTCCTTTATACTTTTCTCGTTGACAAATTAACGGCCATGATCAAATCTTGAATCAATGGTTAAGATTGAAAGAAAGCTTGATCTGTGTGACTTAAGACAATTTCATCACATGTTTAATTAAATTCACTTTAATTATTTAAGTTCCCAAAGTTTTATCTTAGGAAATACACTTAAAATAATTAATTAATTTAATATCTCCTAAACCAGATGAAATTTCCCAAATCCATTTATGGGTCTTGTAGATCAGGTGAACTCTAGTCCCTCTACAAATTTTGGGAGCTAGAGCACAACTAATGCTACCCCAAATACACAAAATCTCAACACTCCCTCTTAGCATCAAGGGTGTGCTCTAGCAATACATCACACTATGCATTACATGACTTTGAGTACTGGTTTTGTGCTGCTGAAGCTTGGCCTGCTGCCACTCAACTCTACACTGTTGCTGCCATTCTGTATTGTTGCCCATGACTCTGCCACTGCCACTACAACAACTGTACTACAACTCTCTCTCAATATGTTGCATCTGTGCTGCTCATAGCACTGCCACTGTTGATCTGTTGCACTGCAACTTCAGTTGTTGAGAGAAACAACTAAATCTCCTGGCCAATCTTTGACAAACAAGTCTGATGGGCTGCATCCTCATCATTGAAGCTCCATAGGCTACAAATTTGTGCTGGCATCTAAAGAACGATGCATAGCTATAGCTTTGCCTGCATAATCAAACTCCCTCTGTACTACTGAAGTCACATCAGCTCCTTGTGTTGAAATCTATCACGTTGTTGCAACACTGCGTTGTCCCTCTGAAGCTCTCTATGTTGCTACAACTCTGCACTGCGTAAGCAGCACTGCTCTGCGCTGCTGAAGTCACATCAGCCTCTGCGCTACTAATGCTTCTATGTTGTTGCTGCTTTGCTCTACGCTACTCCTTCAAGTCTTCAAATCTGTCTCTGCTTTTGTTTCATTTGTGATCTATACACCCACTGCTCCACTTATCCCGCTACTGTCTTAAGGCTGTCGTAGATTGCATGTGATCCAAGAGATAAGTTGCTCAAGGATCCCGCCTATCCTCCATGTAGCTCCTCTACATGTCCATGTCACCCCACCTCCGTGGTTCATGAGCACTCATGGTTGCATCATCTTCTGACCCATCATCTGCCACCGCTGCTTTGGAAGAAGATGTTTCCTTCTCCTTTTTCTTCCAAGGACAATGGCTGGCAAAATGTCCCATTTCACCACACTAGAAGCACTTGATCTTTGAAAGATCTTTCTTCTTCTTCGGCTACTTCTTCGATGCCAAGGTTGCATCTTCCTCATCTTCCTTCTTCACTTTGTTCAATCCTGGGCTGTGCTGTCTCTTGGTGAACCTGCGGAGTTCTTCTTGACGCAGAATTGACCACAAGTTGTCCCAATCTGGGAAGTCTGCTCTGCCCAAGATACTTTGGACAAAGGTTTCCCACTCATCCGCCACTGCATTTAGGGCAATCCTGACTATCACAGCATCATCCACCGTTGCACCCGTTGTAGTCAGCTGATCTCTGATTAACTGGATTCTAAAGAGGAAGTGCTCCACGTCTTCTCCCTTGGTCATCATGAATGACCTCATTTGGGTGTCCAACAACATTTTCCTTTGGACAGACTTTCCTTCATATAGGGAAGTCAAGGCCTTCCACATATCGTTAGTTGTCTTCTTTTCAGCTACGTGTGGTACAATATGGTCCTTGATACCATCCATAATCAGCCACTTGGCATGCCCAGGAGCTTCCTTATTCTTTCGTAGGAGATCTGCATCTGTCGGTGTGGCCAGAGTCTGCTCCGCATGGTCTCTTAGATTGTATGCCTCAACGACAATCAGGATCCTTGCCTTCCAAACCGAAAAGTTTGAGAGGCCATCTAGCTTATCTTGATCACGCAGTCCATGAGGAGCCATCTGCTCAGAATGTGTCAGAACTTTCTTTTCTCTTTGCTAGAGAAATGGATCTAAGGCCCTTGGTGAAACAGGTGCCTTCTACTCCCTCTGACACTTGATTTCTCTCCTTAGAAATCTACCAAATCAATGATGAATCAACTTCTTCTTTGATCCTCTGATCAAACTCTAAGTTCTCTTTGGCAAGAAACTTTATGAGAAGTTGATCTCCTCCCAATCTTTGTCACTTGTGCTAAGGCTAAAAATCTGAAAACTTCAGAATTTTAACCCCACCAGCTCTTCTAAATTTCTGCAGCTTTTCTGCAGTCTTTTTTAGATATGATAGATTCAGATCTGAATCACTCTAGTTGGCTTCAGACCAAACCAGCGTTGTTTCTGAGCTGCCTCTGCGCCGTAATTGCGTGGGCTAGGACACAGCGCTAGACAGCGTCACCCTACCCTCTACGTGAATCTGCTCCTGAAAACTGCGTTGTCCCTTCCTGTGTTTCTGCTGCTTTTCTAGTTGCTTTCTGTAGCTAGAACCTTCAAACTCTTAAGCTGGTGTCCCTCCTAGATCTACAATTGCTCTGATACCATGTAGAAATTTCTGAATCTTATATCTTATGCAAAAATTATTATTGTTAATCTGATTAAGCTTCTCCTACTTAGATAAGTTATTAACTGAATAAATTCAAGTTAACATCGAAGCAAAACACATAACAGATCTCTACCAATTCAGATCTAGAATAAGCACATGCACACATTGACAAAGTGACAAATTTATTTCTAGACAAATAGTCCCCGGAAAAACCCAATGTGGGAAAACCGGTCTCTGGCTGCTGGAGGGTTCTATTATTAAGAATATTTTTGAATACATAAATCTGGGTTCCAGATCTAGAAAACCCGACAGAGAATATATTAGATCTACATCTCACTGTCTGTTCTAGGGCCAAAATAATGACTGATCCACACCCCCAAATGGGATTTACAAAACTCAGCCACGATTAGGGCCTAGAAACCCCAGTGCTGCCCCTGAAAGGCTCTGTGTCAGCCTCTGAAGTCCCTGAAAGGCTCTGTATCAGCCTTGGAAGTCCTCCAAACCCTCAACGCTGCTCTGAAAGAGACTGTGTTACCCCAAATTGGGTGGCGTAGTCACTATGCTGCCCCTGAAGGGTCTCTGCGAAACACCATAGGGTTTCCTGCTGCTCAAAAATCACACTGTCCTTGGAGAGACTGTGTTGTCCTTGCTACTGCTGTTGCCTTCCTCTGCGATATCCTTGAGCTGATCTCTACCTCTTGTGTATTCTAGACCTCGGGATCAGATCATCCCCTAGGTCTAAATTCCTCTCTCTGCAGCTGAAACACTTCTGAGTATTCTTAGCAAACCCTGCCCTAGAATCTCAACTTAGCTTCAATGCTCTGCCTCTATGTGTCTTTACAAATGACCCCAAGCCTTTCCTTCGTTGACAAATCAACGACCATAATCAAATCTTGAATCAATGGCTAAGATTAAAAGAAAGCTTGATCCGTGTGACTTAAGACAATTTCATCACATGTTTAATTAAATTCACTTTAATTATTTAAGTTCCCTAAGTTTTAACTTAGGAAATACACTTAAAATAATTAATTAATTTAATATCTCCTAAACCAAATGAAATTTCCCAAATCCATTTCTGGGTCTTGTAGATCAGGTGAACTCTAGTCCCTCTACAAAGTTTGGGAGCTAGAGCACAACTGATGCTACCCCAAATACACAAAATCTCAACACAAGGCAAGATTTGTTGCAAGAGGCTTCTCTCAAAAAGAAGGCATAGATTATGATGATATATTTGCACCTATGGTCCGCTATACCACAATCCGATCTATTATTGCCCTTGTTGCTATGCAAGGATGGAGTCTACATTAGATGGATGTGAAGACCGTTTTTCTACATGGATCTATAAAGGAAGAGGTGTACGTGGAGCAACCTCTGGGGTTCAAAGTCCGAGATAAAGCAAGTCCCCAGGGCTTGGTACGAGAGGATAGTTGGCTAATTGATGAAGATGGGCTTCACTCGAAGTAATGATGATCCGAACCTTTATTTTAAGGTTGATAGAGAAAGGCCTCTCATTTTGGTTCTCTATGTGGACGATCTATTCCTGACAGGTGTTGACCCTCTCATTCATCAGTGTAAGAGGGAGCTAGCTTCCGAGTTTGAGATGAAAGACCTAGGACTGATGCACTACTTCCTAGGCTTGGAGGTCTGGCAGAGGCCAGGTGAGATTTTCCTTTCTTAAGGAAAACATGTCATGAAGCTACTGGATAGATTTGGTATGGTGAACTGTAAGTCTGTGTCGACACTGATGGAACTCAACTTTAAAAAGTTGAGCAGAAACGTTGTTGGGCCCGTGCTAGCAAATCCTACCGAGTATCGACAACTGATGGGGGCCTTGATGTTCTTAGTGAACTCCCGTCCAGAAGTATGTTTTTTAGTGAACACTTTGAGTCAACATATGGTTGATCCTCATCACATTCACTAGATTGGTGCTAAGAATCTATTGAGATATCTTCGGGGCACAATCAACCATCGGCTAAGGTACACTGCTGTAAGTTTGAGACTCCATGGATATACTGATGCCGATTGGGTTGGCAATGTGGTGGATCGCAAGAGCACATCTGGATGTTGCTTCACCTTGGGTTATGCTTCGATATCTCGGATGAGTAGGAAGCAGAAGTCGGTGGCTTTGAGCACCGTTGAAGTCAAATATATTGCAGCGAGTGTGGTCTGTTGTGCATTGAAATTTGGGTACCAGAGGACAAGTGGTTCCCTAAGGCTTTAATCTTTGGCCTAGGGAAAAGTGTCCAAAAGTATTTAACTTTTTTTCCTAAAGTGACTTTATAAGTGGTAAAGTCAAATATAATTTAAACGTGACTTTATAAGTGATAAAGTTACTATGTCTAATTTTAAAGTGACTTTAATAAAGTCAATGTGAAATTAGAAAGTGAAAAGTGACTTCGGAAATAAATGACTAAGAGGGTCTTTATTAAAGTGGGGTGAATTAAAAAATAGAAAGTGAGATTTAAATGCACATTTAATCTCAGCCCTAGATCTAAAGCTATCTCAGCCATTGGATTTAGGGATTCCCCAAAAGTCACTTAGGGTTAGGTTATAGGAGGAAAAGAGATAAAAGATCATTCATTTTCATTCTTTCATGAGCAGATTAAGAGAGGAGAAGAGAAAGCAAAGGAGACATTTCTGAGCAGAGAAGAGAAGGACAACACCATTTCAGCAAATCCGTACAGCAAAGCAAGAGCACAATTTTCAAGGCAAGAGACACGAAAAGCGAGGAAGGGAGAATAGCATTTATTGCTGCTATATTGGCACGCATTTCAAGGTCCGTACAGCAACAAGGAAGCACTGTTTTCAAGGTCTGTACAGCAGCAGCAGTACAGAAACCAAAGTCCGTACAGTAGCCGTACAGCATGATAATCGAGGCAGTCGTACAGCACAGATTTCAAGGCAACCGTACAGCACAATTTTCGAGGAAGTTGTACAGATGTCCGACACAATTTTCTATGTTGTCCGTACATCATTTAAGGCTGTAAATTTCTCTATAATTTTCTATTTTGCTTTGGCACAAAACTCGAGGTGCAATACAAACACAGTTTTCGAGATAAGTACATTTATATGGTTGCTGGAATTTTCACTGTGCATTTCATTACTCTGTAAAAGCAATATTCAAAAACAAAGAAAAGCTTTGGAACTGGTTTTCCCCAAGATTTGTAGGTGGTTTTTCCAAGGTCATGTTGACCAAAAATCAGCGTGTTATTTTCTCTGTGTGGCTGATATATTTTCTGAGTTTTTATTTCTGCATTTTCAGCACTGTGAAATTTCCAGAATTTGTGTTTACAGAAAATATTTATTATTTCCAGCTTGTTGAATGAATGGTTATGGGAATGGGCATTTAACTACATGGGAGTAATAAGGAGAAACTGAAAACCGGGGTTGGGCTAAAATTTCTACATTGTGAAGCTATTTGGTTGCGAAAGCTCTTCACTGCGCTGTTTGGGCATGTGACAGATACCACCGTTATCCTTTGTGATAACCAGAGTAGGATTCGTCTTTCTGAGAATCCTGTGTTCTACGATCGATCCAAGCATATTGATATCAGGTACCACTTTAGCCGAGATATGGTACAGCGAGGCGTCGTAAGGCTCGATCATATAGGAACTGATGAGTAGGTCACGAATATTCTCATGAAGCCCCTGGGGAAGGTCAAGTTCCTAACCTTTTGTGAGAAGCTTGGAATCGTGGAAAGACCCTCTTATGAGGGTCCTACTTGAGTTGGACTATGAGCTCTGGGATCTCCAGGGGGCTTGGGGATAGCTTCTTGGAGCTATATGCACATACGGCGCTAGGCTTGCCGAACCTTGTTGTGCTTTTGCCCCACCATTATGATATTGAGTTGGTTCACCTCTCTCTAATCTGTGCCCCGCACGCATCCTACCCATGGAGTTTCAGACTCATGGGAAGTACCTCTCATTTGGCCAATGAGGTGGGAAATGTGGATAGAGACCAATAGCAAGACTGATGGACACATCAGAGATTGTCTTACTCTCTATGTCTAGGATGGCACAAGTCCAACACCTTGATCTGGGATCAAGTATGATGAAGTTTTTACCTCTAAACTGACTTCGGGTTAGTAGGAGACTCTTTTAGTCCAAGAGAGGTTTTTACCTCTAAGCTAACTTCGAGTCAGTTGTGTGTGTGATGTCTTTGTGACACACCTTTTGTTCTATCTGAAATAAAGAGCCAGCAAAGCAAGTTACAGCAGGATGACGTACAATGTTTGGTAAAAGTAGGATGGCACTTGTGGTCAGATGGAGTTCTTCCTAGTTGACAGGGAGTGTTAATTTTGGGCAACTAGGTCCAAACTCCATGTTGCACTGCTCATATGACGATGGTCATATTTTTGTTGGACTCCTCTTTCAGAGAGGTGCAAGATTGATCTAAAGATCATCTTGATCAGATGAGCAGAATCTTTATTTTGAATTTATTTTCCACGTGTGCAAGGTAGGCCAGATTTGTAATGTAGGCTCACATGCCTAATAGATGTGTCACACACCCTCATTGATGGAAATAAATTGGAGAGACTTGGAGGTCATTTGCTCATCAACTCATCACACATTCTCTCATTGTGATTCGATAGCCTTTGGAGGCCTTTTCCCCCTCACACGTGTGGAGCGAAGCTGCTATTTTCTACGGATCTGTCTAGGGCTTTTTGCAACAGCATTGACTGTGGTCAACCCTTGGTCGTTTGACTTCCAACTTCTGCCAAAAATCCAATTTTAGGAGGTCATATAGCTGGGCACTAAAATCGAGGAATTCCGAGCTATTTGACCGCAGCCCTAATTTGTTGCATTTACTTTTCTGTTGTTGCCTGCATTGATTTTTCTGCACTATCTTTGGGTTGACTAGTTTTGACTTGTGATAAGTTGTCTTTGAAGGTTGTGGATGTGCCACAAGGAAGATTGGCTGACCGAGAAAGACTTTGTTGGTTGAAGCATCATGTTGACTGTCGTAACGCAACAATATCTCATATATTTGCTAGACAAAAGGAATTGTAAATTTGATCTATATTTGGCTTATCTTCTATTGATCTATTATTGTGTTCTATTAGCATTTTACTTTCAAGTTTATGTGATTGCTATTTTGTATTGGGCCTAAGAAAGATTGAAGTAAAAGTGCATCAAGCATAGAACACCATGGTTATCTAAATTTAACAAATTGACTACTAGTGCATGCTAGAACTAGGCTAAGCAAATGTCAACCCAAATCATGACACCCTATCCATGGACAAGGGAAAAAATGGAGTATTGTTTTGATGCCCTCAAAGTTATATACAAAGTAATTCTCTATGCCTTAACCAATGGAGATTGTTGATAATGTAGCCTGGAAGGTGATTTTGCATTGGTCAAGTGCCATGACATGTAGTGGTTCACCAAAATTCTCTCACAACAGAATTAATTAAATATTTCCTAAGTTTCGACCTTAGGCTTAGAATCAATAATTTTTATTTTTTTTTTAGATGCTCGGAATATCCAGTCTTCATTTTTAGTCTACATTTCGAGTCTAAGTTAGGACTCATCTTCACAACAAACCTACTAATAAGAGAATAGATTTGTAATATTCCTAATTTGCGACAGCAAATTGGAATATTCTATTTTGTTTATTTTGCCACCTATAGTTTGTAAATAAATAAAAAGTGAGTAAAGAGGGTCTAAACTCACTTAAATAAAATAAGACATCCACCTAGTAGCACAACGTTGTGACTTAAGTGGGAGTCAAGGGGGGGGACCCAACACCACGTGGAGGAGAGAGAGAGACTACGTTGGGTTTTGGAGGGAAACCAACACTATAAAAGATGAAGGAGCCTCCTCATTTCATTCATGCTTGGATTATGGATTGTTGAGTGAGACATATTGTCTTCTTTGGCACGCTGGCTGTTTAGCCCGTCTGCTGCACTGTTTAGTGCACCGAGTGTCTCCGTGCAGAGATCTCACCCTTAGCTCCGGGGGACTTCGAGTGCCTGCTTGGGTAAGGTTATTTTCTTAGCATCATCCTCCAGGACAGCGTTATTGCTGCAGCAGCGTAATACTGTGTTGTAGGGTGTTGCCGTGGTGACTTTACGACACCACCTCCTTCTCTTGTTTTTCAGAGGGAGAGTCTCTCTTTCCTTTGGAGGATCAGATTGGGAGACATTGGAGCTTATTATCAGATCTTGGCATCAGGCCTATATGTTCTTCATGGTATACTGCGCAGTTCCCAGATCTGCGTTATTGCTGAAGGAGCAGCGTTCTAGGGGTTTTGGCTTCATTTTGGAGTTAGATCTCTAATTGAGGGTGATCCTTGAATTGGCCAACCAATCCAAGTATATTTCTGATCTGATACTGAAGTTTGCTTCAGAAATTTTGAATCATTCTTCAGATCTGCTGCAGTAAAACTCAGATCTACTCCGGCATTCTCATGTATTGCTGAAATCCCCAAGGGGAAAGTAATAAAGAGCCCTTTGGGCATTTTGTCTTATTATAGATCTCTATTTTCATGTATTTATTAGTTTCAGATCTGTAATATAATAAATATAAGCTTCAGCATCCTGGAGAAAACGCTGAAGGGTTTCTGGATCAATCTTTTTTCTTGCTGCACCTCAATCTTGAGGGATTTTCTATATAAAACTGTTGTTTAACCTTGCTGAAAGCCTATGCCTTGTTCTCAAACTCATTATCTGATTATTCATAGTGCTTTACATCTCATACCTTCAGAAAATACGCTACCCTTGCTTCAGTAAAATTCTGCATACTCAAAGTCTTGGGAAATCAGGGTTTTTCTTGACTAGTTGGGAAGGAGGAACTGTTTAACATAGCAAAACGCCTTTGTTTGAGTTGAAATTCGACATGGAAGTCCCTCTTGACCTAATCTAACATATTCCAGAACCTTGACCCGTCATTTTACGCAGATTTTCTGATACACTCATTTTAGGGCCAAAATCCTCACTTTTCCCCACCTTTTTGCCCTTAAGAGCTGAGTAAAGGTCGTTTCTGTTATTTCTTTTGGTTTCTGAGCATTTTCAGACATATTATATGATATATGAAGCCATCATACCTGAAGAATGCGTTTTTCAGGCATGATCTGCTGAAAAATCCATTTTGGGGATATTACAGTCTGCTGCAGCCTGCACTATTACTGTTTGGGTGTGCTAGTTTTATACCACTTGGTGTGTTTATCTTTCACTCTTAGACAGAGTCTGGAAGGGGCCAGGTAGCCTCCAGACCTCATCCTCTTTTCAGAGGTGAGATATCTGGTAAATGCCCTCCCAGTCCATCTCTGGTTAGAGCTTGTTGTGTTTTAAAAGAATATTCCTGAAAAGGGAATATTACAAGATTAGGGTAAATAAATAGAGGAAAGAAATATGGGCGATGAAAGAGCCGACCAGCTCTTAATTTTTGACAAAGATTTAATTAATTGATTAGTTATTTATTTTAGTTTTTTAACCCAAATTTAATTCTAATTAGAATTATGACATAATTTCATTATCTGCGTTATCTATTATTTTATTCTTAATGTTAAAACCATGCTTCATAGAACCACATGATGTTGTCGTAGACCAATCCCTTGAATCCTCATTTGATAACACTCATCCAACATGTTGTTGTTCGACCCGTCGTGCTTGCTACAGTTTAATGAAGAGCAGTTGTGTTTGATGGTCGCATCCGAATTCACGGATGGGGGAACGTTACTATGCAGAGTATGTGCATCTTTACCATCCCTTCTCCCACTCTCTGAACCCGTGTTACAGGGATCCGAGTGGTTGTTGATTGGGGACTCTACATGGTCAATCTGTGAGGTTGGGGAATTCTGCGTAAAGGCGGACTCCGTGATACCGGTGCTATGATTTGGAATGGGTATCAATGCAAACACCTTTGCTGCGTTAACACAGTCCTTCATATGGAACACCAGCGCATGGATTCAAGGTTAGGGTTGAAGATGGGGAGTCTGAATCCTTCTTTAATGAGGAGGGAACCAGTGTTTGGACGGTGGAGGAGCTCGTTTGACAAGAATTGGCAGTCCCGGTCTGCGGGTCTATGAGAGTATGTCAAGGTCTCATTTTACTTTTTAATTTTAATTTTAATTTCTCAAGCTCCCTGTTTTGATTATCACGCGCTCGGATACCTTCTTTGTCAGCCTTCAGCGCTGTCGCGGCATCGATGGTGGACCAGAGGTCCTTGCGAATGACAAGAGCTAGCTTCAGAGGAATTTTGAAAGCTTTTGTGGACAGATGATCCAACCAAAATCTACTTCAATGAATTTCATGGCGGATTAGGGATTTGTTGAGCCAGTCGAATGCCCTGTGGTTGTGTTGGTTGTGCAGTTTATGTGTGATGAGAGCGAAGGATGGTGTAAGATTAGAATCACGGTAGTGTTTTATTTTATTGGCCATTATTTTTATAAAGTTGAGAGGTCAATGAAAGATTATATCACGACCGTTGATCTTGTCAATTTTTTTGGTAGCATCGGATGTGATCTAGCTCCGAAACTTTGTGGAGGGGCTAGAACACATGAGATCTCCAAGACCTAGAAATCGTTTGGAGAAATTCCACCCGGAGCTTAAGTTATTCAAATAATTAATTATTTTAAATGGAGCCTAAGTTAAAACTTGGGGAAATAAAATAATTAAAGTGAATTAATTTAAAAGTGGGTGACAATGTTCTAAGGGACAAAGATCAAGTCTTTTCTAATCTTAGTCATTGATTAGAGATTAGATCACGGTCGTTGATTCATCAACAGGAAAAGTATAAAGGAAGGCTTGAGGGACAGTTGGAGAACACACACAGAGACTGAATTTAGAGATCAAATTCTTCCAATGGAGCAGTGCTCGAACAAAGATCAGATCTGAGTAATTCAATGCAGTGAGGGGCAGTTCGATAGCGGGACTTCAGTCCAAGGCCGAGAATACAAGTACAGAGAGGCAGATCAGCACCAGGAGAGACAACGTAGCCCTTGAGAGGGTGACGCAAATCCAGAATGTTTCACGCAAAGTTAGAAGGGTGACGCATGCTAGAGGGGGTGATGCAGTCACTTTAGCAGCTGCATTGGGGTTTCTGTGAGGAAAATCGGGAGCCATTCAGCAGATCGATTTCTAAGCCAGGACGTCTCACGAGGAGGGTGACACAGCCACTAGAGGAGGTGACACAGTCTCAGCACAAAGCTTGTTGCAGCCATCGTCACACAGCACTGGGGACAGCGCAATCACCTGTGGGGTTTCTTCATTCTGCTGCTAGATTAGTCGAAATATCTGTCTTTGAACAGAGGTACTTCTACCAAGGATTTTCTTTTTTGGGTGAGCCGGAATTGGCACCCTATATTGTATTCAGAAATCTGCATAATAATATAAACCCTCAAAACTGTTGCACTGGTTTTCCCGCATTGGGTTTTTTTCTGGGACAATTGTCCAAAAATAAGTGTGTCCTTTGTCTGAATGCTTCATTTATTTTTCAATACTTGATTAGTATGGGTGTGTAGGCTACAGTGTATTTACATTAATATTTTCTTGATGTATTCAGAAAACAACTTGTTAAATTAATGAAAACAAGTAGGTAATGTAAATCAGATTTCTGCAGGACGATTTATGTAACTTAGATTCAAAAATTTTCACATGGTATCAGAGTTGTTGCAGATCAAGTAGAGTTGAAGCCATCAGCGAAAGGACGAAGAAAAATTTGTTGTAGGAAGGCAGTTGTCCCGAGTGATAGTGTTGAACCAGAAAGAGGCACAGGAAGGGGTGACGCAGCCACTAGAGGGGCTCAGGCAGAGCCTACGTCAGCCAGCTAGGGTGACGTTGTAGCTGTAGAAGAGGCAGCGTAGTGTTTGTTGTGCCAGCGCAGAGGTTTTGAGCCTCAAATTTTTTCGGTTGCCGTGGCTGGAAGTGCATTTCGATTTTCTTCTGGAATTGCTAGTGGGGCATTGTTACTGTTGTTGCAGAACAATGTCTAGTGGGACAATGGCAAAGTAGAGGGAAGCAGTTCCTCAGAAGACTTCTTGCCAAACAGTCTAGATCCAGTGATGATCAACAGTAAAGAGTGATCGGAGAGGAGTGTTTTGACATCAGTTGACAAAAGGATTTCCATAAAGGAAATCGATTTTCAGAGGGAGCTTGTTCCTTAGAGGGTTTCTAGCGCCAAAGAAACCCAGATCTGAGCTTTTTTGGGGTAGCAGCAAAAGAGGGAGAAGAAAACCATATCGACATTTTCTTGTTGAGTAGAGATGGCAGCACATGGACTAAGGGATCAGGACAAGTTGGATGGAGCATTGAAATTTGTCATCTGGAAGGCCAGGATCCTGTCAATTTTGGATGAACATCGCATCAAGGATCATGTCTTGAATGTAGTTGATGTTCCTATTGATGCTTATCCTCTCAAGAAATACGAGGAGG
Source organism: Pinus albicaulis (assembly GCA_034641835.2). Lineage (NCBI taxonomy): Eukaryota > Viridiplantae > Streptophyta > Pinopsida > Pinales > Pinaceae > Pinus > Pinus albicaulis. The sequence goes on from CM076578.1 coordinate 1,533,176,617, forward strand.
CTCAAGCGAAGGAAAAAGGCTTGATCATGGACGGAGTCAAGGATCATGTGATCCCACATATTGCCAAGAAGAACAGCATGGGAAATGTGGACTTCCTTGACCACTATGTACCAAGGAACTTCTGTCCACCGGAAGATGTTGCTTGAGAATCAACTCACATTGTTTCAGATGCAAACGGGAGAAGAGATCGACCCCTTCCTTATCATATTGCAAGCAATCCGAGATCAACTAGCTTCCGTAGGGGCTACTCCAGATGATGGTCTTATGGTCAAGACTGCATTGAATGCAATCTCTGAAGACTGGGAGAACTTTGTCCAAGGCATTTTGGGCAGAGCAACTCTTCCAAATTTGGAAGAGCTGTGGGAAGCTCTTCGACAAGAACAGATCAAAAGGTTGACCAAGGCCGGAAGCAACAGCACGGGGATCAAAATCAAGGACGAGGAAGAGGAAGATGCGACTCTCGCATCTAAGGGCCAGCACAAGCAGCAAAGAAGGAAGAAGGACTTCTCAAAGGTCAAATGCTTCAGGTGTGGAGAATTGGGACATTTCGCCACACAATGCCCTCAGAAGAAGAAGGGCAAAGAAGAATTTCACTCGAAGGCTACTGCAGCGAAAGATGATGACGGGGATGATGATGATTGTGCCATGAGTGCTCACGTGCCTCGAGAGAAGAGGTGGGGCGACATTGACCTGTAGTTCTTTGAACTACAATGAAGGGGTAGGATCCTTGAGGTGCCCAAACTCTTGGATCACATACGGCTACGGGAGCCCTTAATGACAGTAGTAGAGTGACGGGTGTCAGTTGGTGTGAGAGATGATGGAACAACAGTGGCAGAGCTAGAGTGCCGATGTCTGAAGCAGCGCAGAGCAGAAGCAGCAGTAGTAGCGCAGTGCAGAGTGGTGCATAGCAGCAGCAGTCCAGTGGCATCAGAGGGTCAGTGCAGATTAGCAGCAGAGGTAGTTCCAGCATCGAGGAGTATTCAGACAGACCAGTTTGTCAGTTTTGGGAGGTTTTTTAGTTGCTTATCTCTCAGCAACTGAGTTGCAGTGCAGCAGTTAGCAGTGGAAGTGGCAGTGCTATGGGCAGCATGATGCAGCATTTGAGAGGGAGCTGCAACACAGATGTAGCAGTGTCAATGGCAGTGACATGGGCAGCAGTACAAATAGCAGGAGCGCAGTGGATGAGTCGCAGCAACCGAGCATCTGTAGCGCAAATTACCAATGTCGTGGATCAGGGTGATGCTTCCGGTGTGAAGTATTGCTTGAGCACATTCCTCGCTAAGAGGAAGTGTTGATTTTTGGGTAGCATCAGATGTGCTCTAGCTCTGAAACTTTGTGGAGGGGCTAGAACACATGAGATCTCCATGACCCAGAAATCATTTGGAGAAATTCCACCCGGAGCTTAAGTTATTCAAATAATTAATTATTTTAAATGGAGCCTAAGTTAAAACTTAGGGAAATAAAATAATTACAGTGAATTAATTTAAATGTGGGTGAGAATGTTCTAAGTGACGAAGATCAAGTCTTTTCTAATCTTAGTCGTCGACTAGAGATTAGATCACGATCGTTGAATCATCAACAAGAAAAGTATAAAGGAAGGCTTGAGGGTCAGCTGAAGAACACTCATAGAGACTGAATTTAGAGATCGAATTCCTCTGACGTAGCAGTGCCTGGACAAAGATCAGATCTGAGTAATTCAATGCAGTGAGGGGCAGTGAGGCAGCGGGACTTCAGTACAAGGCCGAGAATACAAGTGCAGAGAGGCAGATTAGCACCAGGAGAGAAAGCGCAACCCTTGAGAGGGTGACGCAGAGCCAGCAGGGCTCACACAGAGTCAGAAGGGTGACACAGAGCCAGAGGGGGTGACGCAGTCACTTGAGAAACTGTGTTGGGGTTTCTATGAGGCAGATCGGACAGCCATTCAGCAGATCGATTTTTGAGCAGCGAAGGCTCACAAGGAGGGTCACCCAACCACTAGGAGGGTCACGCAGCCACTAGAGGAGGTGACACAGTCTCAGCACAGAGCTTGCTGCAGCCATCGCTACACAGCACTAGGGACAGCGCAGTCACCTGTGGGGTTTCTTCATTTTTCTGCTGGATCAGCCAAAATATGTCTCCGAATAGAGGTACTTCTGCTGAGGATTTTCTTCGTTGGGTGAGCCGGATTTGGCATTCTAGATTGTATTTAGAAATCTGCATAATATTATAAACCCTCAGAATTGTTGCACCAATTTTCCCGCATTGGTTTTTTCCATGGACAATTGTCCAAAAATAAGTGTCCTTTGTCTGAATGCTTCATTTATTTTTCAGTACTTGATCTGTATAGTTGTGTAGGCTACAATGTATTTACATTAATATTTTCTTAATGTATTCAGAAAATAACTTGTTAAATTAATGAAAACAAGTAGGTAATGTAAATCAAATTTCTGCAGGAGGATTTCTGAAACTTAGATTCAGAAATTTTCACAGATATCAAGTGTGGAGGTGTAATCTTAGCCCTCCATCACTTTGGAGATTAGGTCAGAAATTATAAAAGCAAAATAGATTGTTTGAGAGGTAGTTCGATTGGGCACTATAAACTGGGTATTCAACTAAAGATTAGTAGGAAGAATTGACAACTATTGAGAAAAGGTACCAGGAGGTGTTTCCTAGTACTTCAACCTTTTTGCCCAGGAAAACACATTAAAACACATTTTTTAAAACAGTAATGACCCAATGACTAGGCAAGGGCCGAGACATCCCGTATTGACCACAGAAGGAGTGAAAAATCTCTAGGGCTTCCTACTCCTTGAGCGTAATCAATATAAGCTAAGCATATCATTTAGAGGAATCGAACCCAGGTAGCGAGGGAGTTAACAACCCATCTCAACCTCTCGGTCCACCCTTACTTGACACATTTCGACAATATCGCGATATTTTGGCGATATTGTCAACACTGGATGAAACAGATCTGAATGAGCTATGGCACAGAAGAATGGGGCACTTGCATCATGGGGCGTTGAGAACTCTCCAGAAGACTGTCACAGGTGTTCCAGAATTGAGCACCGAACGGGATGATGTCTGCAAGGGGTGTGTATTGGGGAAATATGCCAAGGCAGCATATCAAAGAAGCAACAATAGGGCCAAGGGTGTGTTGGATCTAATACACTCAGATATCTGCGGGTCGATGTCTACAAGAGCTCTTAGTGGTGCCGAATATTTCGTCACCTTCATTGATGACCATTCCAGGAAAACCTGGATCTATTTCTTGAAGACCAAGAATGAAGTCTTCAATCGATTTAAAGAGTTCAAGGCTCTGGTGGAAAATCTGACAGGGAAGCGGATCAAGGTATTGCGATCAGATAATGGAGGTGAATACATAGATAAAGAATTCACCGGATTCTGTGTAAGGGAAGGCATCAAAAGAGAATGGATAGCTCCATACAATCCGGAGTGGTAGAAAGGAAGAACCAGACTATTGTTGAAGCAACCAGAGCTATGTTGTATGACCAAGACATGCCCAAATTACTATGGGTTGAAGCTTGTAATACAATTGTATACATTCAGGACAGAACTCCTCACACTACACTGAGAAAGATCACGCTAGAAAGTGTCTTCACTGGCAGCAAGCCCGAAGTGAGTCACTTTAGGATCTTCGACAGTACAGCTTACTGTCATATACCCAGCGAGAAGAGGAAGAAATTGGAGATGACTGCTGAAAAGGGTATTTAGTAGGATACAACGAAAATGCAAAGGCGTATTGTATCTACATTCCTGAGAGCAGGAAAGTAGTGGTGCGAAAAGATGTGAAATTCATGGAGGAGAAAGCCTTCAGAAGATCACGAAAGTTGCCTTCTGCTACGCAATCAGAGGAAGAGCCTCTGGTTGAGCCCCAACAACCAGCATCAAAAAATTCGGTTGCCTCTCCAAGGCATAGTGATCCAAATGATGGATCTTCCGAGGATTTGCAAGAAGGAGAGTCAATAAATCCACCAACCACTAGTGGAAGAACGAGCAGGGAGTTTCGACAATTTATGAAGGATGCAGAGGATTTTGCTGAAACTCCCTGGAATGAGAAGAGACAGCGTAAGCAGCCTGAAAGGTATCAAGCCTTAGTTGCTCATCAAGCCTTAGTTGCTCAAGTCGGAGAACCTTCTAGTTTTCGGGAAGCAGCTCAGCACCAGGTGTGGGTCGATGCAATGGTGGAAGAGTACAGTTCCATCATGACAAATGATGTCTGGGAAGTGGTACCCAGACCGCAGGAGAGATCAGTTGTAGGATCCAAATGGATCTACATGATCAAGTATGTTGCAGATAGCAGCATCGAGAAATTTAAAGCCAGGTTCTTGGTTAAGGGGTATGCTCAGAAGGAAGGGATAGACTATGAAGAAACCTTCACAACTATAGCCAGATACACATCTATCAGGTCCGTGATATCCCTTGTTGCGTAGATGGGATGGGAAATTCACCAGATGGACGTCAAGACGGCATTCTTGAATGGTGTGATAGAAGAAGAAGTGTATATAGAACAACTAGAGGGCTTTGAGACACATTATCAGAAAACTCAAGTGTGCAGACTGAAGAAAGCATTATATGGACTGAGGCAAGCTCCTAGAGCCTTGTATGGCCGGATTGACAGCGACCTGTAGAAGATGGGATTCGTCAAGAGTGATGCAGATCCCAATCTCTACTATCTAAGAGTAGGGAGTGAGCCATTGACACTGGTATTGTATGTGGATGATCTGTTTTTAACAGGATCAGCAAGGCTCATCACAGATTGCAAGAAGAATTTAGCTGAAGAAATTGACATGAAGGATCTAGGACGGATGCACTATTTTCTGGGGTTGGAAGTTTGGCAGCAGAATGGGGAGATCTTCCTTGGTCAAGGAAGATACACTACAGAGATTCTGAAGAGATTTCAGATGGAGGAGTGTAGGCCCATGACCACTCCAATGATAACAAACTGGAGGAAAATCGACACGTCCAAGGATGATGAAGTTGATCCCACACTGTATAGACAGCTCATAGGGTCATTGATGTATCTGGTAAATACAAGGCCAGACATCTGTTATGTTGTTAATACCTTAAGTCAGTTCATGGTGGAACCGAAGAGGGCACATTGGGCAGCAGCGAAACATGTTCTCAAGTACCTTCGAGGGATAGTCGAACTTGGATTAAGTACACCCGTCACAATGATGTCAGGTTGAGTGGTTTCACTGATGCAGATTGGGCTGAAAGTTCAGTGGATCGGAAGAGTACCAGTGGGTACTGTTTTAGTCTGGGATCAGGAATGACATCCTAGTGCAGCAAGAAACAAAAGTCTGTAGCACTGAGTTCAACAGAGGCAGAATATATGGCAGCTAGCACAACTTCGTGTGAAGCCATATGGCTCAAGAAACTGTTAGTAAATCTACTCAAGGAGAAGATGGAAGCGACCAGCATTTTATGTGATAATCAAAGTTGCATAAAACTCTCTGAGAATCCTGTGTTTCATAATAGGTCGAAACATTTTGACATCCAGTGTCGCTTCATCAGGGACTGTGTGCAACGTGGAGCTGTTTAGTTGCAATACACTTCAACAGGAGAATAGGTGGAAGACATCCTCACCAAGGCTCTAGGAAAGACAAAGTTTGTCTACTTCAGAGAGAAGATGGGGATGATGAAGAATCCCCTCCAGTAGCAGGAATGGAGGATTCAGTATTCAGAGGGAGCTGTGGTACAGATGCAGCAAGTGACAGTGGCAGTGTCAAAGGCAGCAGTACAAGGGGCAACGGTGCAGCAGATGGGGGGAGCAGAATCCTGAGGTCAGCAGCGCAGAGGGTGCTTCAGAATCAGAGCAGCATGCAGCAGGCATAATGTTGGAACACCTTCCTCGATAAGAGAGAGTGTTGATTTGTGTAGCATCTGAAAGTGTTCCAAGTCTCAAACTTTGCAGGGAGGCTTGGACAGCAACATTCCAAAGAAATCAGAAACAGTTTGTGGAAATTCCACTTGGTTCAAGACTTATTAAAATAATTAATTATTTTAATAGAGACCCTGAGTCCAAACTTAGGGAAATGAAATAATTAAAGGGTATTAATAAGTCAGAGTGTGAAACTTCTAGAAAACATGGATCAAGTCAAGATTTAATCTTAGCACTTGATTAATCTTTTAATCTAGGTCGTTGGTTCTCCAACGGGAAAAATATAAAAGAAGGCATGAGGGTCACTTGGAAGATAAGCCGGGCACACACTCAATACCCGAAGGAGATCCACTTTGATGTAGAATTCAATCTCAGTGGGAGAGTTGCAGGGCGAGAAGTTGTAGGAGCAAGAGGAGGTCAGGGGTGATTGAGATCAGGGTCGGAGAGCAACAGTGGGTCACCACAGGCAGCTTGAGGCTGTAGCGCAGAGACCCCACGCAGTCTCCACGCAGATTCACAGTCCAGCGATGGGATTGCGCAGAGACCCCACGCAGTCTCCACGCAGGGACTTGCAGGGGCTATTCTGGGTGTCATAAATTTGTCCAAGTTGGACATTTAGTCTCGTGTGGTTCAGAATTTATCTGCTGAATTTTTTCCCTGTAAAGATATCATTTGTTGAAGAATTAATAAGACCCTCATCTGTTGCACCGGTTTTCCTGCGTTGGGTTTTTCCAGGGACAATTGTCCAAAAATAACTGTATACATGTGATTGATTCTTGTGCTTATGTTCTCTACTGTTTATTTCTCTGCATATATAATTGTGAATGTTGCAGTAGTATTTATTTCGATATTTGCCGGAAGATTTCTGAATAATAACTTATTGAAATAATAAGTAGGAGAAATAAATCTATCACTGCAACTAGTTGTAAATTTTCACAAAAAGTGGTAGTCTGACTACACTAACTTGGAGGAAAAATTTGTGGAGAAATTTTGTTGAACAGAGGTTGATTTTTTTAGCAAGAAAAGTCAGATTGTGGTCCAAATTCCAAGAAAATTAGAGGTCCTATGCAGAAACACGATTTTCTAGAATTGTGGCTCAAGTTTCAAGAAACAAAAAGGAAGAGATAAATACCCTAGTTGCGTTTGTAATGCGATAAATTATTCTCAGAGAAAAGCAAAATAAAAATTTCTTTATCACTGGTTTTCCCTTTGTGAGTTTTTCCAGGGTCAAAGTTGACCAAAAATAAGTGTTTTATTTTATGCGTGAATGCTTGTCTCATTTATCTTATCAGCTATAAAGTGAAAGGAAAACAAAAGTAAAGGTAGCTCCTGTGTTTTAATTGGTATTTGTATTTGAGTTTATATCAGCCATGTGAAATGGGTTGTGGGCATTAAACCTTATCCAAAAAAAATGAAACCGAGTTGGGGCTACAGTAGAACACCTTATTTTTCTGCAGCGAACAAGGCAGCAACAGGTCAATTTCAGGGAAGCAAGCAGGGTGTGAAAACCAGGCCGTAGTTTACTAGGCCATGAAGGCAGAAATTTGTTGGGCCATAAAGGCCATGTTTGGTCGGCCATAATTGCCTATCACTTGAAATCTCAACTTATTCTAATTACAAAATTGAAAGTCTATCTCTAATTGCATAATTGAAAGTCTATCTCTAATTGCATAAAGGAAATATTAATGCTAGATTGTAGAAAATAGATCTAAATACTAGTTGTACAATTAGAGTTTTAACACTACTTTGCAAAAAATAAATCTTAACACTAATTGCAGAAAACGAAATTTTAACTCTATTTGCATAAAAGGAAATTTAACTCTATTTGCAAAAAGAAATGCTAATGCTAATTGCTTGCAGAAGGAAAGTAAATCAAACAAAAACTTGTGACTTCAAGTGATTACTAATGTTCGATAATAGTTCTGAAAAACCATCTCTTCATCATCCACGAAATTAACTGAGTAATAAAACTAAATTGATTTGAACGAAACACATGCTAGAAATAGATCTTTTTGGTATTTTATTTTATGAGCGCTCTGGAAACAAAACAACAGGTGCTTAGAACATGATTCAAATGTAACCATTCAGAGAGAAAACTACATGAAACTTCTATGTGAATGCAGACTATTTATGAAAATTTGAAATGTAAATAAAAACTAACTACCCTTACAAGTCAAGGGCCCCTCCCATGAATGTAAGTTCAGCACTGCTTAAATGATAGCTCAACCACGCATTGGAAAGGAACAGAGTGTTATATTAATCTAAAGAGGTTTCCTGAATAGAGTTTCAAATACTGAAATGAACAACTTAACTATGTTTTTGGTTTCGCCTCACAGATTTTATACAATTCTTTGTCAAACTAATCTAAGAGTCTTGTGTCGATAGGTAATTGAACTGATATGCCATCTAAGAAGTGAACTTGAATTAAAACTCTATCTCCTCATGATTTGCTATTGGAAGAGAAAATAATGAGGGATTCTTCTCGAACATTGCTTCTCGAACGAATAAATCTTCTCCACGCTCACTTGATATCGCCATGATCTTCTATTGAACTTCGCTTGACTGTTGCATCGTCGTAACCAAAGTTTGACTTTAGGTTTGATTCTTAGATATTTTGATCTATGTAACTTGCGAAATCATGTTGATAGGTGTGTGAAAATTTCTGAAATTTGCACTTATGCAAAAAATTTTATTGTTAATCTAGTTATGCTCCTCCTACTTAGATAAGTTATTAACTGAATAAATTCAGATTAAAATCAAAGCAAAACACATAACAGATCTTCACCAATTCAGATCTAGAACAAGTACATGCACACATAGACAAAGTGACAGATATTTTCTGGACAAATAGTCCCCAGAAAAACCCAATATGGGAAAACCGGTCTTCTGGCTGCTGGAAGGGTTTTATTATTAAGAATTTTCTGAATACAACAAATCTGGGTTCCAAATCTGGAAAACCCGATGGAGAAATAATAGATCTACAGCTCACTGGTTGTTCTAAAGCCAAAATAATGACTGATCCACACCCTCAAACGAGATTTACAAGACTTAGCCAAAATTAGGGCCTAGAAACCCCAGCGCTATCCCTGAAGCCTCTGCGTCCCTCAGCACTACTCCGGAAAGGGCTGCGTTACCCCAGACTGGGTGACAGTCCTTAAGCTGCCACTTAGGGTCTTTGCATAACCCTTGAGGGCTTCCAGCTGAAAATCACGTTGTCCTTGAGGGACTGCGTTGTCCTTGTTGTTTCTGCTCTCCTGCTTCTCTACGTTATCTCTTTAAGCTGATCTCTACCTCTTGTTGATTCTAGACCCCGGGATCAAATCATCCCCTTGGCCTAAATTCCCCTCTTTCCAACTGAAACACTTTTGAGAATTCTTAGCAAACCTGCCCTAGAATCTCAACTTAGCTTCAGTGCTCTGCCTCTGTGTGTCTTTACAAATGACCCCAAGCCTTTCCTTTATACTTTTCTCGTTGGGAAACCAACGGCCATGATCAAATCTTGAATCAATGGCTAAGATTAAAAGAAAGTTTGATCCGTGTGACTTAAGACAATTTCATCACACGTTTAATTAAATTCACTTTAAATATTTAAGTTCCCCAAGTTTTAACTTAGGAAATGCATTAAAATAATTAATTAATTTAACATCTCCTAAACTAGATGAAATTTCCCAAATCCATTTATGGGTTTTGTAGATCAAGTGTACTATAGTCCTTCCTCAAAATTTGGGAGCTAGAGCACAATTGATGCTACCCCAAATACACAAAATCTCAACACTCCCTCTTAGAATCAAAAGTGTGCTCTAGCAATACATCGCACTATCCATTACAAGATTTTGGGCAATGGTTTTGTGTTGTTGATGCTTGGCCTGCTGCCATTCAACTCTGCACTGTTGTTGCCATTTTGTACTGCTGCCCATGACTCTGCCACTGCCACTGCAACCTCTATATTGAAGCTCCCTCTCAATATGTTGCATCTATGTTGCTCATAGCACTGCCACTGTTCATCTGCTGCATTGTAACTTCAATTGTTGAGAGAAACAACTAAATCTCCTACCCAATCTTTGACAGACAAGTCAAATGGGTTGCATCGTCATCACTGAAGCTCCATAGTAGTTGTGCATCTGAAGGATGATGCACAACTACAGCTCTGCACTGCATAAGCAGACTCCCTCTGCACTACTGAAGTCACATCAACCCCTTGTGCTGAAATATCTCATGTTGTTGTTGTACTGCATTGTCCCTCTGAAGCCTTTTGCGTTGTTGCAGCTCTTCACTGTGTAAGCAGCTCTGCTCTATGTTGCTGAAGTCACATCAGCCTCTGCACTACTGCTGCTTCTATGTTGTTGCTGCTCTTCTCTGCAATGCTCCTCCCAGTCTTCAGATCTGCCTCTGTTTCATCTGTGATCTATGCACCCACTGCTCCACTTGTCCCGCTACTGGCTGTTGTAGATCGCATGTGATCCAAGAGATGAGTTTCTCAAGGATCTCGCCTGATACTATGTAGCTCCTCTACATATCCATGTCAACCCACCTTTGCGGTTCATGAGCACTCATGGCTGCATCATCTGCCACAGCAGCCTTGGAAGAAGAAGCTTCCTTGTCCTTTTTCTTCTGAGGACAATTGCTAGCAAAATGTCCCATTTCACCACACTGGAAGCACTTGATCTTTGATAGATCCTTCTTCTTCTTTCCCTGCTGCCTCTTTGATGCCAAGGCTACATCTTATTCATCTTCCTTCTTCACTTTGCTCAATCCAGAGCTGTATTGCTTCTTGTTGAATCTGCGGAGTTCTTCTTGACGTAGAATTGCCCACAAGTTGTCCCAATCTGAGAGGTCTACTATGCCCAAGATGCTTTGGATAAAGGTTTCCCACTCATCTGTGACTGCATTGAGAGCAGTCCTGACCATCACATCGTCTTCCACCTTAGCACCCGTTGCAGTCAACTGATCCCTCATTGACTGCAATCTGAAGAGGAAATGCTCATGTCTTCTCCCTTGGTCATCATGAATGACCTCATCTGACTCTCCAACAGCATCTTCCTTTGGACAGATTTTCCCTCATATAGGGAGATTAAGGCCTTCCACATCTCATTAGTTGTCTTCTTCTCAGCTAAGTGTGGTATAATATGGTCCTTAATTCCATCCATGATCAGCCGCTTGGCATGCCCAGCAGCTTCCTTATGCTTCCATAGGCGATTTGGATCGGTTGGTGTGGCCAGAGTTTGCTTTGCATGGTCTCTTAGATTATATGCCTCAGGGACTATCAAGATCCTTGCCTTCCAAACTGAGAAGTTAGAAAGGCCATCCAACCTGTACTGATCACGCATTCCATGAAGAGCCATCTGCTCAAAAATGTGTCGGAACCTCCCTTTCTCTTCGCTAGAGAATTGGATCTAAGGCCCTTGGCGAAACAGGAATCTTCTGCTCCCTCTAACAACTGAATTCCCTCCTTGAAAATCTGCCAAATCAATAATGATTCGACTCTCTCTTTGATCCTCTGATCAATTTGCAAGTTTCTTTGGCTAGAAACTTTTTGAGAAGCTGATCTCCTCCCGCTCTTTGTCACTTGTGCTTAGGCTAAAATTCTGAAATCTTCAAAATTTTAACCCCACTAGCACCTTCTGAATTTCTGCAGCTAATCTTCAATATTTTCTGAATCTGACAGATTCAGATCTGCATCACATTGGCTGACTTCAGACAAATCCAGCGATGTTTTTGAGCTTCCTCTGCGCAGTAATTGTGTGGGCTTGCTAGGAGACAGTGTTAGACTGTGTCATCCTTCCCTCTGCGTGAATCTGCCTCTGAAAACTGTGTTGTCCCTTCAGATTTGCATTTCTACTGCTTTTACAGCTGCTTTCTGCAGCTAGAACCTTCAGCCTCTTGCTGGTGACACTCCTAGATCTACAATTGCTCTGATACCATGTGAAATTTCTGAATTTTGCCCTTATGCAGAATTTTTTACTGTTAGTCTGGTTATGCTCCTCCTACTCAGATAAGTTATTAACTGAATAAATTCAGATTAAAATTGAAGCAAAACACATAACAAATCTTCACCAATTCAGATCTAGAACAAGTACATGCACACATAGTCAAAGTGACACAAATATTTTCTGGACAAATAGTCCCCAGAAAAACCCAATGCGGGAAAATCGGTCTTCTGATTGCTGGAGGGTTTTATTATTAAGAATTTTCTGAATACAACAAATCTGGGTTCCAGATCTGGAAAACCTGACAGAGAAATAATAGATCTACAACTCACAGGTTGTTCTAAAGCCAAAATAATGACTGATCCACACCTTCAAACAGGATTTACAAGACTTAGCCAAAATTAGGGCCTAGAAACCCCAGCTTTCTCCTTGAAGCCTCTGCATCAGCTTTTGAAGCCTCTGCGTCCCTCAGCGTTGCTCCGGAAAGGGTTGCGTTACCCCATACTAGGTGATGCAGTCCTTACGCTGTCCCTTAGGGTCTTTGCATAACCCCTGAGGGCTTCCAGCTGAAAATCGCATTGTCCTTGAAGGACTGCGTTGTCCTTGCTGCTATTGCTCCCCTGCTTCTTTGCGCTATCTCTCTGTGCTGATCTTTGCCTCTTGTTGATTCTAGACCCCGGGATCAGATCATCCCCTTGGCCTAAATTCCCCTCTCTGCCACTGAAACACTTCTGAGAATTCTTAGCAAACTCGCCCTAGAATCTCAGCTTAAGCTTTAGTGCTCTGCCTCTGTGTGCCTTTACAAATGACCCCAGGCCTTTCCTTTATACTTTTCTCACTGGGGAACCAACGGCCATGATCAGATTTTGAATCAATAAGATTAAAAGAAAGCTTGATCTGTGTGACTTAAGACAATTTCATCACATGTTTAATTAAATTCACTTTAATTATTTAAGTTTCGTAAGTTTTAACTTAGGAAATACATTAAAATAATTAATTAATTTAATATCTCCTAAACCGGATGAAATTTTCCAAATCCATTTCTGGGTCTTGTAGATCAAGTGTACCCTAGTCCTTCCTCAAAATTTGGAAGCTAGAGCACAACTAATGCTACCCCAAATACACAAAATCTCAACAAGGAGGACATCCATGTGGGGAACATCTGTCATCTACAGGTACCTTTCATTCCTTCATTGGTGCATTGTAACCTATCTAATCATGGATATCGCTGCAGAATTCAATATTATCTGCCATACTACATTTTTCCAACATGTTATTCATGGTTGGATTTATAGGGAAAACTCCTCTAAGCATAGTTGAACATCTTATAGGAGGAGGAAGTGAAGGTACAAACTCTATGATCATTGTGAGGTTTCTATCATCCCCCTCTTTTGTATTGCAGGATAATGTGTTAGTTTTTGTAGCATCGGATGTGTTCTAGTCTTGAAATTTTGTGGAGAGGGTAGAATACATGAGATCCTGGAAATTCCGCCTAGAAATGATTTAATTAGATTATTAGTCAGTTTTTAAATATTTCCTAAGTCTAAACTTAGGGGATATGAATAATTAATCATAATTAATTAAGTCAAGGTGTGAATGTTCTATAAACTCACATGGATCGATTTCATGTTAATCCTAGCCATCGATTAAGATCTAATCTTGGTCGTTGAAGTCCCAACAGAGGATTATAAGAAGAAGTCGATGGAGCTTGGAGAAATCACTTGACCAGTTCGATTTTACTGGGAAATCGATTTCCAGAGTGGCAGTTGCTTGCTACCGAAGAGAGATTCAGTGAGATTGAAGCAGTTAGAGAGGGGAAGAGACAATGAAGCTGAAGGAGGCATTCCAGTTCCAGTGAGTGCATTTACAGAGAGGCAAAAGTGCCACAGAGAGGCTGACACAGAGGCAACGCAGTAGCCTCTAGAGGCGATTCCATATTTAATGGGGAGAAGCAGAGATTTAGTGTCAGAAGCTGGGCAAAGGTTCCAGAGGCCAAGAGAGTCATTTTCCTAGATAGTAGCTGACCAGACAGCTTGAGGAGAAGCAATTTCGAGCTGGGTGAAGCAATGATTGCGCTAGGGTGATGCAGTGACTGCGCAGAGGCAGTTTGGATGGCTCAATTTTGAGTTGAGGTCAGTGCTTGAATTCACCTGTGGAGTGAGGAAAATTCTCACTAGATTTCTCTTGCCAGCTTTCTCTGTAGGATTTCCAATTTGGGTATCTAGTTGTACTCAGATTCTTTCAATCTTGCATAATATTAAAACCATCATCTGTTGCACTGGTTTTCCCAAGTTGGATCTTTCCTAGGACTTTTGTCCAAAAGTAATTGTGTTATTTTATGTGTGTGTGCTAACATTTCTTCCAACGTTTATTTCTTCTGCAATTTTTATTTGCGAAGGTTGCAGTGTATTTATTTCGATATTTGTTGTAGGAAACAACAGATATATTGTTAAGTAGAATTAACAATTAGAAGAAATAATATCAGTTGTTGCAATAGGATTTCAGTCGTAAAATTTTCACATGGTATCAGAGCGCACATAATCAGCGGGAGAGCTCAGTAGCAAAGAAAGGAGTTTCGTTGCTAATTAGAAGAAATAATATCAATTGCTGCAATAGGATTTCAGTAGTAAAATTTTCACATGGTATCAGAATGCAAATGATCAGCCAGAGAGCTCAGTAGAAAAGAAAGGAGGTGTTTTGTTGCTCAGTGTGGGCAGCAGTTTGAAACCCCAGAGGGTAGTGCAGTCACCTTGGCCAAGAGGTCGTATTTTTTGAGGAAAATTGATTTTTCTGAGAGAGAGATAGAAAAAATTGATTTCTCCAGATCGAGGAATTCCAGAGGCAGAGGGAGAAGCCAATATTTTCTTGCAGAGCAGATCTCTAGTTGGACACAGTAGTTTTGCAACAGTTTGCTATAGCAAAACTAACGTCAGTTGGAAGAAGAGCACACAATAAAGGAAAAATTTCCTCAAGGAACTTCTAGTCTCAAGAAGTTTGATTTCCCTTGCAGATCAGCAGTCGTTGTGAGAAGATTTTCTAACTCCATAAGGTAGTGCGTATAGCTAAGCAGAAGGGAAGAGGAGATTTTCAACATTTTTTTATTGAGATGGCCACAGTTGGGCTTTGACATCAGGACAGGTTGGATGGAGCTTCCAACTATGTTATCTGGAAGGCAAGGATCTCCTTCCTTCTAGATGTGTTTGATCTCAAGGCTTATATCGATAATGTGGTAGCAGTGCCCATGGATGCGGATTAGCTCAAAGAGTACAAGAAGAAGATGGCAAGGGCAAAGAGGTTGATCCTTGATGGTGCTTAGGATCACATTGTATCGCACATAGCGGCCAAGGCTACGGCCAAAGAAATGTGGGATACACTTTCGACGTCGTACCAGAGCCCTTCCGAGAAGCAGAAGATGTACTTGAAGGAGAAGCTGAGAAGCGTCAGTATGCAAAAAGGGGAACGCATAAACCCCTTCCGCACCAGGATTCAGGAGATCTAGGGTCAGCTTGTCGCTGTTGGGCCAGCGCCTCAACCCACAGAGCTAGTACGATTGGCACTCAACAGTGTCTCCGAGGAGTGGCAGGTATTTATCCAAAGTATTTTGGACAAAGACACCTTGCCAAGGTGGGACAGGATGTGGGCAGATTTGCAGCAGGAGAAGTTGAGACGAGACTTGCTAAAGAGCTCCATCAGTGACAGCAGCAATAGTGGATTGAAGCAGGTGAAGGAGGAAAATGTGGCCCTCGCATCAAAGGGTCCCATTCAAGGGTTGGGGGAGCAGTGAGAGAAGAAGAAGGACTTGTCAAAGGTCAAGTGCTTCAGGTATGGTGAGCTAGCCCACTACAGTACCCAGTGTCCTCTTAGGAAGAAGGACAAGAAGGAGAAGCAGGACCAGCAAGCAGCTTCTGCAGACATCGATAGGTTGTCCTCCAGGCTGGAGGAAGACTTCACCATGTTTGCAGACATACCTCTAGGAGTGAGGTGGGGTGACTTGGTTTTGTAGCCCCAGAGCGCTACAGTTGGGCAAGATCCTTGAGGAGTCCACCTCATGGATCAATACCTTGCGACGAGAGACCACAGTATTTAGTAGCAGGATGAACAAGTGATAGTTGATGCAATCAGATGCCAAAGTGATAGTTGCAGTCATATTTTGGGGAGCATAGTGCAGAGTTCGCAATAGTGCAAAGTCAGCAATGGTGCGAAGCCTTCAGTGACAGTGTAGATACTAGTAGCAGTCCAGACTCGGGTGACAGATGCATCATACTGAACACAGTTTGTTCAGTATTTCGAATGATAATCTCAGTTGCGGATGTTGCAGTTGTAGCAGCAATAGATGAGAGGTAGTTGCAGTGCAGATGCAATGTTGGCAGCAGTTCAACAGGGTCAGCAATAGCACAGATGCAGCACATATCAGAATCGCACAGTGGTTGGTGGACAACAGTAGCCAGACATCAGTAGCATGACAGGAGATGCTGCAAAAGCAGAGTATTGCTATCTGAGGTGCAACAATACTAGAACACATTCCTCGCTAAGAGCAAGTGTGATTTTTTGTAGCATCGAATGTGTTCTAACCTTGAAATTTTGTGGAGAGGCTA
The DNA here is from genome assembly GCA_034641835.2 of Pinus albicaulis. Classification (NCBI taxonomy): domain Eukaryota; kingdom Viridiplantae; phylum Streptophyta; class Pinopsida; order Pinales; family Pinaceae; genus Pinus; species Pinus albicaulis. Next base: position 1,533,193,020 of record CM076578.1, read on the forward strand.
GAATACATGAGATCTCCAAACCCCATAAATCGTTTCTAGAAATTCCGCCTAGAAATGACTTAATTAGATTATTAGTCAGTTTTTAAATATTTCCTAACTCAAAACTTGGGGAATATGCATAATTAATCAGCATTAATTAATTCAAGCTGTGAATGTTCTAGAGACTGACATGGATCTATTTCATGTTAATCCTAGCCATCGATTAAGATCTAATATTGGTCGTTGAAGTCTCAACAAAGGATTATAAGAAGTCGTCGATGGGGCTTGGAGAAATCACCTGAGCAATTCGATTTTACTGGGAAATCAATTCCTAGAGTAGCAGTTGTTTTTTGTCGGGGAGAGATTCAGTAAGATTGAAGCAGTGAGAGAGGGGTAGAGGCAGTGAAGCCGAAGGAGGCATTCCAGTTCCGGTGAGTGCATTTATAGAGAGGCAAAAGTGCCACAAAGAGGCTAACAGAGGGGCAATGCAATAACCTTTAGAGGCAATTCCGTATTTGCTGGGGAGATGTAGGGATTGTAGAGATTTTGTGTAGTGGGGGTATTATTAGATGTGCTCTAGCTCCCAAAATTTGTGGAGGGACTAGAGTACACATGATCTACAAGACCCAGAAAGGGATTTGGGAAATTTCATCTTGTTTGAGAAATATTTAATTAGTTAATTATTTTAATGTATTTCGTAAGTGTAAACTTAGGAAAATTAAATAACTAAAGTTAATTAAATTAAACATGTGATGAAATTGTCTTAAGTCACATGGATCAAGCTTTCTTTTAATCTTAGCCATTGATTCAAGATCTGATCATGGTCGTTGGTTTCCAGACGAGAAAAGTATAAAGGAAAGGCTTGGGGTCATTTGTAAAGACACACAGAGGCAAATCACTGAAGCTAAGCTGAGATTCTAGGGCAGGGTTTGCTAAGAATTCTCAGAAGTATTTCAGTTGTAGAGAGGGAAGTTTAGGCAAAGCGGATAGTCTAATCCCAGTGCCTAGAATCAGCGAGAGACAGAGAGCAGCTTTCAGAGGCAGTGCAGAGAAGCAGTAGCAGTAGCAGCAGAGAGGGTTGAAGTTGCGCAACGCAGAGACAGCTTCAGCTACACAGGTGTTACGCAACCACTCCCAGGGCAGCGTTAGGTAGCTGGAGACCCTCCAGGGTTACGCAGAGACCCTCAAGGGCAGCGTAGGCATTGCGTCACCCAGTTTGAGGTTACACAGCCCTTTCCAAGCCAGCGCAAAGGGACGCAGAGGCTACATAGGCTGACACAGGGGCTTTAGGGACAGCGCTGGGGTTTCTAGGTCCTAGATTTGGCTAGGTCATATAAATCTTGTTTGAGGGTGTGGATCAGTCAATATTTTGGCTTTAGAATCGCCGGTAGGCAGCTGAAGACCCTCCGGGGTTACGCAGAGACCCTCAGGGGCAACGTAGGGATTGTGTCACCTAGTTTGGGGTTACGCAGCCCTTTCCAAGCCAGCGCAAAGGGACGCAGAGGCTGCAGAGGCTGACACGGGGGCTTCAGGGACAGCGCTGGGGTCTCTATGTCCTAGATTTGGCTAGGTCCTATAAATCTTGTTTGAGGGTGTGGATCAGTAAATATTTTGGCTTCAAAATGGCCGGTGAGTTGCAGATCTATATTTTCTCTGTCGAGTTTTCCAGATCTGGAACCCATATTTGCCGTATTCATAAATACTCTTAATAATAAAACCCTCCAGCAGCCAGAGACCGATTTTCCCGCATTGGGTTTTTCCGGGAACTATTGTCCGAAAAATCACTCTGTCACTTTGTCTATGTGTGCATGTACTTTTTCTAGATCTAAATTCGTGAAAGTCTGTTATGTGCTTTGCTTCGATATTAATCTGAATTTTCAAATAGTAACTTGAATGAAGAGAGTGAGCATAACCAGATTCAATGAGATTTCCCACAAGTAATATCTTTAAATTTTCACATGGTATCGCAGAACAGCGTATCCAGGAGGGTCAAGAGAAGACCGAAGGATTCAAGGCGAAAAGCAACAGCAGTTAAGCCAGCAACAGTACAGCAGTAAGGCAGATCCGCGGACAGCGTTGTTCAAAGAAAGTAGAGTTACGAAGAGGGCATGGTGACGCAATCTTATGCTGTCTATCAACAGGCCCACGCACTTACTGCGCAGAGGAACGCTAGGATTGTCTGAAGCTAGCCAAGGTGACGCAGATCTGAAGTTGTTAGATCCATATGTGCCTGAAGCAGAGTTGCAGAACATCAGAAGGTGCTAGTGGGGTTAAATTTCTGAAGTTTTCAGAATTTTAGCCTAAGCGCTAGTGACAAAGAGCGGGAGGAGATCAACTTCTCAGAGAGTTTCTAGCCAAAGAAACTTGCAGATTGATCTGAGGATCGAAGAGAGCTTGATAATTGTTTGATTTGGCAGATTTCCAAGAAGGGAAATCAGTTTTTAGATGGAGCAGAGAGTGCTAGTTTCACCAAGGACCTTAGATATAGATCTCTAGCACAGAGAAAAAGAGCTCCGACAAATTTCTGAGCAGATGGCTCCTCATGGACTGCGTGATCAGGACAGATTGGATGGCCTATCCAAATTTTCAGTTTGGAAGGCTAGAATCCTGATAGTCCTAGAGGCATATCATCTAAGAAACCATGCAGATCAAGTCCTGCCCACGTTGACCAATGCAGATCTCCTGAGGAAGCATAATGAAGCTGCAGAACATGCCAAGCGGCTGATAATGGATGGAATTAAGGACCATATTGTCCCACATATAGCTCAGAAGAAAACATCTAATGAGATGTGAAAGGCCTTAATGTCCCTATATGAGGGAAAAATTTTCCAGAGGAAGATGCTTATGGAGACTCAGATGCGATCATTCATGATGACCAAGGGGGAAGACATGGAACATTTTCTCTTCAGATTACAGTCGATCAGAGACCAGTTCACTGCCACGGGTGCAAAGGTCAGGACTCCTCTTAATGCAGTCACAAATGAGTGGGAAACCTTTGTCCAAAATATCTTGCGCAGAGTGGACCTTCTGGACTGGGACAGTTTGTGGGCAATCATGCATCAAGAAGAACTCTGCAAAATCACCAAGAAGTATTACAACACGAGATCAAGTAAGGTGAAGAAGGAAGATGAAGAAAATGCAGCCTTGGCATCAAAGAGGCAGCAAGGAAAGAAGAAGAATGATCTATCAAATATCAAGTGCTTCCAATGTGGCGAACTAGGACATTTCGCCAGCAATTGTCCTCAGAAGAAAAAGGAGAAGGAAGCTTCTTCTTCCAAGGTTGTTATGGCGGACGATGGGTCAGAAGATGATGCACCCATGAGCGCTCATGAACCATGAAAGTGGGGTGACATGGATCTATAGAGCAGCTACAGAAAGGGGCGGGATCCTTAAGCAGCTCATCTCTTGGATCAAATCCGAGCTACGAGAACCTTAAGACAGTAGCAAGACATGTGGAGCAATGGGTGCATAGATCACGGATGAAGCAGAGGCAAATTTGAAGGCTGGAAGGAGCAGCGCAGTGCAGATGCAGCAGCAGCGTAGGGGTTGATGTGACTTCAGCAACGCAGAGCAAAGTTGCTTATGCAGAGCAGAGCTGCAGCAACGTAGAGGCTTCAGGAGGATAGTGGAGAGCAGCAGCAGCGTGAGAGATTTCAGCACAAGGGGCTGATGTGACTTCAGCAGTGCAGAGGGAGTCTGCTACCGCAGTGCAGAGTTGTATTTGTGCATCATTCTCCAAATGACAGCACAGATCAATAGTCGATGGAACTTAAGTGATGAGGATGCAGCCCAACAGACTTGTCTGTCAAAGATTGGGCAGGAGATTCAGTTGTTCCTCTCAACAACTGAAGTTACAGTACAGCAGTTAGCAGTGGCAGTGCTATGGGCAACACGGATGTAGCAGATTTAGAGGGAGCTACAGTACAAATATGGTAGTGGTGGTGACAGCGTCATGGGCAGCAGTACAAAATGGAAGCAGCAGTGCAGAGTTGAGTGGCATCAGACCAAGCATCAAAAGCACAAAAACTAGTGCCCAAAATCTTGTGATACATGGTGTGATGTATTGCTAGAGCACACTCCGTGCTAAGAGGGAGTGTTGAGATTTTGTGTAGTGAAGGTAGCATCGGATGTGCTCTAGCTCCTAAAATTTGTGGAGGGACTAGAGTACACATGATCTACAAGACCCAGAAAGGGATTTGGGAAATTTCATCTGGTTTGGGAGAAAAATTAAATAATTAAAGTTAATTAAATTAAACATGTGATGAAATTGTCTTAAGTCACGCAGATCAAGCTTTCTTTTATTCTTAGCCATTGATTCAAGATCTGATCATGGTCATTGGTTTCCCAACGAGAAAAGTATAAAGAAAAGGCTTGGGGTCATTTGTAAAGACACACAAAGGCAAAGCATTGAAGCTAAGCTGAGATTCTAGGGCAGGGTTTGCTAAGAATTCTCATAAGTGTTTCAGCTGCAAAGAGGGGAGCTTAGGCAAAGGGGATGGTCTGATCCCAGTGCCTAGAATCAGCAAGAGACAGAGAGCAGCTTCCAGAGGCAGCGCAGAGAAGCAGGACCAGCAGCAGCAGCAGCAGAGAGGGCAGCAGTTGCGCAGTGCAGAGGCAGCTTCAGCTACGCACGTGTTGCACAATCACTCCCAGGGCAACGTTAGGTAGTTGGAGACCTTCAGGGGTTACGCAGAGACCCTCAGGGGTAGCGTAGGGACTACATCACCCAGTCTAGGGTTACGCAGCCCTTTCCAAGCCAGCACAGAGGGACGCAAAGGCTACAGAGGCTTCAAGGGCAGCGCTGGGGTTTCTAGGGCCTAGATTTGGTTGAGTCCTGTACATCTCGTTTGAGAGTGTGGATCAGTCAATATTTTGGTTTCAGAATAGTTGGTGAGTTGCAAATCTATATTTTCTCAGTCGGGTTTTCCAGATCTGGAACCCAGATTTGTTGTATTCAGAAATACTCTTAATAATAAAACCCTCCAGCAGCCAGAGACTGGTTTTCCCACATTGGGTTTTTCCGGGGACTATTGTCCAATAAATCACTGTCGCTTTGTCTATGTGTGCATGTACCTTTTCTAGATCTTAATCAGTGAAAGTTTGTTATGTGTTTGGCTTCGATATTAATCTAAATTTTCAGCTTAATAACTTAATTTAGTAGGAGGAGCATGACCAAATCTAACAGTAGATTTATGCAAAAGTAACATTCAAAAATTTTCACAGGGATTTAGTGTCGGAAGTTGGGCAAAAGTTCCAGAGGCCAAGAGAGCCATTTTCCCAGACAGCTTGAGGAGAAGCAATTCTGATCTGGGTGACGCAGTGACTGCACAGAGGCAGTTTGGATGGCTCAATTTTGAGCTAAGGTCAGTGCTCGAATTCGCCTATGGAGTGAGGAAATTCCTCACTAGATTTTTCTTGTCAGTTTTCTCTGTAGGATTGCCAGTTTGAGCATCCAGTTGTACTTAGATTATTTCATTGCTGCATAAAATTAAAACCCTCGTCTGCTACAACGGTTTTCCCAAGTTGGGTTTTTCCAGGGACTTTCGTCCAAAACTAATTGTGTTATTTTATGTGTGCTAGCATTTCTTCCAGCGTTTATTTCTTCCGCAATTTTTAGTTGTGAAGGTTGCAGTGTATTTATTTCGATATTTGCCGTAGGAAACAACAAATAAATTGTTACATAGAATTAACAATTACAAGAAATAATATCAGTTGTTGCAACAGGATTTCAATAGTGAAATTTTCACATAATGGTATTGTGCTAGAGTATTTATTCTTTTATCTGGAAATGATCTTGAGGGAAAATCTTTGCACATGAGATGGGACTAAATGTGAGGTTTTCAATGTTCCTTAGCCCTTGATGTAATCTTGGATATTGGGAAAATTTTCTATTGTAATAAAAGATTTGATGTTTGCACATGTAAAAGTTTACTTAATTTTATGAGGTTGTTATTGATGATGTGACCTCTTGCTTGGGCTGTCCATTCCTTTGAAAACTGGCTTTCTTGGTCCTTTTTGTTATAACCTCATGTTATGGTTCTTCCTCCAATATTTAAGTTCCAGATTATTCATTGGCTTTAACACAGTGGTTGTGATGGTGCATCCATCAAAGACTTCACTCACTCACTCTTATATAGTAAGTGTATGGCTCAACTATGTCTTCTCCATATCATTCTAATCCCTATTTGTTTGTATTCATTGACACTTGGAATGCCACTAGTGTTAGAAACCCACCATCCATTCAATTCTAAAGTTTACCATACATTTTTTCGAGGGAAACTCCCCTTTGTACTAGAGAGCCGACCTGAAGTGAGAGAGGGAGCAATTGTGGTGACAATGGATAGCTCCTCTTAGTTACCTTCAAGTTGCACTAGTGTTTTAGCACTCTACCACTTGAAGTGCAGGTTTGGAAGGTAACACTACCAATTGTTATTCACTATGTTAAGCTAAACATTACTGCAGCATACCATTTCCCCAAGAAATGGTGAAATGATCAAGATATGGAAGTGATAAGGAAAATATATTTTTAGTCATTAATCTCCCCATGGCAGCATTATAAAAATGAAGACAGTCTTTTTTTTAACAAAAGTAAAAGAAAACAAAAAAGACACATAAAACATTATGATGTGAAGGTATTTTATTTATAACATCAATACATTACATATGTTGGACTACTTTTCAGTCTCAAATGGATTTGGATTCATCAACTTATTTCTTATGCACATAATCTGCATAAGGAGTGGGTGGAACACTTACGAACCCCAAAACTCTTTGGCCCTCATCTCTCATTCCATTGTTTCCTCGCACTTCATTTTTCATTTCTTGTTTCTGGTAACATGTGTTTCACGATTCATCCATAACTAAATGTTTCACTGTAAGAATCTCTATAGCTATTAGCCTTATACTAAAATATGATAAGTTCCCAGGAGAACTGAAATTGGTAAACACGAAGCCTTTGTAATGGGGGTTGTTTCCAAAACAAGCCTCTCCAAAATTTATTAGGAAATGTGAAAACAATCATATGAGTGTACACATACATATTTGAAATATTAAGGATATTAAGTTACCATTGACCAAATACTTTAATAAGAAGTGTGAGTGATAAATCATGATGCAAAAATAAAAAGCAAGCCTAAAGATTTTATAGAATGCAGTTTATTTTATTACAACAATTATCATGATAAAAAAAAAGTAGGGATTTATAGGGTCTTGGATCCCTTTTTTATAAAAAATTTCCATATTCTTCTTTATATTATTATCTGCTTGTGGCTGTTGTGCACTTCCTAGGATTTCCCGCAATATCCTCTGAATTCTGAACCCTAGACATCTCCAAAGGAAATCAGCAGATAGTGAATTAGGTCCTCAGCGATTGATCCCAGTACAGAGTTCTTATTCCTCATCTTCTGTTACGCACTCTAGCAGATCTCTCTTGCTCCTCTTTCTCTTTATTTGATGCACCACTTATTTCATGTATTGTTGTGTTTTTATGCTTCATGCTCTCGAAGTAGGCTAGGGAATTCCAACAGTTTTGTCTCCTTTACTGTACTTCCTAGGTCCCATTGACTTACCTTTTTGGTCATTTGTTGGACATTAATAAATCATCTTACCTTATATTTGGTCCTTTTTCTACTACTAACCACTGTGGGGCAATGTTGGGCCCACTCTTCCACTCAGCCCACACAAAAAGAAACAGAGCTGTTCTTCACAAAGCATCGAGGAAACAGCCCAGAAAATGTTCATCAATTAGAAACAATTTGGGTAATGTTTTTCTCAATTTCTCTGTATTTCTAGTACATTTCCTGCTTCAGAAATGTTTCTTCAAGGAAAAATGAGGGCATTGCTTTCCAGCAAATGAAAAATGAAACTAAAACAGTAACCAGTGTAGCCTCGTGTAGCCTCGTGTACCTTAATCCCACAATAAAATCTTCAAAGTTTAATATATTGTATTTTGTCGGCAACGTTATTCTTTTAATCATGTACATTCTGCTCTCCACATATGATGAAAGTGGCCACATCACAAGTGATTGAATTTACAACATCCAGGGAGAAAAAACTACTGACCATCAGATGGATTTGGCTGAGATGGAACACAATTTAAATAACTATCCCAATGTTGATGTTGATTTAGACAACTTCTTTTAATCAAAGCCTGCAAAAGATGAAAATGACAAAATTATGAAAACACTGGCCCATTAGCTCAGGGAACATAGACTTTTTCCTATGAATTTAGTACTTACACAAATAACAATTGGACGATGATTCAATAAACCCTCATGCATCTAAGATCATTTTGAATCTAATCCCAGAAACATAAAAGCTGCACTAAGTCTTACAAACAATGATTTTTTGTCTACCAAGTTATTAACAAAACAATAAATATGAAGATATGTTAAACATATAACTTATTTGAAAGTAATCAGAACGGAAATACCTCTTTCAAAGCATATTTAAAATCCATCCGGAGATTACAGTTTTTCTCCTCAAAGCCCTGCAATATAATCAAGGGAATGTGGGAGTAATAAAAGAACATGATTATATCGAAGGTATTCAAAGCTTTTTTCCAGACTAGTGCATATGATTTTAAATTTGTATTTCACTCCAAAAAGACAAACAGATACAAATAATTGCAGTCTTACTTCATCAGAATCAGATAGGTCTCCCAAAGGATCCATCCATGCACTGCAGCCAAGAGTTCGAAGTGGGTGGTGATTAAGAAAATTATATTGGAATTCACTACCTTGTAATAGGAAAATACTCCTAATCTACAGAATTTGCCATAAAAGCAAAAGGGCTGGAATACAAACAATTGATATTTCCCATATAAGCATACTAAAACTCCATATCAAATCTTTTGTTAAGGATGCTGTTTCAACAACTAATCTTTCATTCACATTTGTAAAGAATAAGATAGTTATAGCTAAATGCCATACAATAATCTGGTGAGAATTCTCTATTATGTACATGCTTCGGCCAATAGTAAGACTATGCCACAAGAAATACCCATAGAAGAGATGTAAAGGGAAGAAAATATGAATCCATTCAACAAGGAACCAATGGAAGGTTTTGCGTAGAAGATTCAATGATTACACAGAAACAAGAGGTGGTGTAAAGAACAAGGTTTTGTTCATACAAAAGTGGATGTGTAGAGTAGACTCGCTAGCAACTAGCATTATGAGAGTTTGTGAAAGCAGCAACTTTTGTTCGTCACTAGAATGTGGTGGGGTGTTTGCAGATGCCGCAAAAAACAGACTTGGAGGCTGTGGAAATGCCAGACAGATGTGCTAGCAAACAACCCTGACAGATATATATCGGCATACAAGTTCTTTTCAGATCCACATCAGAAGATTAGCAGAAAACATGAGCAAAGTTTATGTAATGTCCCCATTTTCAGTTTCGCTTATGATGCAGTCAGGATGGACTTCCAGGGTTGGTGGCAGCCAGTTTCCAGTTTACAGGGGCAAGATTATATCATCAGAGGGCCCGGAGGATTTTAGAGGAGTTTTATGGGGTCCGATGGAATTCACTTGCTGTATTTCACCATCGGGGGCAGTTCCGCACAGTTCATTCTTGGTTCCGTTGCATTCTGATGAATCTCGTAAAACGGGGTTATTATCAGCATAAGTTTTGCATTCTGATGAATTTCGTAAAACGGGGTTATTATCAGCATAAGTTAATTAAAAACACTAAAGGTGTTGTGTGGAAGGAATGATTTGGAGAAACACCTTAGTGTAATAGCTCATTGGAATTTGGAACCGGAATGAACAGATCTACAGGATGTGATAGTGAGAAATGGTTTCCAGTGGCCGGAGAAAGTATGGTGGTCAATTAATTAGTCAATTAAATAAAAGTGGGGAAAAGTGCTTAATTAGAGAAAAATGCCATAAGAGGAAAAACGATAATAAAATAAATTAAAAGTCACTTAAATAAAGAGAATAGGGGAATCTTCTAAAATGAGAATAAAATAATAAAAATAAGTTCTTATAGAAGGTTGGACAGGGATCCATTAGATCTTTAAAAGGAGGGGAAGAAAATCATTTGGGATATCTTGGTTGGTTTGTATTTTCTAATTGATGAGGTTTGGAGAACTTCAAGCAAATCATTTGGGATATCTTGGTTGGTTTGTATTTTATAATTGATGAGGTTTGGAGAACCAAGTTCTCAGCATCAGTAGCCCCAAAATGAAAACCTTTGGGTGATTTGGTGAGAGTGGACGAAAACCCATCTCATCCCTTAGTGAATTCATTCAGAATTCACAGGAGTGCTTATCAGTTGCAGTTCCAGTTTGGAGGTAAGATCTAGTGTTGCAGCAGATATATTTTGAGGCCAGATCCAATTTGCAGTAGCTCAGAGAGTTTTATCACAGCATTCTTCCATTATTTGTATGGGCATGTAGCATCATATTTATATTAATATAAATAAGCTGAGATTTGATACATTTGTCTCATATTATAACTGTTGTGCTTAATATTAATTTTGTCGGAGTTACAATAATTATTAATTTATGAGTTTTATGTTGGCGATTTCTCTGGTATAAATTACTAAATTTTCATGGTACTTTTGGATTAAATATACGGCATAATTTTCTGAAGAAAATTTCCCGTAATATAATGCAAATAATTAAAACGAGATATTACAGTGGTATCAAAGCATGATTTTGACCAGCTGTGGGTTAAAATCAAAGTTTGTCATATTGTCGTATGGTTCCTGAATAATAAAGAAGCCAAAATCGTGGATTAAAATTCTTAATATATTTGCCGCTAAGTTGCAGGAAACGTCCTCCCCACCCTCGTTTCAGGCAAAAAACGAAACGGAAACAAGGAAACCCGTACCGTAAGGTCGAGAAACGTGTTTCCGGCTGTACTGGTACGTTTCCCGTACGGGAAACATTGCCAGTATGGGCGGAAATGTGTTGTACGAGAAACGTACCAGTACGTCCAGAAACACGTTTCCCGGCCGTACAGCCGCGTTTCCTCCCAAAACAACGTTAAATTTTGATTTTTTTTTGGGGATTTGTGCAACGTAATATTATTTTATTTGTTTTAGATGTGTCTTGGATGTTTCTAGATGGCTTTCTAAAGTTATAAAAACGGGATTTGCCTCATTCTCTCATCACATGAATTGAGCAAGTCGTTTCACTTGGAGAAGAGTGATTTTGGAGAGGAGAAAGGAGGAAGAGAGTAGTGCTTCAGCTTGGGTGCTTTCACCATTGAGCAAAAGAGATTTCAGCAGCAAGAGAAAGAGATTTGAGGAGCAGATTTGGAGTGCGAAGTTTCCAGCTACGGCGTTCTTGGTTTTTGGCTTAGCTACAACCATATTTCTCTTGTTTTTTCTGGCATTTTGGGGTAGCTTCAACTACATAAACATAATTTGGGTAAGAAGCATTCAATTTCTTGATTTTTTCTCATTGTTTTGTTGAGATCCCATTCAATGTTGTTCGCTCCCCTTACTTCTTGATTTTTTCTCATTGTTTTGTTGGTATCCCATTCAATGTTGTTCGCTCCCCTTACTAGCAAGATATGATAAGAGCAGTTAACAAAGCTCCTCAAGGGTACAAGGGGCCCAACTATGAGAAAGTTAGAACTCAGCTTCTAAAAAATGAGAAGGATCTTGTGGAGGATGTGCTATCACCAATTCATTCTTCTTGGAGTAGCTCTGGGGTTACCATATTCTCAGATGGATGGACAGATACAAGGCGTAGACCATTGATAAATATCATTGCCACTTCACCAAAAGGAGCAATGTTTCTAAAGGCGGAAGACTGCTCGGGAGAGGTAAAAGATGCACAATTCATTGTTGATGTCATTATCAAATCTATTGAACAAGTTGGTCCTAACAGGGTGGTGCAAGTTATCACGGATAATGCACCGGTATGCAAAGTTGCAAGTTTGATTACTGAGGGGAGGTATGACCACATCTTTTGGACACCCTGCATTGTCCACAATCTGAATCTGATCTTTAGAGGAGATTGACAATAAAGTTCCCTGGATAAAGGAACTCGCAGGGGAAGCAAGGGAAATTGTGAAATTTATCAACAACCACCACCAGTGTCAAGCAATATTTCGAGAGTACTCCAAATTGGAGTTGTTAAATGTTGTTGAGGCAAGATATGCCTCAAACTTCATAATGTTGCGCCACCTTGTTGAGGTTAAGCAAGCATTAGTGTCTATGGTGGTGAGTCAGCTTTGGGCCGAGTGGAGACAGGCAGATTTAGAGCAGGGATCTACGGTGCATAGATTGTGCCTTGATGAGGATTGGTGGAGCAAGATAGATTTCTTGCGAATGTTCACAACCCCTACATTTGAGCTTCTTTGGAATGCTAACACCGACCAACCTTTCTTAGGAGAGGTATATGATGGCATGGATTCCATGGTTGAGAAAACTATGGAAATAATTTCATAGGAGTCTCCACAGATTTTGTTTGTAGATGGTCAATTTGCCGAATTAATTAAGAGAATCATTGTTGTCAAGTGGAACGATCTCAACACTCCATTGCATACTTTAGCACATGCCTTGAACCCAAAATTTTAGGATGAGGAACTTATTGCTCAAAGCAATGGGAAGAGGAAGGCACCCCATAAGGATAGATAGGTGGTTAATGGGGTGAAAAAAACCCTTATGAGAATTTTCCCAGCTCATCTACACAGGGAGGTGAAGGAAGAATTTGCCAGTTTTGCTGCAGTGATAGATGATTATTCAGATATATCATCTTTAGAGGAGAGAAGCACCATGAATCCAGTTAGGTGGTGGATTTGTCATGGAGAAAATGGTGTACATTTGCAAAACCTTGCCATTCGCGTCCTTTCACAAGTGGCAAGCTCTTCATCAGCATAAAGGAAATGGAGCACCTATGGTTTTAATCATTTTGTGAAGCGCAACAGGTTGGGCTCACAGAACGCAGAGGATCTTGTTTATGTGCAGTCCAACCTTCAGCTTGCATCTCGTAGGGGTCCAGAATATGGCAATGGTCCTTCTAAGGAGTGGGATGTGGATCCAGAAAATCCTAATTTGGATGTCTCTCTTGTTTCCTTGAATATTGAGGACCAGGATCATAGAAGTGGAATTGGCCAAACATCTTCTTCAGCTACACCATCCACTGCTGAGCATGCTTTTGCTGCTATATTTGATGAGGATTCTAATAATGAGTATTAGTCTTTTGACTGCAGCCTCATATATATAATAAAGATTGATTTTGAGATTTTGATATATAATAAAGGCTGGTTTTGGATATTCCGATATTGCTATTTTCATTATGTGTCTGTTATCAATGATCATTCATAAGTAAATGTGTTGTAACTTGTAAATTTGTAATAGTTTATGCTTTAAATTTATGATTTACCATGTATGTTTTAAACTTGTATGATTTCACATAACATTTCTTAAATGTCCTAAATTCTAATATAAATTATATATATATATACATACCGAGTTTCCCCATTTCCAAAATTTGGGGAGGTTGCGTTTCGTATCGCTTCCCGATTCGGAAACTCGTTTCCGTTTCCTCGTTTCGTGCAACTTAGATTTTCCGGAGAATAATTGTTGCGGGTGATATTTTTTCAGGTGTCGAAGAAAAAACAAATTGCTAGACCATATTTATTGCAAGTAATTTCCAATTGATCCTCAGAGTGCCATCAGTGTCATATTGTGTTGTGCATCTATTTCCTCCAGCGTTTGTATTTCTTCCGCACTATTTGTTTTGTGAAGGTTGCAATGTATTTGTTTCGATATTTGTCGTAGCACACAACAAATAATTTGTTTAATTAAATTAACAAATAGAAGAAATAACATCAGTTGCTACAATAGGATTCGGGATTCCCAAATTTTCACATGGTATTAGAGATTCAGAGAGCAGATGATCAGCCGGAGAGCTCAGTAGCAGAAGAAAAGAGGAGCTGCTCAGCATGAGCATCAATTCGAAACCCCAGAGGGTAGTGCAGTCACCTTGGCCAAGAGGTCAATTTCTTGAGGAAAATTTCTCTGAGAGAGCGACAGAGAAATCGGATTTCTCCCGATCGAGGGATTCCAAAGGCAAAGGGAGCAACCAGTATTTTCTTGCAAAGCAAATATCTAGCTAGACACAATAGTTTTGCAACAGTTTGCTAGAGCAGAACTAGCGTCGGGTGGAAGAAGAGCACGCATAGTGGGAAAATTTCTCTCAGGGAACCTCTAGTCTCAAGAGGCTCGATATTTCCTTGCAGATTGGTAGTAACTGTGAGCAAATCTTCTCACTCCAGTAGGGAGTGATAGTAGCAGATCCAATAGTCAAGCAACAGGAAAGACCAAGATTTTTGTGATTATTTTCTGTAGCTTTGAATTTCTAGATTGTGCAGCTCTACAAGGATGGTCATACGAGATTGCCAGAGGAGGTCGTGCGAGTTATCCAGAATGCAGATCTGGGCAGCAAATCGACTTCCACTTGTCGAAGGCAGATCTTAGAAGAACTACGAGTTGTCTGGTGCAAATTGAAAATAAAGGAAGGGTCTCAGCGAGGGACTAGGCTCAATAGGAGATAGTGGGGCACCAAATCCAGGAGGAGGAGAAGGAGGAGGAGTATGAGACTCCAGTGTGCCAGATGGGTAGGGTCCAACACAGCTGCAACAAGGAGATCAGGTAAATCAGTTCCAGATTGTTACAGTAGGACCATCACCTTTGCTACAGGAGCCCACAATATCATAGTATCAGATTCAGTGTCAGCAGACGCAATTTGTTATTAAATTTTTGCAAATCTAGTTGCAGCCAATACCAGGGAGACAGTTGCAGAGCTAGATGCAGTGACACAGGCAGCGCGAATTGCCCAGTTGCAGTATGCAGGTGCAGTTCTAGCCAGAAGATTCCCAGAGCAGAACTTCGCATTCCAGTTTCCAATGTAGGAGGAGAATGCGAATTGTCAGGAGGGAGCAGAGATACTTCCCATAGGGAGATCGAGACTTAGAGGAAGTCTAGTTTCAGAGGGAGAAACCCTATGGAAATTAGTACTTCAAGTTCTGGGGAGATCGCACTCATTATTGCAGTAGTGCAGCAGCAATGTAGTTGCAATAGCAGTATGAGTAAATCATAGCCCAGAGGGCTAAAAATGGGCAGGATTCTTGAGGAGGTCCAACTCTTGAATCAGCACCTTGCTACGGGGGCCCACAATATTCATTAGCAGGATGGACCAGTGGAAATTGATGCAATCATGTGCAAGAGCGACAGTTGTAGTGACTAGTTGTGGTCAGATGTTGGGGAGCGCAGTGCGGACTTGGAAACAGTGCAAGTTGGCACAGTGCAAAGTAAGCAGCAGCGCAAAGGCTTCAATGGCAGCGTAGAGACTAGTAGCAATCAAGAATCGTGCGACAGATGCATCAGACTGAACACAGATGGTTCAGTACTCAGTTGCAAATGTTGCAGTTGCAGCAGCAACAAATGAGAGGGAGTTGCAGATGTTGCAGTAGCAGCAACAACATAGTTGCGGTGCAGATGCAATGTTGGCAGCAGTTCTGCACGGTCAACAGAAGCACAGATGCAGCGCATATCAGAGTTGCACAGTAGTTGGTGGGCAGCAATAACTAGACATCAGCAGCGTGACAGGAGATGATGCAAAGACATGGTGTTGATTTAGTTGGTTCCAGCCTATGTTACAGGAAACGTGGGTCCCACCCCTGTTTCACCCAAAAAACAAAACGAAAATTTCCGCATGTCGTACAGCCTGGAAACACGTTTCTGGCCATACTGGTATGTTTCCTATACGGGAAACGTTGCCAATATGGCAGGAAACGCGTTTCTAGGCAGTACAACTGCATTTTGTTCCACTTAAAGCGACTTAACTTGTGTTTTTTTTGGGTTTGCGTGCATTTTATATTTTTTTAATTGTTTACTTTGTCTTTTGGATGCTTCTAGATGGCTTTTTAAACTTATAAAAAGAAAATTCGCCTCATTCTCTCATCACACGAAAGTCCTAAATTCTAATATAAATTAATATATATATATATCGCATTTCCCTGTTTCCAAAATTTGGGGAGGTCGTGTTTCGTATCATTTCTCGTTTTGGAAACTCATGTTCGTTTCCCCATTTCATGCAACTTAGGTTGTTGCACTAGAACACCTTCCTCGCTAAGAGGGAGTGTTAGTTTTTGTAGCATCAAATGTGTTCTAGCCTCAAGATTTGACAGAGGCTAGAATACATGTATTCTCCAATACCCAGAAATCGTTTTTGGAAATTCCATCTAGAGACGACTTAATTAAATTAATTAGTCAGTTTTTAATATTTCCTAAGTCTAAACTTGGGAAATATGATTAATTAAAAGGAATTAAT
The DNA here is from genome assembly GCA_034641835.2 of Pinus albicaulis. NCBI lineage: Eukaryota > Viridiplantae > Streptophyta > Pinopsida > Pinales > Pinaceae > Pinus > Pinus albicaulis. The sequence continues at coordinate 1,533,209,287 of CM076578.1, forward strand.
TAAGTCATGGTGAGAATGTTCTAGAAAAGTGAAAGGCTCGATTACTAGTTAATCCTAGACATCGATTAGGATTTAATCGTGGTCGTTGAAGTCTCAACGAAGCATTATAAGAAGAAATCGATGGGGCTTGGAGAAGAAACACCAAATCAATTGAGCATTCGATTTTGCTGGGAAATCGACCTCCAGAGTAGCAACATTCAGTCGTCGGAGGTGATCCAGTAAGGTCAAAGCAGTCATAGAGGGGTAGGAGATAGTGAGGACGGAGAAAGCTTTTCTAGTTTTGGCGAGTACATTGCAGAAAGGTAGTGATTGCCACAGAGAGGCAACACAGATCCCTCTTGGGGAGATTTCCATTTTGGTGGGGAGAAGGAGAAATTGAGCCAAAAGTTGGGCAGAGGGTCTGGAGGCAGAGAGTATCAGTTTCCCAGACAGCAGCTGACGAGACAATGAGAGGAGACACAATTCTGAGCTTGTGGGACGCAATAACTGCGTAGGCTGATGCAGTGACTGCTCCAACATGGTTAAGCTGTAGAGTTCATTCGATCGTTGGGTGAGTGTTTGCTCGTCGTCACCCCTAAGGGCCTGGTTGGACAGTGGACCCTGATACCTAGGACTGCCTTCCCTCCCTTTTCATATTCATAGAGAGGGAGCAAGAAGCAGCTCAATTCGAGCTGAGGTCAGTGTTGGATCGCCTGTGGAGTGAGAAATTTTTCTCACTAGTTATTATTACCAGTTATTTATCTGTTTGGACTTCCATTTTAAGCATCCATATATTGCACTCAGTTTTCACAATTGCATAATATCAAAACCCTCAGTTGTTGCACCAGTTTTCCCGAGTTGGGTTTTTTCGGGAAGTTAGTCCAAAAATAACATTTTCATATTGTGTGTGCACATCTATTTCTTCCAGCGTTTTTATTTCTTCCACAGTATTTGTTTTGTGAAGGTAGCAGTGTATTTGTTTTGATATTTTTCGTAGCACATCGCAAATAATTTGTTTAATTAAATTAACAAGTAGAAGAAATAACATCAGTTGTTGCAATAGGATTCAAAATTCCTGAATTTTCACACTAAGGTGTCTTACGATGTCAAAAATTGAGCTTAAAAGATGAATTTTGGTGCCATAAAACTTATATTCTATGGGTTTCGAGGTGGGGATGTTGAGAAATCATTGCGTTTATATATTAGGTAGATTTCTCTTTCATGATAATTGCTTGTGAATGTTTGTTGGCTTCTTATTACTTTTTCTTATGTTCTTTTCATCAAAAAATTATCAAAAATATAATAATGACGATCACAAAAGACAATGAACACAAGATATAAGCTCCAAGCCAGGGCAAAACCCCACAAAGGGAAAACTCAACCAACTTCTCTTCTTATAAAATCAGATCAAACTGAGATATCCAAGGCCCAAGACCAAGACCTCCACAAGAGCCCCAAGTCAACCCCCCATTCATTATCATGTTTTATCCTCAATTGATCAACTTGATCTGTCACAAGCTTGTCTTTTAGATGCCATGTCCCACAGAAATACTCAACCTTCCTGTAACTCGTATTACACAGACCTTATAGTGCTCTTGTATCTCGCATATTACAATCATTACAGTCCTTTGCATATCATTTCAAAAATGGTTTCAATAACTTGCATTATTATTACAACAATCTTGCCTCAGGAACTTGCATACTTTCAAGATCATATGTCACAAGAAATTCGCATCCTTTTCAGATTTTTATGCCATAGAAACCTTACATATTTTTCCACATAAAACTCACATATCTTGCCTAAGGAAGCTCACATATTTTACCTCGGGAAGCTCGCATATCTTAATCGCATAACAACAATGAATGCATACCAAAATGAAGGAGAACAAGTCCCAATATATAGTAGTTCATCTATGCTAAGGGTCACGTCCCTTGGGCAGGCCAACTTGTCCATTTGAAGGGCCAACTTGGTATTATGGGTAGAGTTTGACTCTTTTGACTCAATAAAAATTTCTTTTCTTTTTCTTTCAAAGAGTCGAAATGGACTTCAAATCAATTACATTTTCTTCTTGACTCAAATGACCCAACATTCTCGCACTTGTTGTTTTATTTCCACACAAGAGTGCACAAATCATTGGTCCTTGGCTGCAACACCCATTGTTTCTCTACACCAAGAAAACTTCTCAATGCTAACAGACTTTTTTAGTGCATTTGCACGATTCTTCAACATGTCCACCATATCCCTCATAAAGTGATACTGAATATCAATGTGCTTTGTCTTCAAATGATAAGCAGAGTTATTTACAAAGAAAATTGCACTTTGGTTGTCACAGTCTATCCTTATAGCTCGTTGTACCAACCCCATACTTGAACACAATCTCTGCAACCAAATGGCTTCCCTGCTTGCATGGGTGGTTGCCATGTATTCAGCCTTTGTAGTTGAAAGTGCCACAATAGAATATCTCTTACTCATCCAACCGATTACTCCTCCAAATAGGTTAAATGCATACCCACTTGTAGATCTTCTTTGATCCAAATCTCTAGCCCAGTTTGCATTTACAAAGCCACATATGACCAAAACCCTATCCAATCCTTGTCTTCCTTGGTAGCACAAACCATAATCACTAGTGCCACGCAAATACCTGAAAACCCGCTTCACGGTTATCCAATGCTCCTTCCCTAGTTTTGACATAAACCTGCTCAATACTCCCACTACATGTGCAATTTCTGGTCTAGTACAGACCATTGCATACATCAACCTACCAACTGCACTTTCATATGGAACACGAGACATGTCCTCTTCCTCTTCCTGTGTCTTGGGACACTGTTCAAAATAAATCTTTACACCTACAGGACTAGGAAGCTTCACCGGTTTCCTATCCTGCATATCAAACCTTTGCAATATTGTTTCGACATACTTCCTCTTGCTTAACCAAAGCTTCCTCTTTGCCCAATCTCGTTTAATTTCCATGCCCAAAATAAGTTTGCAGCACCAAGATCCTTCATGTCAAATTTGGAGTTCAATTGGGTCTTCACTTCTTGGATAATATCTTTGTCATTTCCAATCACCAACATATCATCCACATACAAGACCAAATAAATTAATTTAAAATACACAAAGTGATTTGCTTTGCTCCTTGTGAAGCCAAGTCCCCATATATATGTATCAAATTTTTGACACCACATCCTTGGTGACTGCTTTAACCCATACAGATACTTTTTTAACCTGCATACCAATTCTTTCTTACCCTTCACCGCAAAACCTTTTGGTTGCTTCATGTAGATCTCTTCTTCTAAACCCCCGTGAAGAAATGTTATCTTCACATCCATTTGTTCTACCTCAAAATCTAAAGCAGCAACAACAAATAAAAGTAATCTAATAGAAGCTAACTTGGCAACATGAGAAAAAATATCACCATAATCAATTCTCGGCACCTGGGAATAACCTTTTGCTACGAACCAAGCATTGTATTTCTCCACCTTGCCTTTTGCATTTATCTTCTTTTTAAACAGCCATTTGCTGCCAATGGGTTTCCTTCCAACCAACAACTCCACCAGATCCTAAGACTCATTTTTTCTAGAGATGCCATTTCTTCAACCATGGCCTCCTTCTAGAATTTTCCAACCTTTGAATCAACTACCTCTCTGACAATTTTGGGATCATCACCAGTAATAGATAAAGCAAAATTTGAACAGAAAGCAGATGGACTATACCTCTCTAGTTGCCTTCTCTCTTGAAATGATCTCAACTGATTCTTGTTCTGTTGTAGAGTCTGATTCTTCCTCCTTCAGTTCAAACTCTATCTTTTCAAGTTCCCTTGGTAGGACTTCATGTTTAATAACATATTTCACCTCTCTAGACATCACATCTTGGTTGTACACAACCTTCCTTATTACTGCGTTCCAAAGCTTATAAACTTTTAAACCATCCTTATACCCAATAAAGATGCACCTTTCAAATTTACTATCCGACTTGGTTCTTTTCTCCTTTGGAACATGTACATATGCATCACAGGGAAGTACCCTGAGATGTGAGAGAGAGGTTTTATACCGAGTCCATATCTCATGTGGAGTCTTATCCTCCAACGCTGATAAAGGTGATCTTTTAAACAGGTAACATGCAGTCTCCACTGCCTCTGCCCGAAATTCTTGTCCTAACCCAACACCATTGAGCATGCTTCTTGTATTTTCCATCAATGTCATGTTCATTCTTTTTGCAACTCCATTTTGCTAAAGTGTGTATGGAGTAGTGTCTTATGTCATGCTATACCACACTTCTTACAGAACTCTTCAAATTTCTTCTTGCAAAACTCTTCACCATTGTCTGTCCTTAACACCTTAATCTTCTTCTTTGTCTGATTTTCCACCGGAGCCTTAAATTCTTTAAACATGTCAAAGACTTTAGATTTCTTCCTAAGGAAATATATCCATGTATTCCTCAAGAAGTCATTTATAAATGAGACATAGTGCACAGACTTACCCAGTGATGGAACCAACACAGGTCCAAATACATCATTGTGCACAAGCTCTAATATCCCTTTCACCCTCTTAGCAACAATGGGAAACTCACTCGATTCTGCTTCTTATATACACAATGTTCACAAAAATCAAAATCTAGAGAGAAATTAGATATACCTTCTACAATACCATTAGCATGAAGTATTCGAATCTCAAATATGTCCAAGTCTTTGATGCCACAACATAGTCTTTTCTCCAATGGCCACTAGATTTTCTGCTCCACTTTCGAGAAGTCACAAAATTGTTGCACCCATCAATAACAATGCTACCCAAAAGCTTGTATAAAGTTCCAATCTGAACTCCCCGCATCAATACTAGTGCCCCCGGAACCATCTTATAGGTATTTTTCTTGAAGACTATTTTTACACCTACATCATCCATCTTGCTTACAAAAATTAAATTTTTGGCCAATGCAGGAATGTGCAGAACAACAAGAAGTGTTCTAATCCTTCCACCTTGCAACTTCAGCTTGACTTTTCTGCGTCCTATGATTTTGGCCTTCCTGTCATCCCCTAGGAAGACATCACCACCATCATATTTCTTGCACTCGCAAAACCATGAAAGGATGCGCCTAAGTCAAACATCCATGCCTCATGATCTACATGTGTACTTGAAGAAGAAGCCAAGTACACACCCCCACCTTCATCTGAGGTTGTTTTCGCCTCTGCATAAGGAGCATCATCAATTCCCTTTCCTTTCTCAATATTTTTAGATCTACAATCCTTTTTGTAGTGCCCTTCTTTTCCGCATTTCCAGCATACCTAGATAGCTTTTTCTAGAGATTTAGATCTTCCTCTAGATTTAGATCTCCGACTTGAGGACTTACTTTTTTTTTCTGTTCTAGGACCGTCCTCTTACAGACAAGGCATCTCCATTACGGCTATCCATATTTTTTCGTCTCATCTTCTCTGACAACAAGGATGCAACTATTTCATCAATTTTCAAGGTAGTTGTATTGCTACCTATAGCAATAACCAGACTATCCCACAAGTCTGGTACAAAACACAATAGACTGATGCACTTATCTTCATTTGAAACTTTAATATCAACAGATAACAACTGACTTACCACAGTATTGAAGGCATTTAAATGTTATCAACGAGTCTCCATCCCTCATCCTCAGGTTATACAACTTTTTTCCACAAGAACAGTTTTTTCACCAGGGACTTAGATTGATAGAAAGTCCCTAACTTGTCCCACAAGGCCTTTGTCGTAGCTTCCCCTTATACATTCAACAATACTGAATCTGAGAGAGACAATTATATTGTGTTTTTCACCTTCCGATCTAACTTTTCCCAATCTTCTGCCGACAATCCTATTGGTGTTGTACCTGGATCTACAATGATCCACTGATCTCTGACCACCAACAAATCCTCCATCTTGAGCTTCCACACCTCAAAACTTTGTCCATTGAATTTCTCGATCTCTATCTTTCCATTGTTCCCCATCTTCTTTCACCACAAGAATCGATCCTGCAGATCTCCCACTGTAACAGGGTCTACCATAGACTCGAGCAAAAACCCCTCAGTAACAAAGGCATCCCCAAGAAGCCAAAACAATTCTAGTACCAAATGTATGTTTTAACCCTTTACAAAAATTACTTGCAAACTAATTCTTAAAACAAAAAAATAAACAATGGTGAGAACATAAAATATACACCGATTTTCTCCTAGAACCCAAACCAGGAAAACCAAATTGATTTTTCATTATATTCCTTTCAATGTAACAATACATTATATACATGTCGGAGCATTCATAAATCCAAATCCATTAACCCTGGTTTAAAACATAATCGTAGTTCCCTTGAACGGATCTACAAAATACCGTGGGAAAAAACCATCAGGCCCAAAACCATGCGCGAAAACCATATGCAAAACCATGGATAGGCCTGCCCCCCTGCAACCCTCCCCCCCTCCCCCGCTGCGCCTGGTGCAACGTAACAGCTTTCTCGAAATCGACTTCAAATAACCCTTCAAAATTTTTGCTTCAAGCAACAAGGACCAAGTGAAATTCGCATGATAAAAGGAGAGCCTCTTAAGGCTCGTGGACAAGAAGGAGGAAATGGCTCTAGAAATATTGAAGCCTTCCAAAAGATTTTGATTGGAATTTATTTTGAGGTTTCAAAACAAAAATATCTTTAGATCCGCTTGAAAAACCCTAGTTGTGCTCAAAATCTGCGTAGAAACTAAAAGATAGAGGAGTTTTATTCACAAACCAAGGTATGGACAACCCTCAATAATTAAATCGATTTGCTAGAAACTCTAACCATCCAAGAGAAAAGAGGGTTTGAGGAAGGAGCTAGTGTCTAGCTTCAAAAAAATTGTTTAGTCTTTGATCCCCAAGCTTTCACCTGTAACAAAAGAAAATATGAAGGTTTTCCAAGACAAACCCTTGCTTCTATCTTCAAAATTGCAAGAAAATAGGGCAAAGAACAACATATATAGAACTTAGAAGACAAAATATATGTACACAAGGGTTAGTAACTATGTTGCATGGGTTCGTGAACCCAAGGGTGGGGTTCTCAAACTCGTCTTGGGTTCTCGTCCCCAAGTACCGGGTTCAAGTACGGGTTCTTCTAAAATGCACCCAAAAGAACCAGGTTCTCTGAGTAAGCATCGGGTTCTTCGCAACCAAAATTTGGGTTCTTTTGACTAATTGGGTGCGCCGAACCCCGACAACGGGTGCGAGGAACCCAAAATCAGGAACGTTAGGGTCAATTATTTTTACTGATTTTGCTGTAATTCTTTTCAAGCACGGCCTTTTTACTTCTCTTTCTGCAGTTTTGACCTAGAGATGGCCACTGTAGACTCATTGTGTAGGTCAAATTTCATTACTATTGTAGCTATGTACATTGTAAGGTCATTACTATTGTCGGTATGTAGTTAAGAGAGCATGTTGACTAAAGATCTAAGTGATGTTGATGACACGGATGTTGATGACGTGCCTTGAGGAAGCCATATTTCATTGTTTTGAAATTTCCTAATTCACGTTTGGAGATACCTTAAGGCACATTTTGAATGTAGTATGACAATGGACATATATCATGATTCTTATTAATATGTAATCTCCAATTTTCACTTATTATCAAACTAGAAATTTTGAAATTTCAATGTGAATGTTGAATTTTCAATGATGTGCATGTTTTTATCTTTAAAGTTTAAATCATAAATATTTTATTTTTCTTGTTTAAATTTGGAAAATATACAAATTCACATATATTATAATTTATAAAATATAATATACCCCAGACGAACCCCCTGTTTCAAAAAGTGGCATACCTATCCCCGCCACCGAAGAACCACGTTTCCTGGCAACATAGGTTAGTAAATATATACAAAATATATTTACAGATCTATAAGCCAAAAAAGTGAGTACAACTCCGCTCTTGGGTATTAAAATACAAGCTCTAAATAGCCAGATCTATACAATAAAATCACAATAGTTGAAAAAATAGAGATTTAAATAAATAATTTTTACAAGCTATAGCCAATAAACCACTGCAAAAATTTCATTAGATAAGCCTTTAGTAGTAATCAAAGTGGGCTCTTCGACTTCAATTGCTTGGGCGTTGGTTGGTTCAACCAAAACTGTCCCCTAATGCCCAAGATCTAAAAATAGAATGGTTTCTAAACACTTTAGATTAAATTTGTTAGGTCACAAGGAACTAGATCGCACAATGAAATAAAGGCCTAGTGATTCAACCAAAAACCCACTAGAGTCACTACTTCTAGAGTGTTTCTCTAAACTCAAATACTAATGTAAGATACCTGTCCAAATAGTGGATCCACAAATTGGCAAGTAAAATAACAAATCTTTTAATATTACCAGTAGAGCATTAAGAACAAAATTTAGAAATTTTTACCATAGAAACCAAAAGAAAAACACCACCATGAATTTACCCCAAAGACTTCATTTACTACTCTAAAAAATATAGAGTCTAGAGCTTCATTGAGCTAGTTGCTTTATTACAATGATCATATGAGGAGCTTAGAGCTTCCTTAAATAGAAAAAATGAGAGATCTAGATCCCTATCCAAGTGAAAAACGGCTAGGTCCCAAGAGTTGCACATCTTTGACTTGATCCCACAAAGAAAATGGCTATATCCTTCCAAAAAAATTGTATCCCAAACCACAAAAATGTTTTCTTAATTTTTCTCCTCAAGAATATCTCATTCAAAATAACCAACATGGACCATTTGTTAAAAAAAATTGATTTTGTTGGACCATTAGTTGTTGAAGAGGACCAACAAATGTTTCTTGGGACTTTTCTCATTTGATTTGTGGAGATTCCTTAATTTTGACTTGATTCCTTTCTTGGGAAAGTCCACATCCTTTTTAAAATATTTTTTCATTTGGAGAGAATTTATTTTTCTCTCATTTTAATTTTCTGCCTAATTTCCGGCTAATTATTTGCCATTTTTTGCTAGAAATTATAAAATATGAATTTAGAGAGGTATAGTCATATTTTTCCACCCTCAAAGTGTGTCTAGATAGAAATTTGGGGTGTTGAGGTCTAAGTTTGAGTACTCATACCCCCTACAACTTCAAATGACAACATTTTTTACATTTTACATCAAATATTACATAAAAAGCTCGTTCAATGAGAGAATTTTGACAATTAAAAATTGACTCCTAGACACGACCATATTCTGTGAAACTTTAGACATGATTTAGTATGGCATTTTACATCGACTCTATACACTAGGACTCACCTAAGACCTCACCATCAAGCCTCACTCTATATTTAGGGATATTTGGAAGAAAAACTTAACCGATTTATTTGTGTTGAGAACACAAATAATTATTTAAGGAAAAAAATCTCTCTAGAGTGATGAATCTTTAGCAAAGATCTTAAGCTACCTAGATATGTTACATGGCTTCATATTTTCATCATATACTAGAACCATTTTTACATCATCCCCATAGGGTTGCATAATTTGGAATACAATTGATGACCAGAAGTTGAATGATGATTATAAATTCTGAAAATTCTGATTGTTTTGACCATGATGGAATGCTCAAAAGTGTTCTCTGCTCATGGGGTAGTTCACTAATCCTCAAATGTACATTTGAGTGGTCAACATGACCAAAGCCACAATTTGGGAAGGGAAGCTCTGTATGAAGGTTTAATTTTCCCATTACTTTCAAGCTTGGTTCACTTAGATGCTAAGTAACCAGATTTGCCTAAAAGGGGCCACGAATCCCAAATCCACGTATCGGGTACGTATACGTATGGGATTCTGCCCCAATTCAACGGATACGGCATATCCGAACGGGGTACGGCGTATCCTGACCGTACCCCGTTCAGATACGTCGTATCCCGTAAAACCGGATACGGCCGGGCCCGCGGGTTCAAAAAAGCGTTGTTTTTTTATTATAAAGGGGAGCTTTTGCTCATTGTTTTTCACTAATTTCATTGTTTTTCACCAATTGAGGAGGATTTTTCAGGAGAGGGCATCAAGCCTATGGCCCTAGTATTTATATGTGATTCATGGTAATGTTAAATTATTAAAGTAAAAGTGACATTTTCCTTAATCTTCATTTTCATCCTTTTACTTAAATTTTTAACATTACCATCAAATGACTCAGGATGTTTGAGAGTGGTTCCGACCTCATTGGATTTCATATGGAGAAAGTAGAATTTTAGATCTCATTCAAAATCCAGCAGACTTATCAGTTTTTCAGGATTTCAGGATTGGGTTATTGCAATGTTTCCATCGAATTTTGTCATGTATTAAGGTATGGAACTCGTATTTAATCAAGAGCACCAATCCCTCTATGTACCTTGATGTTAGTGACATTGGTTGTCAAACTCCTCTATCATGACCCTACTAAAAATGTTACCCATCACTCAAACAAAACCTTGACTATCTAAGATGATAGATAAATCTATGTTTAAATCAATGAATTAAGTATGAATTTGTGTAAAAAATATCTAATTTTTAATATATTAATACATATATATTTTTAAAATATATATATATTTTAATAAAATATATATATAACGTATCGTATCCCATAAGTACCCTGTTCCGGGGTCACCGTACCCGTATCCGATTCTTCGAACCCCCGTATCCCCGTATCGGGTGACTTAGCTTAGATGAAATAATGATTAAATGTACATGATCGTGAAAGTTAAAACGTTGGATATTGTGTGTAATTGACAAGTGGTTCCATCTATATCCAGGCAACTTAACTGGGTTCCAAATCCTCCAAAGGGACATATTGACACCCACAAGTGAAGTGTTGAGAGCCATGGGATTCCAAACAGTTGCACAACATCGTTGACATCTTTGGGCACCTCCAACACCCAAAGCATTCTGGCACTTTGCCAAACATTGTTGACCTTTATGGGTCAATGTGTTGATTTATGGTAGCATCTTATGTGCTCTAAGTCTCAAACTTTGTGGAGAAGCTTAAACACATCCATTCCAGATGACCCAAAAATTGTTTTGGGAAATTCCACCCGGAAACAGTTTTATTTGATAAATTAATTATTTTTAATGGGACCCTAAGTCTAAACTTAGGAAATTAAAATAATTAATGAGTATTAATCTAAACTGTAGGTGTAACTTCTAGAAAGAGCATATCAAGTCAAAATGTAATCTAAGTCGTTGATTGGAGATCTAATCTCGATCGTTGAAGTCTCAACGAGAAGACTATAAAGGAAGGCTTGAGGGTCATTTGCAAAACACACTGAAAGGATCAAGCAATCGATTTCTTTAGTGAGCAGTTCTCAGAGAGAAACTTCGATCTAGAGATCTTTCGCAGAGGGGCAGAGACAATATCCAAACAGAAATCTTTCTTAGCTGGAGAATCATCAGCAGAAAAGGGCAGAAAGAGATCCATCAGCTCCAGCGCAAAGCCAGAGAGGCTGGCGCAGAGCAACGCGGGGCTACACAGAGGTTGCCTAGAGGGCAAGAGGAAATCTGAAGGGTTTGTTGAAGAATCGATTTCAGAAGTCGGGAGCCGAGGTGTGAGACCGAGAGGCAGAAATCGAAATTTCTGAGGAGAAAATCGATTCACAAGTTGAGTGACGCAGTACCCAGAAGGGTTGACGCTGGGACTGCATAGTGACTGCACAAAGGAAGCACAGAGCCTATCAGAGGCATCTCATTCAATGGTCGGCTCAGCCGAGATTTCCAGTGATAGTGTGAGTTAACCTCACTAATCTTTCTCTCAGTGATATTCTTTGTAACTGAATTGTCCGGAGTGACATTTAGAGATGTATTCAGAATTTACTGCTGCTTAATAATAAAACCCTCAAATCTGTTGCATCGGTTTTCCCGCATTGAGTTTTTCTAGGGACATTTGTCCAAAAACAACGATGTCCTGTGTGATGCTTTTCTTTTGCTCAGTTTCCTGTTTCTACATCTGAATTTAATTAAGTGAAGGCTGCTTCAGTAATTGCTTCAGTATTTACAGAAGAAATCTGCAAATAACTTGTTAATGTAATTTACAAGTAGGAGAAGTCAATTCAGTTTACTGCAATAGGATTCCAGATCTAGGACTTGGAATTTTCATATGGTATCAAAGCTTGTGGAGCGTTGCAGGTGAAATAGAAAGAGCAGATCCAGCACTGAGAAGGAGGCTGAATAGCTACAGAAAGCAGCAGTTCGAATCCCCAGAGGGATTGCGCAATCCAGGCCAGGAGGGTTGAAGATTCGTGGAAAGTCTCTTTCTGAGTGAGTCAACAGAGAGGTAGGACTTCCAGATCGAGATTTTGCCGAGCCAGAGGGAGCAGCAAAGAGCTGATGGGATGCAGTTTTCTACAAGCAAAATTTGTTTTGTTGGGCAGAAAGTCGTCAGAAGAGAAAGAAGAAGCACAGTGAGGAAATTTTCTTCCTCGGGGAGTTCCTAGCCAAGGAATTCCATTTTTTGTAATCTGAGCAGCAGATCCGGATGGCAGATCTACAAGCTCTAGCAAGGAGTGTGTAAGTCAGTCCAGTGTTGCGCAGAGGAGGAAAAGAGGCAGTAGATTCGACATTCTTTTTCGGCAGAAATGGCAGCGCATGGGCTTCGAGATCAGGACCGTTTGGAGGGAGCCTCCAACTATGTAATCTAGAAGGCGAGAATTCAATGCCTTCTAGATGAATATGATCTCAAGCTTTTCGTGACAAGTACAGTAGTTGTCCCTACAGATCCAGATCCGCTAAAGAAGTACAAGGATGATATGGTGAAAGTAAAAAGGGTGCTCCTAGATGGAGTTAAAGATCACATTGTGTCCCATATAGCCGGCAAGGATACAACTAGGCAGATGTGGGAAGCCTTGGCAACATTGTATGAAGGATCTTTCGAGCAGCGAAAGATGTACTTAGAGCAGAAACTGAGGATGGTGCAGATGCAGAAGGGGGAGTGTATTATTTTGTTCCTGTCTAGGATTCAGGAAACTCGTGATTAGCTAGCAGTCGTTGGGTCCACCCCTTCACCTACAACAATGGTGAGATTGGCTCTTAACGCAGTCACTGAAGAATGGCAGGTTTTTGTCCAAAGTATCTTGGGCATAGCAACCTTGCTAGGCTGGGAAGAGATGTGGGTTGCTCTTCAACAAGAAGAGCTAAGGAGGGACCTAGTCAAGTGTAAACTTGACGGCAGTAGCGGAAGTGGGTCGAAGACGAAGGAGGAGAAAAATGCAGCCCTTGCATCCAAGGGGCAACAAGAGCAGCAGAGATGGAAGAAGGACGTCTTGAAGATAAAGTGCTTCAAGTGTGGTGAACTTGGTCACTACGATACCCAGTGTCCTTTAATAAAAAAGGAAAAGGACGAGAAGCACGATCCGAAGGCTACGTCTGCGAAGATCGAGGAGGATGAGTATGCCATGAGTGCCCATGCATCTCCAAGAGGGAGATGGGACGACATCAAACTGAAAGTTCGTAAGAACTTCAAGGGGCAGGATCCTTGAGGAGTCCACCTCTTGGATCATGACCTTGCTACGGGTGCCCAAAGACCAGCAGTAGCAAGCTGGAGGAGGTTCAGTTGGTGCAAAGGAGCGCTAGAGCAACAGATGCAGTGGTTAGCAGCATAGAGGGACGCAGTGTAGAGCAGCAACAGCGCAATGCTTCAGAGGGACAGCGTGGGACTAGCAACAGTCATAGTTTCAGCATCGAGATGCATCCTGAACACTTGTTCAGATTTTTGGATGTTTTTCGGTTGCTTCTCTCAGCAACTGAGTTGCAGTGCAGAGTTAGCAGTGGCAGTGCTAGCAGCAGATGCAGAATTTGAGAGGGAGTTACAATACAGATGCAGTGTTGATCATGGCAGGGTCAACAGCAGTACAGTTTCAGCAACAGCACAGTGGTTGGTGGACAACATGTCAGACATCAGCAACGCAGAGGGAGATGCTTCAGAGTCAGAGCAGTGTTCAGCAAGGCATATTTGCAAGAGCACATTCCTAACTAAGAGGGAGTGTTGATTTATGGTAGCATCGAATGTGCTCTAAGTCTCAAACTTTGTGGAGAGGCTTAGACACATACATTCCAGATAACCCATAAATTGTTTTGGGAAATTCCACCCGGAGACAGTTTTATTTGATAAATTAATTATTTTTAATAGGACCCTAAGTCTAACTTAGGAAATTAGAATAATTAATGAGTATTCATCTAAACTATGGGTGTAACATCTAGAAAAAGCAGATCAAGTCAAAATGTAATCTTAGCGGTTGATTGGAGATCTAATCTCAGCCATTGAATTCTCAACGAGAAGACTATAAAGGAAGGCTTGAGGGTCATTTGGAAAACACACCGAAAGGATCAAGTGATTGATTTCTTTAGTGAGCAGTGCTCAGGGAGAAACTTCAATCTAAAGATCTCTCGCAGGGAGGAGCAAAGATAGTATCTGGAGAGAAATCTTTCTCAGTCGGAGAATCATCAGCAGAGAAGGGAAAAAAGAGATCCAATAGCTCTAGCGTAGAGCTAGAGAGGTTGACGTAAACCCACACAGCGCTACACAGAGGTTGTGCAGAGGGCAAGAGGAAAGCTGAAGGGTTTGATGAAGAATCGATTTCAGAAGCCGAGGGCCGGGGTGTGAGACCGAGAGGCGGAGATCGAAATTTTTGAGGAGCAAATCAATTCACAAGCTGAGTGATGCAGTGCCCAGAAGGGTTGACGTTGGGAATGCGCAAAGCCTGTCAGAGGCATCTCATTCAGTGGCTGGATCAGCCGGGATTTCCAATGATAGTGTGAGGTAATCTCACTAGTCTTTTTGTCAGTGATATTCTCTATAACTGAATTGTTTGAAGTGACATTCAGAGTTGTATTCAGAATTTACTGTTGCTTAATAATAAAACCCTCAGATCTATTACAACAGTTTTCCTACATTGGGTTTTTCTGGGGACGTTTGTCCAAAAACAGTGGTGTCATGTGTGATGTTTTTCTTTTGCTCAGTTTCCTGTTTCCGCATCTAAATTTAATTAAGTGAAGGTTGCTTCAGTAATTACTTCAGTATTTGCAGAAGAAATCTGCAAATAACTTGTTAATGTAATTTACAAGTAGGAGAAGTTAATTCAGTTTGCTGCAGTAAGATTCCAGATCTAGGACTTGGAATTTTCACACAATGCACCTGGACCAGCATGCCCCCAGTCGGCTTAACACTGATCAAATGGATGGCAGCTAATCCAGGGCCTAGATAAGGATGCTCTCACATTGAGACATGGGACAGTTGGTAGCACCATGAGAGCCCTCAACGTTGGAGCAGAGACAAGCATTTTGGCCATTTGGAGACCTGTGAGACTACTTTTCGGAACCAAAGCCAAAATTGGGATCCACAAATGGATTTTTTTAGAGATCTAGGGGCTAACCCCGAGAGGCTGATTTTAGAGGGCTTCTACACACATTATGGCACTCATTTCCCTCAACGTCAACCGTAGAAGGGCCTATGCTTGCATGATGTCAACACTTTTGCTTATTTCGGCTCACACATGGGGTGAATTAATTTGTTTTCAAAGGCTACTAGGTCAGCGTGTAAACCTAGCACATTATTTTATTGTTTAGAGGGGTTTCTAGGCTAAATAGGAACTTGACCTCCTCATATAAATAGAGGAGGCCTTCATTATTGTGTCTGATCGTCACACCTCTTTGGATATTCGGCCTGGTTAGTTGAATTTGAACTTGTTCTCTTGTGGAAGATTTGGATGTTGTGGATGCATTTTGATATTTGGAGTTGATCTTGCTTATCTTTGGAGCCATTTTTTTGTCAAATGGATGGAAATATTGCATGTTATCTTGTAAGTGTACCAATTGTTGAATATTTATTTCTCTATGTCTAATGTATGGAATAACTGATTCTAGGTTATGCGAAATTGTGCCTTAATTTAAGATAAATTAAATGTTATCTAGATGAATGTTGAATGCATTACTCATACATAACATGTAATGAATTGTCCTAGTGGTGAAATCATTGTAGCTCTCCCATGAAAAATCTATTTTTCCATTGCATAGGTAAATGCTTGAAATCTTGTTGCTAGGGCATCAATGTTTCAACCTCCTTAGAAACTTATTGACTGATCTAGCTCATCATAGACTCAATTCTCCCAAGGGAGAAGGGACTAGTCCATTTGGTTGGTGAGACAAACTCTCTTTGTATTGTTCCCAATTGTTGTGAGTGAAAAATTCACTAAGGAGTTATGCCAATTTTTGGCGACATTAAATAAAAAGGAGAAAATTATTATTTTGAGGGAGAAAAGTAGAAATTATTATTTTAATGGAGAATGTCAGCAAATAATATTTTATAGGAGAATGGACGAAAAATTTTATTTTATTGGAGAATGGCGGAAAAATAATATTTTATTGAGGAAGGAGGCAAACTAATATTTATTCAAAATGGTGGCAAAAAGTATCCTAGTGGAAATTGGGCCCCACCAATAAATAATAGAAAAAAAGAGGAGCTAGAAGCTAGAGGGAGGCTCCATGAAAAACTATAAAAGGAGGGGGAACTCAATTGCAAATCATTCTATTCCTATCATTTCTATTTGAAATTGAGAAGAAACTCAAGCAAGTTTCAAGAGTTTCAAGCGAAACTCAATAGCTAATTTCGGTGGACTTCAAGTGCCACCCTAGTTAGCTCTTGGGGAAGATTATTTCAGATCTTCCATTCTGTTTATTGTAGAGATCTAATTATTATTGTTTGCAGGAGTCTCCAGCGTTGTGGGTTTTAATTTGGTTGCAGGGATACATAGTCTCCAAGGGCCAAGTTCATTCTCTTTCCATCAGGACCGAGTACGCAAATCTGAGGGGCAAGTCTCCTTATTGAGTTTGTTGGCTGAGTTCTTGAGCTTGGACATTATCCTTGCTTGGAGGAGGACGAGAGTTGAGCAAACTCATTATTTTGGCCGTGTTATTATAATAGGCAATTCTGGCACCCTTTCCTCTCTTTACCACTGCATGGAGGACCGTTACACAAGTCAAAGAGGCGTGAGTCACCATCATTATTGTGGCTAGGCATAATCCTAAGCGTAGAGCAGATTCTGGGCATTCTTTGCACCTGTAACAGGGTTATTTTGTCCATACCAAATTCACAAATTTTGTCCACATTGTGGCTATCCTCCACATCTTATTTCAGTTTAGCAGTTCCTTGCATCTTTATGGCTGAAGTTTATATATATAAAGGAAAAATTAGTATTGGATGTTGGGAGAGATCTCTTGTCATATTGATGGCTGAACTTAGCATTTGTCGAAGTATATTCTAGGCACATTGAACCCCTTTGACACTTGTACCTATGAAGGAGCCTTCAGATATAAATCAGATGTATTGAGATCACAAATTTCAGAAGATTTGTATGCTGGCCGAGTTCTTGAACCAAAGAGCTAAAACTAATTGCATCTACAGTAAACCGAGAATTGAAGATTTTCCTCATTTGGGCCGAATTTGCAAATCTGTAGCAGCTTGTTCCAGTGTGTTTTGAGAGGAGTATCAGTCCTGTAGCAGCAGGTAATTAAGGGGCTGCACTGTCTAGTCTGATTCCCTTGTCAGTTTGGGCAATTTCCACATGTTGTCCTTCCTTTTAGCATGTGTAATCAGTCAGAACATCTCTAATAAAATTATGTTCTGCTCCATCTTCATTGGCTAAATTATTTGTCATATCAGCCCATTGTTTGGCTCCTTAGTCAATCGTATTTCTCTGTATGTTCCTGAACTGAATATTTAAATGGAAGGAAAAATTTATTATAGTATGGTGCTTATTGAATAGCATATATATATGGCTGATTTTATATGTCAATATATCATTGCTCTGAGTTCTGTTATGAGCGCATACATTTGGCATCCAAGGCATAACTGAAGACAAAACACAAAATCATACCTACAGTAGTACCACATTAAACTATTTGACCAAAGACTCCACAGGGAAATTTAAAATGACTCAGAAATTACAGTGCTACTTTTGGGTCATTTCCTAGAAGGAACATTACTCTCTTTTACTCCATATTCTCTCTCCCTCTAAATTCGGCCCCTCTAAGGCCAAGATTTCTAACTAGAGCTTAGTGTGAATCACTAAGCAAGGCAAATTTTCAGGATTCAAGAGCCTAAACATCAAGAGGATTGTATTTGCCACAAAATCTATCCTTTTTGTGGCCATCCACTTCAATATTGTCCATAAATTTATTTTCCTTAGTTATTTTACCTAAGAGGGAACCCTAGGTTAGTCTTGCTTCAACTTGGGGGCTTGTTGAGGGTTTCATGAGCCTTGGTCTTGCCTATACACATTGGAAGAAACCCTTTCCCATAGCCTTGACCTTGGGTTATTCCACTAATCAAATCTATCAAGCCCTAGGTCTTATACCTCATTTATAGGCCTCTATCAAGAAAGCAGATGGCCTCCTATTGGAGCCTTGAGCCTAGATTGTGACTTTCTTGTAGAAGGCCTAATTGTGTCAACATGTACCTTAACCTTAGAATACCAATTAGGTGACCTCACATATTGGGACTCCTCCCATCGATGAAAGTCCGTAAAGGGCAGGGGGTTTTGGCTGTGGTGACAGTGGGCCACTACCCCATTGTTGGCACTTGGTTTAGCCATAACCTTGTAGGGTCTCCTCTACAATGTCTACTATATTTTGTCGCATTAGGAGCCAGAGAAAATTGGCTTAGAGAGAGGATTTGGGGTGGTGGAAGGATTCAGCATCAAGAGAAGACTTGGTTGCCTCAAAATCAACCTTCTTTGGTGGCAAATCTATCCATTATAGGCCTTAACTCTCTTGCCCTGGCTAGTTTGCCCTAGGAAATGCCTAGTCTTGCTAAGCTTCAACTTGAGAATATTCATTGTTGGAAACCTGTACTTGGCATATTGACCCTAGGATAATCCATTTTTTCTTGTTATTTCTCAAGCCCTAAATCTAGCGTGTCTCGGCCCCCATTTAGGCGTTCCTAAAGGATGTGAATTGCCTAATTCTCCTTGATTAAGCCTTTTACTTAAGAAGAGTCATCCTTTAGTAGCCTCTAGTGTCACCTTAAACCTTTAAGCCTAGAATATCTAGCATCGGTGACCTATCTACCGAGAAGCCTCCCATTGGTGAAAGTCCATAAAGAGCAGGAGGTAGTGGTTGTGGTGACAGTGAGCCACACCTCATTGTTGTCACTTACTTTAGTGCTTGTCTTGTAGAGCACCCCTCTACAAGACTTGCTAGATTTTGAGGCAATAAGCCTTAGGGCTGATCTGAAATATTAATTTACAGCAGCAAACAACAGAAAGTATTTCACCTCACTTCAACTCAACACACCAAGTAGCCCAAGAGAAAAGATACCAAACATATGCCAACAAACTCTTAGGCACACTTTTTCAAGCATAAATCATATCTAAAATTACTTTAATTACTACAGATTTATGGCAGAAAAACTGCTATATTATGCCAAATCAACATAAACAACTGCTAGAACTTACCCAATCAATAAGACAATACAAAATGAAAATCAAAGCTGCAATTACATAATTTTAGACAAACAAAAATTCATAAAGATATGATAGAAATGAAGTACATTTACATACTCAACTTATCATAAGCTCTTCTCCAAAAGCTAGGGAAACCATGAAACCTAGCAACCACCAAAGATCCACAAGAAGCTAGCATTAACACCAGCAAGTCCTTTTTGGCTTCAACATGTTTATATCACACAGGGTCTTCACAATAGTATGACTTTTTCCTTAAGGTCGGTAACTTTGTAGACCCTAGCCATATTACATCACACAAGTACATGGCAAGACAACTCCAGCACTAGACTACAAATCTAAATATCCATCTTAGGGTTTGAGTCCTCAAACCCTAGCTCTTCAACTCTTGCTTCAAGACAAGAATGAAGATCTCCATGGAACATCAAGAATACAATAACCAAGTCTTCCTCCAAACAAGGCATCACACCAAGCTCATGACTCATCAAGCTCATTTCTCTATGATATTTCCCTAGTCTTATATCCCAAAAGAACAAGGCTCCAAAGCCATGCAAGGAATTAGCTCCATTCTCCATGTCTTATACTAGGCTAGAAACCCTAGTGCCATGCAAGAGCCACCACACCTCCAACATCGTGTTCTTCTTTATGGATTATATGGAAGGAACAAACCCTCATCATCACAAAAGAAAACCCTAGCATCACTCAATAGCAATCTTTTCATGAACATCCAAGATGTCTCTCTCTCTCCTTGCCTTCTCCTAGGGTTCCTCATAAACCCTAACATCAAGCTCCTAGGTTTCCTCATGAACCATAATGTCTCTAAGAGAAGTGCAAAGAAGAGTACAATGATGATAACGAACACAAGAGCTCTCTTCTCCCTTTTATATACAAGTGGGTGAAGAAGCTAACATAAAATAAGGACATGTATCCATAGAAGTAACCAATTAGGCAACCCCACATGGAGCACTCTACAATATAAGAATGTACATGTCACAAACTACGGTTAATCCAACCACCAAAGTGAAATGTCCTCCAGGCATGATCCTCCTTGGGCTTAATGCCTCTCCTCAAAAATGGTGCCAACTCTAACAAGATGTTAGTCTTGTTACCACTCCTTCCAACAGAGGTACCCTACACTTTTTGGTGGAAAACAACACCATTTGCAAGCCCAAATGTGCACAATTTTATGGCCCTATATGCCATGTAGGATGAAGGGTGCAAGTGTTATCCTAGTTCCCCCTGAGTGGACGATCATGACCAATCTTCTTACCCCATCTTCATTATCTCTAGGTCTATGGTGCTTGCATTTACTACCCGTTGGTTAGTGGTAATTTTCTGCTCTGATGGGCATTCTTATGTCTTGGGTAGGCTTTGAAGGTAATGGGGGTGGATCTATCAAGAAACGTGGCTTACAAGACCACTTATTACTATTGGCCCTATAAAGGTGATCACACTGAAAACACCTATTTCATCATTATATTAGCACAACTACTTTTGATTCCCCACATGGACCATTTATCTTAAGTGTGCACACCACTTTGGCCATGGTCCTCATTTTGCATGGTTATCTCACAATTCATAATGATTTCATGCTCCACGAGACGTTTCTCATTCTCTAAAGCAAGAAAGAGGCCTATTGCACTCTCCATGGCATGCCAAGTTAATTCCATTTCAAAGCATCCAAAATGCCCTCCTCAAAATGCCTTTTCTAGGTGATTTTATTCCCTTGGGAGGGGCTGAGATCTCTTTGGGGCAGCCATGGGGCTAAATGTGGCAATATGGTACCTTTTACAAGTGAAATAAGAGTCAAAGCAAGTCAACAAAGAATCTATGGACCATTCTCAATCCAAGAAACAAGGAAAGCAATCCTTAACACTTCAAACGAAGAAAGTCAAAGGAAAGTCAAGCAAATTCAAGGAGCCATTCACCTAATATTGGAACATTGAGCCTCCTCCATGGAACATTGAACAAGATAAGGGGAATGTTGGACCTTTCTTGACGTTGCAAAACTTCTAAGCATCCATCCAAGCCATTTTCAAGCAAAATGTTGGCCAAGTAAAGCAAATTGTTGCCTCCTTCAAGCAAGTCGACTCCCTTCTATGTGGGTGTCACCCCTCCTTTGAAGGTTTTAAGCAATGTAACTATGAATTTTAATGTAATCACTTTGTCTCCAACTATGTTGTGGATGACAAATCAAGACTTTTGGAAGTTTCTTAACATAAACTAAGGAGCTAAAGGAGGAGAGTTGTTCGAAGCCTCATCTATAAATATAAAAGCCCCCTCTCCTCCCAAATTGTTGTGAATTATTGAGATCATTATGCCATAATGTAATATTTTCATGAAGCTTTGGTGTCAACTTTGAAGTCTCTTTTCCTGGGCTATTCTTCATAATTCTAAAGACAATAGTGTGTTAATTCAAAAATACTACAAGACTATCAAGATCGATCCATTTGAAGGACAACTTTGTCACTTAGAGGGAGATGTCTAGAGTAAATCTCTCACTTCTCTTATGTTGGTGTGAGATGAGCATTGATTCACCTTATTGGGCCATACCCTAGAGGTTCTTTAACAAGGGTTTTGATTTTATTTCATTCCATAATTGATCTTGTGGTTGAAAGCTTTCCCCTTGGAGTGATCCCTTCTAGTAATGGTGTCAACTTTGAAGTCTCATTTCCTTGACTATTCTTCATAATTCTAAAGACAATATTGTGTTAATTCAAAAATACTACAAGACTATCAAGATCGATCCATCTGAAGGACAACTTTGTCACTTAGAGGAAATGTCTAGAGTAAATCTCTCACTTCTCTTTTGTTGGTGTGAGATAAGCATTGATTCACCTTATTGGGCCATACCCTAGAGGTCCTTTAACAAGGGTTTTGATTTTATTTCATTCCATAATTGATCTTGTGGTTGAAGGCTGCTTTCCGCTTGGAGCAGTCCCTTCTAGTAAGGCTTGGTTTAATAACTTTTCTTCACTAAACAAGAGGCTAATTTAACTTATAGGGTTCTAGCCTCTTGCTCTAATCCACTAATCTGAATGGAAAATGGAATCCACCCATGGTATTCATCCACTCATGTTATCCATCCACCTATGGTATTGTAAATGGCAATGACCCATGGTATTCATCCACCCATGGTATTTATTCGCTCATGGTATTGTAACTGACATCTATCCATGATATTCCTTCACCCATGGTATGTATCCACCTATGGTATTCATCCACACATGGAATTTACCCATGGTATTGTATGTGGTATCTACCCATGGTATTGACCCATTGTATCCACCTATGGTATCTACCCATGGTATTGTAACTCAAAAAAAGGCTATAAATAACAAGCCTTACTTTGTAAAAGGACATTTTTCCACCACAATGTAGCTTCTACAGTTATTCTTTGTTTTAATAAAACAAGTTTCTTTGTGGTTTTATTTGTTGTGTATTCTCTCTTTTTTCTGGCATTCTAATTTTGCAGATCTTGTCAAATCTATTTCAATTTTTTAGATCTTGGGGGCCTTACCCCAAGATCCGGATCGGTGGTATCAGATTCAAGTTACGAATCCATGGGAATGAGAGTTTGAAGCATATTTCAGTTTCAATGTTTTACAGCAATCTTCAGCAAACTCCATGAATTTTTTGGGCGGCGAGTTTTCAAATCAGATCTAAAACATGTGGTGAAATATTTACAAAAACAAAGACTAGATCTGGATTCCTTGCGAAAAAATACCCAAATTCAAAAAAAAAATCGGCCTAATTGGAGTTTGAATGAGGCAGATATCGCTGATTCAAAATCAGCAATGTTGCAAAAAAATTTCTGATGACAATTCGTGGACTGAAACTCTCCTGTCATTTTTTTCCAGTTTTCAGTGTGAAATTTCAGAGAAATGGTTATAAATTTGAGCTCCTCTTGAAAAATCACCCGATTTCAAAAAAAAAATCGGTCGAATCGGAGTCCGAACGTGGGAATTATCGTTGATTTAACATCAACTATTTTTTTCATAAATTTTGTGATGGCAGGGCAATTCCAGCGCGAACCTGAGAGTCTAGAGTCTCCAAATAGTGATTTCAAACACATGGGAAGATGCTGAATGATCATTCTATTTCCAAAAACAGGTTATAATAAATATTCTGATATATATTGGCTGAGTTATGTCAATTTTAAATATGGAGCAGCATTCGGAGCAGCTTCCCTTTGGAGACGTGCCCTCCCACCCCGCTTTAGTTGGCACCTGCTTCACATTCATCAGTTTCACCATTGCAACATTCGGCTTGGGTTATTTGGAGACGTGCCCTCCCACCCCAAGCTATATAAGCACCTGCTACTTCATCAAAAATTAGCATCACGGTTATGGGTCAACCGCACAAAATCCTTCTCATCGAAGTCCATTTGCTAGGCTGCACACTGTTAGTAACACAATTGGTTACAAGCATTACAGGGTATCTCTATCCTTGGATCTTCGTTTTTCATGGTTTTGAGTCATCCACAAACCCACACTTCATCAAAGTCCATTTGCTAGGCCGCACACTGTCAATATCACAGTTGGTCACAAGCATTACAGGGTATCACTATCCTCGGATCTTTGTTCATCATGGTTATGGGTTAACTACACAAAACACTTCCCTTCAGTGGCTCTTCATATTCAACAAAGGCTTCTCAGGAGGGAACTTCACGCAATGGGGACCATTGCTTCTTAAAGAGGGAGGAATTTATTCACTCATGGTATTGTAACTGACATCTATCCATGATATTCATTCACCCATGGTATGTATCCACCCATGGTATTCATCCACACATGGAATTTACCCATGGTATTGTAAGTGGTATCTACCCATGGTATTGACCCATGGTATCCACCTATGGTATCTATCCATGGTATTGTAACTCAAAAAAAGGCTATAAATAACAAACCTCACTTTGTAAAATGACATATTGTCCACCACAATGTAGCTTCTACAGTTATTCTCTATTTTAATAAAACAAGTTTCTTTGTGGTTTTATTTGTTGTGTATTCTCTCTTTTTTCTGGCATTCTAATTTTGTAGATCTTGTCAGATCCATTTCAATTTTTTAGATCTTGGGGGCCTCCCCCCAAGATCCGGATCATCCACAAGCACTGATAATCAACTTAAGAGGGGCATTCATATCGACCCCATTAAGCCCTAGTGGAGATATTAGATAAGGCATTAGCCCTAAATCCAACACCCATGCACATTTTTACAAAATTTGAGTTATTGTCCTTTTATTTATTTTTATTATTCAAAATTCCAAAAAAATAGAAAAAATACCAAAAATATTCATCTTCTATGGTTGATGTCCTAGGATTTGTGCCATTTTTGCATCATCTAACTGCTCAAGTGCAAATTGTGTATGGTTTAAATTTCTCTAACACTTGTTGTTGAGGGTTTTTAAAGGTCTACTCAAATGAGGAAATAATCTATAGCCATATTCTTCAAGGATTTGTGAAGCTTTAAGCCCAGGGTTTGAAAGAAAAAGGTGAAATCCAACCCTAATAACCCTAGCTTCACTTCTAATTTGTTTTAAGTGCTTATTTATTTTATTTATAAGTGATTTCAGCCTCCCAAAGTGATGGAAAGTGTTTATTTTTCAATGGGAGATCATTTCGGCATTACCCTAGGCAGATTTTCCCTCTTATTTATGCAAAATATACTTCAGCTTGTTGTAGCATCATTTTTAATTGCATAAATATGTTGTTGGGCTGTTGTTTCACTTTTATTTCATTGCCCAATCTAAAGCACCTTTGAATACTTGATGCTAGTGTGTTTTCGTGCTCTCAGGTTGCTTGAAAAGCACTCCAAACCAACGTTGCACGAAGCGGGGACGAAGCGGGGACGTTTTTTGGAAGCGGGGACGCGGAAGCGTCATTTCCAAAAAATCTAGGAAGCGAAGCGTCTCGGAAGCGTCTACTATATATATATATATATTTTTATTTTTATTTTTTTGCATTTATATTAAAAAAATATCCAAAATACCAAATTAATTGTATAAGACATGGAAGCATGCATATTTGTACATAAATCAAGATAGATATGACATCCATTGTACATTAATGATTAATTATTTGAGCATCAACCATTTAGAATAGATGCATCAACCATCTATAATCTAGATTCTTCTCCTCTTATCTAGCCTTTGCCTCTACCTCGATTATCTAGGGACATTAGTCAAAATTGTCCAATTTTGATCAAACCCTAATGCAAGCCTTAAAATATGGTAGAAAGAACTTAACATGCTTGATCGATTATTTTGACTTGATTGAAATGTAATTTTTTACTAACGACATGACAAAGGAGTTCAACAATTAACACCACCAACACTAGGGTACATATAGGGCTTGGTGCTCTTGATTAAATGCTAATCACATACCCTCATACATGATATAATCTAATGACATGCCACCATACCACTGATCCTGAATTCCTAAAAACTGTTAAGTCTGCTGAATTTTGAAGAGGATATGAAATTCTATTTTCTCCATATGAAGTCCGATCAGGCTGGAACCACTCTCAAACATCCTGAGTCATTTCATGGTAATGTTAAAAATTTAAGTAAAAGGATGAAAATGAAAAATAAATAAGAATTTAACATTACCATGAGGGAGCATCTAAGAAATATCTAAGGAGGTAAAAGAGAGCTTATATTTTTTTCCTCCTATCCCTAACTCAGCACTAACTCACCTACTAACCCAACCAAAGACAAAATTTAAAAAAAAAATCAAAAAAATCATTTTTCTGACCTACATTAATCGGATCCGTACGGCACTGTACGGAACCGTTCGCGATCCGTACGGATCCGTCCCGGAATCGCGGCGGTTCCGTACAGCAATCCGCCGTACGATCCGCGGATCCACTGTACGGAATCGCGGATCCGGGCGTACGGATCCGAAAAACCAGGAATCGCAAATTTTTTTGGGATCCGCATTTCCGAAAATCGGATCCGCGATTCCGGGTACGGATCCCGTACGGTTTCGTACGGGACGCGGTTCGGGCCTTGGAGCCGGGGGGGACGTTTCCTGCAACATTGCTCCAAACTTTGTTTCCTACATTTGTTTTATCATTTTATAGGTGCTGGAAGTGCAGGACAGCAGCAAGCTAGTCCATATCTAGGTCATATAATCTAGAGAAAATCAAAGGAGAATAGTCTCACTTGGCATATGCACCTCTACCTCACTCTTGAACATCAAAGGTAACATTTTGGTGACGTATTTCATTCATTGAGCTGGTTTGATTTTCTGTGCTATTATTCATGTATCAGATTTATCACTTGCACCTAATTAACTCCTAACCTTCATCATACTTGGGGTTTTAGGCACTAGTCTACTAACTTGTTAGTGAAAGGATTAGATATTGGATACCCCCCACGGTTTTGTAGGAGTTGGCTTAAAGTGAAAGGATATTGTAATGAGGTGACAATGGGCATATCTCCTGTGTGCTGTGAGCGTTTAGCACCTAGATCAGACCTTGCCTAGGCTACTCCTCATTCCATAAAGGTCCACTATCCAAGTGTCCTCATGCAAAGTGCTCCTTGTCTGACAATGTGCCAAATGCCTTTCATGTTCCTAATGTTACTCTCATGTGCATCAGCATGATCAATAAGCTATGATGCTCCTAAACGTGCCAAATGCCTTTCATGTTCCTAATGTTACTCTCATGTGCATCAGCATGATCAATAAGCTATGATGCTCCTCCTAAACGTGCCAAATGCCTTTCATGTTCCTAATGTTACTCTCATGTGCATCAGCATGATCAATAAGCTATGATGCTCCTCCTAAACGTGTCTGAATCTATCAACAACCTCCATGAGGTATAGCTACAAGACAGACTTTGAAAATCTCAGATAATCCAGCCTCAGATAATCAATGAACCAGATACAAAGTTCGAATTGGTGGTCAAACATTTGTTTCAAATTTGACTCAGAAGCTGCCGAGAACCCCAACGAAGAACCAAGAGAAAAATATAAAACATTAAGTGCCCAGAACTGTCTCCAAAAGCGACCTGCTCCTTTGGATACTCGTGACTACACAAGGCCTCAGGATTTTGCATAGATGTTTTAGATCAAGTGCATGAGTTCATGCTCAACGAAGGGCAAAGGAGTGCTATTTATATAGGCATGTAAGCTTCTAGGAGGGAGCCAAACTGAACAGGAATGGAGGGAAGCTGACCTTGCATTAATTTGAAATTTGAATTTTCGAATTTTAAATATATTGGAGTCAAAACTAAATTCTTCTTGGAGGTCGAATTTAACTAGGAGACCCATGATAATTAAATAGCCCTTGACCATATTTTCTTTTGCAAGCAAAATTGATTAGGATAGGCCCATTATTAATTTTAAATTAATTTTTTTTAATAAAGATGCCACAAATGAACCAATCTAAGGACTGCTTGCCACATCATCTTTGGGGCTTCTTGACCACAAAAAGAGGCTCCAACTTTGATCGAGCATATCTCCTCAACCGTGAGGAGTTATTTCGAGAAACACTTACCGTTGGAATCAACACGACGAAGACAATAGGATGGTGATGGTCATGCGAGCAAATTCACTATTCTTTGCCCTCAAAATCTCCAACAAGTGCGACACAATATGACCAAGCATTTGGGATTTCAAGACATCTTGACCATTGGAGCTTCCATCAATGCAATCCATAGACATCTGGAAGATATTTAGTGCATTCATAAACCAATGTTGGCATCAATGAAAACACCATTCAACATTTGTCACTTGCACTCGGACGAAGGTGGGTTGCACTCAAAAGATACTTTGATCATTTTGCAATCGGGTGCTTATACTTGTTTGTTTTGGGGCATTTAGTATGGATTATGGGGTGATCTAGAAGATTGACAAACCTTGACCGCATTCTTGTTCTCTCACCTTACTTGGGGGGTTAATCTTTGATCCTAATGCAGTGGGATCTCCCCTAAGACCCTTTGGTTATAGGAGGCACACTACCTGGAAAACCTTGATTGATATAACGTAGTTCCATCTTCCCATATGTCACAATTAACACCTTCTATCTTACATTACAAACCCTATAACTTGCCTCCATTATTTGGGTACTACAAATTGTCCTTGGTTCTTTGGGATTTGACAATCATATGTCCACATACCTTGAGTAGGGCAAGAAAGCTTTGCTCTGGGAGGTTGATACAGCTAAAAGAAACAACAAAACTAAATCATGGCCACAATGATACAAAAGAAAGAAAAGTCAAAATGCAAAAGATGGCCAGGAACATAAATGTTAGCACGTGGCCAAAAGCCTATCATGAGCTCTACCTCACTCATATGACCATCATTGGGTTCATAAGCACATGTTGCTCCCTTATATCAAAAGAAGGAACCCTTGGGCAATAAATTGCCTCCTCTTAAAGAGGTAATAAAACCGCTACATCATACAAAGCATGCTCTAACCCTTGAGTTATAAGCAGTAATACAAGGAAAAAATCAAGAAGTAGAAGGCACACAAGAAGGGTGGAAAAACCAAGGCTAACCTGGTAACTCATGCATCCACGAATGTTGCCTCCTCACATCTATACACTCAGGATCTAGACACCCCCATTGGTTGGTCCCTTCAACCATGGCACTTGGCCATAAAGTCTTCTCCCCTCCATTGCCATCATTATTATCCACAAACACCTATCAATTGAAGGGTGGACCAGGGAACTATTACTTCCCCCTAGCCACCCCTACCTAGGGAGATGTTGTAGCCGCTACAACACCACCCAAAATTTTTAGCCTATATATCTAAATTTTGGGTCCCCCTTGTTTTTCAAGATTTTAACGCCATTCCTGTAGCTTGAAATGAGTAAATCCCTTTAATGACCTAGTTATCATCAAAGGCTATGGTTGAGTGACACATCGTTTATGCTTGTCTGCCTTGCTTCATCCTCATTCCTATTTTATAGTTACACTAGGGTTTACGACATTTGCATTCGGTTAATTTCGCAAGGGATCTTTTAGTATTGCTCCTCCATTAGGGTTTATATAGGTGAAAGGTCACCTAACCTATTTGTATAAATATGTCCTCGTGCCTTTAAGGAAGGGACTTTTAGCACTAGTGTAATGTCCCAAATGGAAATTTACAGCAGATAAGAGATGCATGAACTAAGTTATGGAAAATAAATTTTTCCACACATGCATCAATCAATAAAACACAAGAAATAGGGCGAATAACTAATCCATTTTATTAATGTGGAGACTGAGTACAACAGATGACAAGAAAGATAGAACCTGGGCTTGCAACAGCAAGCAAGGCAAGATCCCATGCGAATATGATGGTACTCAAATATTGGAAATGCTCTGCTACTAAATCTGTGTCCACCCAGAAAAACTGTTGTTGTCGCTGGAAAGGAACTGTTGATTGAGCCCTCCAAACAGCTCCAAAAATTCTGAGAAATTAACCACAGGCTCTACTCCACTAGCTCAACAAAACCATAGTTTTAAAAACTAGAACCAGTGACCAAACCGGTCCACCTATCAAATGGGGTTTTGGACTGGCCAGATCTCAATGAACCGGTCTTTAAAAAAATACATGAAATAATTTGTTTTTAATGAAAAAACTACTTTTAAGATTTAAAACCATGATTCCAAACCAATAGAGATAAAGTATGCAAAGTTTGCTCATTTATATACTAGGTAAAGGTGAATATATCAATTGGCACCGAGTGTAATACATATCAGCAACAAAATACATAATCAATGAGGCTCTAAATGGCCTCTAGAGTCCAAAAACAATGGTATTGGCCTAATACAAGTCTACATATCAGTGATCAGCATGATCACTCCTCATCATGATCAAACTCATTACCACTACTAGACAAGGGATCATCAACATGAGATACATAAATAATTTGGTTTGAGTGTTTGAGGACTCCTGAAACTCCTCTGCAACCTTAGCAGTAGTGGTAGTAGTAGCAACAAAAATAGACATCACAAATCAACATGATCACTCATGAAACTCATCATTGATTTAGCGCTACTAAAATTGGGATCATCGGCAAGAGATACAAAAACATCATCTCACTCAAAGTCTTTAGACTTGGATTGCTTAACCTTATAATATGATAGAAATTGAAAAATTTTAACATGCCTAACCAGTGATTTTGGTTCGAGTGAAGGGTTCATCTCCTCAACCTTATAATGTGGTAGAAAAAGCTTAGCATACCTAACAGTAATTTTCCTTTGAGTGAAGGGTACATTCTTGTTAAGACCATAGTAGAGCAGAACAACAATGAATACCACCAACATCAATAAAGTTCAAAAATCAATGCCACCAAAATCAAGTTTCTTAAAGGGCTTCATGTTCTTGATCAAATGCCAATCTCATACCCTCATGCATGATAGAATCAAATGGAAGCATTGCAAACCCCCAAACCATGAAATCCTGAAAACCATTAAGTCTGTTGAATTTTGAGTGAACTCTAAAATTCAAGTTTCTCCATATGAAATCCAATGAGGTCGAAACCACTCTCAAACATCCGGAGTCATTTCATGGAAATGTTAAAAATTAAAGTAAAAGGATGAAAATGAAAAATAAAGGAAATGTCACTTTTACTTTAAGAATTTAACATTACCATTGATTTCTAGTGTTGTTAGGGTTGATTTGTGTGAGAAAAATGAGAGGGGAGGCATGCTTTTCCTAGAGGGGTTGTTTTTGGAGGGAAACAACAGCAAATTTCCCTCAAAACGACATCAAACTCACAAAACTGCATTTTTTGGGGTCCATAGCTGGTCTGGCAATAAACCGGGCATTTTATGAAGGAACTGGACGGTTTATGGGAAAATTGGTCAGCTCCTTAAACCGGTCGGTTTGTTGGCTTCTTATTAACCTTTATTATGTTCTTTTCATCAAACAATTACCAAAATGTAAACATGAAGATCACAAGAAAATAACGAACACAAGATATAGGCTCCAAGCCAAGGCAAAATCCCTCCAAGGGGAAAACCCAGAAAAATTCTCTTCTTTATAAAATTAGATCAAAGTGAGATATCCAGGACCCATGACCATAAAAATTCCAACCTTCTAGATTCCAATTCAAGCCCTACCTCCTATAGAAAATTCATCAACAGCAAGAGACCAACAACATGTACAGCATCAAAAATAATCTTCCAATAAAAAAAAGTATCAAGGCAAAACTTCCACAAATCGAACTCAACAAAAACCCTTCTTGTCAATTTCAGACTTTGACCCTCCTTTCTTTGTTGTCCCTCTCTACAATATTTCAAAACATATCACACGAATTGCTTGCTGCCAAATCAGCTCAACACGTCCTATAATTATACTGTCCAGAGGGGTTCGAATAGACATGTCTTCTCGGGAAGCGCCGACTTGACATCTAGAGGTAATTTTGACCCAAATTACATATTTGAAAATTTTTCTTCCTGACTATAAATAAGCCTTTGACTTTGACCAATACAAATAATAATGAGCATGAAGAACATGCTTAAATAAAATAACAATTTGGACTTGAGCATGAAACCCATGCTTGAAAAATAAAATCCCTTTTTCTTCTTTTTGTTTTTACATAAAAAATACAATTATGAAGACCAAACCTAGTTACATTTTCCAACACTCCCTCTTAACTAGGGAGGTATTCATAATTACACAACCAGCACAAGGATACTCTCAAATTGAATATTCTCATAAGAAGAGTCGGATTGATAAGCCATCTTTAAGCATCAACATCATAACCAACATTGTCAAATAGTAACATAGCAAGGCCTTTACTAACAAGTTCTTACTCTCCACAAGATTAGAGCACAATGTTGGGAGGCATACATATGGACACCAACACCACAGCTTCTCAAGGCACACACCCAATACGGATGTTCAACAAATATGTTCTTACAGGACTATTCTTATCTTGGATTCCTAATCCTCAAAGGATATCAGTCCTCTTCGACCATTCATATCTTGGATACTCTGTACAATCTTCAAAGAGTGTAAGTCCACAGGACTACTTCTATCTTGGATTTCCAATATTCAATAAGTACGAGTCCCAAATGCTTCTCCAATCCTCTATTCTCCTTCCCAGTGCCTTCACTAGACTTACAACTGTTAGTCCTGGCTTAGTGCGTGACACATGGAGAATATGGTGTCCATCATCACTCCCTCTCAATCAGTGGAGGAGATTCTTACTCCTCCTCAAGCATGAAGGAGATTTCTTACTCCCTCTCAATCAAGGAGACATCATCGCGATCCTTAGTTGGTCTCATACTTCATCAATACATCAGCTACTCATTCTTCCATGGAGATATAGTTGTAGTTGCGGGGCTCCTTTCTCACATTACATCATATATGAGCTTTGACCTTTCTAGATGTCAAACATTTTACGGAGACAAATTCTTTCACAACTTATCTATATGACAATATTTCTCGGCACCTAACTGTTGAGATTTTGTGTATTTGGGGTAGCATCAGTTATGCTCTAGCTCCCAAATTTTGGGGAGGGACTAGAGTACACTTGATCAACAAGACCCAGGAATGGATTTGAGAAATTTCAAGTTGTGTTCAAGTTATTCAAATAATTAATTATTTTTAATGGATTTACTAAGTCTAACTTAGGAAAATAAAATAATTGAGGTGAATTAATTAACACATCTTGTCTTAAGTCACATGGATCAAGCAATCTTTTAATCTCAGTCGTTGATGGATGATTTAATCTTGGTCGTTGACGGATTCAATGAAAAAGTATAAGAGAAAGGCTTGAGTGTCAGTTGAAGACACACAATTTCTGTAGAACTGGGGAATAGATCTAGAATTCTAGGGCGGGTTTGCTAAGAATTTCCAGTGGAATTTCCTACAGCGAGGGCTAGTATTGGCCAAGGGAATGTTCTGATTCCGGGGCTAAGAGACAGCAAGAGACAAGAGGAGCAGCTCAAGGACAACGCAGCGAGGCTTCAGAGCAGCAGGGACAGCGTAGAGACAACGCAGAGGCAGCTAGGGCCACACTGGGCTGACGCTGGCCAAGTAGAGGCAGCACAAGGGCAGCGTAGACCCTCCTAGGGTGACGCTGGCCCTCCTAGAGCCACGCAGAGGCTAACACAGTCCCTCCAGGGAAACATTGGGGCTTTAGAAGTAGAGTTGAGGGTTTCTAGGGTCAGATCCGGGCTGAGTCCTGTAAATCTCGTTTGAGGGTGTGGGTCAGTCAGATATTTGGCACTAGATCTCCAGGTTAGCTGCAAATTTTACATCTTTTATTCTCTGTCGGTTTTTCTAAGGTTGGAACCCAGATTTGTTGTACTCATAACTACTTAGTAATAAAACCCTCATATCTGCTGAACTGGCTTTCCCGCTTTGGGTTTTTCCGGGGACTTATGTCCAAAAATCAATGTGTCACTTTGTTGCATGAGTGAATTATTCAGTAAATGATCTGCATGTGTAGGTTGTAGTTGTGTTTATTTTCAGTATTTTCTTAATCTAATTTCTAGAAATAACTTGTATAAATTAAATCAAGTAGGAGGAAATAAACCAATACACTGTAGTAGAATTTTCACATGGTATTAGAGCGATAGCAGATCACGCTGAATCTCCAGCAAATCGGCTGAAGAAATATTTTTTCTGCAGGGTGGCAAAAGAAGCAGCGGATCCGGAAAGGGCATCTTGACAGCAAGGGAAAGCATATTCAGGAGACAGTGCTGAAGCTGCAAAAGGCCTCTAGGCTTACGCAGACCCTTCCCAGGGCAGCGTAAGGACTGCATCACCCAGTCTGGGGTCAAGCAATCCACTTCTAAGCAACGCTGGGACTGCGCTGGGCTAGCTTGGAAGAAGTTGTCCAGCCACTTCTCTTGTTTCAAAGGAATTTTGACAAGATCCAGAAGTAGTGCTTCAAATCTTCAGCATTGCTGGTGGGGTAGAGATTCTGCATGTGCAGAATTGTGCCTAGCTAAGGCAACAAAGGCGGGAGGAAAACAGTCATTCAGCAGATTTGAAACAAACAGATCTGAGATTCGATCAGGAGGATCAGAGAATACTGGCTGTTTGATTTTGGTGGAAGATTTCCAGAAGGGAAGTCGGTTTTGAGCAAGAAGGAGTTACTAGAGGGTTTCTAGTCACCAAGAAACCCAGATCCAGAGGGAGAAGTACTATTTTCTTCATATTTGAGCAAAGATGGCTCGATATGAACTGAGGGATCAAGACAAATTGGACGGCATGTCCAACTTTGTTATCTGGAAGGCCAGAATCCTCTCAGTTTTGGATGAGTATGGTCTCAAAGATCATGCAAAGAGAACACTTGTTGTACCATCAGATGCAGATCCACTCAAGAAGTATGAAGAAAATCAAGCGTAGACAAAGCGTTTGATAATAGACAGAGTCAAGGACCACGTGATTCCTCATATTGCTGGTAAGAATACAGCTCATGACATGTGGTCAGCCTTGGAGGTGATGTACAAAGGAGGCTCTGTGTAAAGAAGAATGCTTCTTGAGAATCAAATGCGGATGTTCCAAATGATGAAGGGTGAAGAGATAGATCCATTCCTCTTCAGACTTCAAGCTATCCGTGACCAGCTGATTGGCATGGGTGCTAATCCAGATGAAGGGCTCCTAGTGAGGACGACCCTGAATGTTGACTCTGAAGAATGGGAAACGTTTGTCCAGAGCATTCTGGGAAGGGTAGTGTTACCATCATGGGCAAATATGTGGGCTATTCTCTGCCAAGAGGAGATCAGGAGGATCACCAAGAAACAATCTATCAGTGGAGGAAGCGGGTCAGCCAGAGTGAAGAAAGAAAAGGAGGAGGATGCAGCCCTTGCATCAAGGGAAAAGAAGCAAGGGAAGAAGAAGAAGGACCTCTCCAAGGTCCAGTGCTTTAACTGTGGTAATCTTGGTCATTTCGCCAATAGGTTTCCTAAGAAGAAGGACAAAGGAGCTTCTCATTCCAAGGTTGTAGCAGCAAACAAAGATGGCTCTTATGATGATGCAGCCATGAGTGCTCATGCACCTCGAGAGAAGAGGTGGGGTGACATGGATATATAGAGTATCCATAGAGGGATGGCTTGATCCTTGAGTCAGCCCTACTCTTGGATCACATACGAGCTACAGGAGCTTTAAGACGATAGTGGGATGAGTCTGGAGATGGTTGTAGATGACCACATTTAAGAGCAAGAGGGAGTTGAAGAGCTGAAGAATGAGCAGCGTGATGTAGGGGCAGTGGCAGCATGGAGGAAGCAGTGCAGAGAGGTTGATGAGACTTCAACAGCGTAGAGAAGCTGGGCTCACGCAGTGCAGAGTTGCAACATGACAATGTATCCAGGTGGACAGTGTGATTCAGCATTAAGGGAGCTTCAATGGGAGAGGGCAATCCGACTTGTCTGTCAAACAGTTGGGCAGAGACTTTCAGTTGCTTACTTCTCAGCATCTGAGTTGCAGTGCAGCAGTTAGCAAAGGTAGTGCTATGGGCAGCATGATGCAGCTAATTGAGAGGGAGTTGCAGTACAGATGTGGCAGTGGCAGTGGCAGTGGCACGGACAGCAGTACAGAGAGCAGCAGTGCAGTAGATGGAGGGCAGCAGGCCAAGCATCAATAGCACAGACCAAGTACTCAAGATCTTGTAATGCATGGTGTGATGTATTGCTAGAGCACACTCTTGAGGCTAAGAGGGAGTGTTGAGATTTTGTGTATTTCGGGTAGCATCAGTTGTGCTCTACCTCCCAAATTTTGTGGAGGGACTAGAGTACACTTGATCTACAAGACCCAGAAATGGATTTGAGAAATTTCAAGTTGTATTCAAGTTATTCAAATAATTAATTATTTTTAATGGATTTCTTAAGTCTAACTTAGGAAAATAAAATAATTAAAGTGAATTAATTAACACATGTGCTAAAATTGTCTTAAGTCACATGGATCAAGCAGTCTTTTAATCTCAGTTGTTGATAAAGGATTTAATCTCGGTCGTTGAAGGATTCAACGAAAAAGTACAAGAGAAAGGCTTGAGGGTCAGTTGAAGACACACAATTTCTGTAGAACTGGGGAATAGATCTGGAATTCTAGGGCGGGTTTGCTAAGAATTTCCAGTGGAATTTCCTATAGTGGGGTAGTATTGGCAAGGGAATGTTTTGATTCCGGAGCCAAGAGACAGCAAGAGACAACAGGAGAAGCTGAAGGACAGCGCAGAGAGGCTTCAAAGCCACGCAGAGCAGCAATGACAGCGCAGATGCAGCTAGGGCCACGTTGGGCTGACGCTGGCCAATTAGAGGCAGCGTAGGGGAGCGTAGGGGCAGTGTAGACCCTCCTAGGGTGACGCTGGCCCTCATAGGGCCCGAAGAGGCTGACACAATCCCTCCAGGGCAACGCTGGGGCTTCAAAAGCAGCGCTAAGGGTTTCTAGGGTCAGATCCGGGCTGAGTCCTGTAAATTTCGTTTGAGGGTGTGGATGAGTCAGATATTTGGCACTAGATCTTTAGGTTAGCTGCAGATTTTACACCTTTTATTCTCTGTCGGGTTTTCCAAGGTTGGAACCCAGATTTGTTGTACTCAGAACTACTTAATAATAAAACCCTCATATCCGTTGAAACGGTTTTTCCGCCTTGGGTTTTTCCGGGGACTTATGTCCAAAAATCCATGTGTCACTTTGTTGCATGAGTGAATTATTCAGTAAATGATCTGCATGTGTAAGTTGTAGTTGTGTTTATTTTCGGTATTTTCTGAATCTAATTTCTGGAAATAACTTGTATAAATTAAATCAAGTAGGAGGAAATAAACCAATACATTGCAGTAGAATTTTCACACTAACAACATTACATCATATCACACTTATGTTGATTTTTTGGGTAGCATTGGATGTGCTCTAGCTCCAAAATTTTGTGGAGGGGCTAGAAAACATGAGATGCCAAGACCCAGAAATCATTTGGAGAAATTCCACCCGGAGTGAAAGTTAATAAAATAATTAATTATTTTTAATGGAGACTAAGTTAAAACTTAGGGAATTAAAATAATTAAAGTGAATTAATTTAACATATGGGTGAGAAGCCATCTTGGCTGAGTTTTCCAACGCCTCTGAGACCTCCATCAATGTGGAGAAATCCAAATTGTTTTTCCTAAATACAAATCTAAACAACCAAAGAAATATTGCAAGGATTCTCGATTTCAAAAGTTGCACATTCCCTTCCAAATACCTGGGAGTCCGCCTCACCGACAAGCCTTTAGCCAAATCAAATTGGGAGCACCTAACAGCCAAGCAGGAAAAGAGACTAGCCAATTGGACCTTCAGATCGCTGAACCTGACTAGTCATCTGCACCTAGTTCAATCTATGTTGCAAGCCATTCCTCACTATCTTTATTCAACTCTGGCGGCTCCCGAATCCATCTCCCACCATCTCAGAAGCATGCAGAGGAACTTCCTGTGGAAAGGCAATGAGAATAAAGGCAAATGGGCATTGGTTGCTTGGAACAAAGTCTGCAAACCCAAATCTAAAGGTGGTCTAGGCCTCAGAGACCTGGAAATCTTGGGTAATGCCCTAGGAGTCAAAACCTGGTGGAGGTGGATCACCAACCCTCACTCCCAATGGGGTAAGTTATGGAAGGAAAAAATATGCCCCCTCCCATCATCACGATCTGCTTATCAGACTAAATGGTACGCTCAAGGGATCTGCTATCTGGAACCAAGCCTGCGACAACAAAGAGGTCATACAAAACCACTGCTTCTGGGAAATTGGTATTGGATAGAAAGCCTTGTTTTGGGGAGATGAATGGCAACAATGCCCAAAATTGAACCATGAACAGTTCAACCAGATCAAGACAAATATGGAAAACAAAAACAAAATGCAGGTCAATCACTACTTGCAAACCAACAACGAGGAAGATGGATGGAGGGCCTGGCTCACTGAAGAAGAATGGGATCACAAAGACTACCCTAATGAAGAACTGGGGTATAGATAGATTAAAATAGACAATGAGGAGGACAAGCTCAGATGGGGGAAGAATTCGGCTGGAAACTTCAATATCAAAGAAGCCTACGGCTACTTGGCGTCTCCCACCTTCACACCACTGGAGAAGAAATGGAAGATCCTATGGGAGAGAAAGCAATGGCCTAAAATATCCATTTCCCTCTAGCTCACAATGCATAGGAATATCATGACTTGGGAAAATTTTAAAAAGAAGGGCTTCATCGGCCCCTCCAGGTGCATTCTCTGTGGTAACAATGAGGAAACCACCAACCATTTATTAAATGAATGTAGGTATGCTAACAATATCTAGAATTGGGCTGTTGTGGTCTTCAATACCACCAACAGAGACCCCTCCTCCATCCTCAACACCATCAAACTATAGCACTCTACCATCTCCAAATAGCCTCTAATCAACCGGGCTTGGAATCTACTCCTGGAGATTATTTGTTGGTCTTTGTGGAAGGAGTGGAATGTTAGAACATTTTGGGGAATTATCAATCTGGAAGAAAGGGTCATCTCAACAATCAAACAGATGATCAGAGAAACGATTACCCTCTCAAAAATGGAAGCTCCTACCAACCCTCCGTCTCGGGAAGATCTTCGAATCCTTTCATTGCTAGACATCCCTATCTCCACCATTCCCCTGATCTCCCAGACCTCTTCCAAACATTACCCTGATCAATCT
The DNA here is from genome assembly GCA_034641835.2 of Pinus albicaulis. Taxonomy (NCBI): domain Eukaryota; kingdom Viridiplantae; phylum Streptophyta; class Pinopsida; order Pinales; family Pinaceae; genus Pinus; species Pinus albicaulis. The sequence continues at coordinate 1,533,248,242 of CM076578.1, forward strand.
TGGCTCCCACCAGAGTCAGGCACATTGAAGCTAAATTATGATGGGGCCGCCAAAGGTAACCCTAGGATGGCAGGTTTCAGAGGCATCTTCATGAATTCTAGAGGGAAAATCATCTGGGTTTATGCCGGGAATATTGGCCATTCCACCAACAACGCGGCAGAATTGTAGGCTCTGGAACATGGAATTGAGATAGCTCGCGCTAAGAACTTCTGACCTCTTATTGTCGAGGGAGACTCGACGGTCACTACCCAAGTTTGCAGAAAAATTCAGCATGGGAGAACAGCTACGCAGGTTTTTGACAGCTAGAGGCTTAGCAAAATCCTCAGCAAGATTCAGATACACATTAATCACTCCAAGGGAATAACCTTCCAGGTTGTCAGGCGAACCCGTAACCAAGCTGGCTGACAAGCTAGCCAATGCAAGTGTGGAGAGCTCCTAGAGGCTCCTGTCGATGGCTTGGGACGACTCAATCAGGGGACGCTTAAGGCTAAGTGCGCAATTATCATGAGACAAGACATCCCGGACAGACCTGACAGGGTTCAGTTGAACAAGACACCACCTCCAAGACTCTAATTATGATCCCAGCCACCACTTTGCATGATCACGGCAGAGGAATTACAAGGACCTCAAGGCACATTATGTCGAGTCACGCAAAAGGCCTCTCCTTGTTCGAGAGCACCTGCAATATTAACCACCACCTACACCCCGTTCGAGTGCTCATTACTCCCCACCCCCTGTCTTCTCACCCGACCCCTCAAACATACGCCTATGAATACCTAACCTTCTACCCATTCTCTGTGTTCGGCTTCGGTGTTCATCCTGAGATCCTCTCTGTGCTTTGTTCCTCCCCCACACTCCCTTTCGTCCATAGCCCTCATTGTCCCTGCACGCCCTACAACCCCAATTCCTACACAAATATGTCCACTCGACGTGCCAATTCCTCTACTCAGCGAGGAAGAAGTAGTGGTCATGGTCGGGGGGCTCATGCCTCGCGCTGGGCTTCACCAAGCATGACTCCCACCACCAGGGCAGAGTCCGCGGCTCGGCAGGCTGCCAAGAACTATGAGGTAGTTGTTAATCCAGACACCCATCATAGGGTCGCTGAGTTGGAAAAACAAGCTAGGCTGGGAAGGAAATCACTAGTCAGAGGGAGCATATTCTCTACAGGGTTTCTATCGCCAAGAAACCCAGATCCGGTCTCTTGCTGAGAGCAGCAGCAGAAAAAAGGAGGACAGCATCTGTTTCGACATTTTTGAGCAGAGATGGCCTTGCATGGATTAAGGGATCAGGACAAGTTAGATGGCACATCTAACTTCGTCATCTGGAAGGCCAGGATCCTATCTCCTGGATGAGTATCAGATCAAAGATCATGCCAAGAGGGTTGTATTCGTTCTGGTCAATGTTGATCCATTAAAGAAGTACAAGGAAAATCAAGCACGGGCTAAGCACTTGATTATGGACGAAGTGAAGGATCATGTGGTCCCACATATTGTCGAGAAGAACATGGCAAATGACATGTGGACAACGTTGATCAAGCTGTATCAAGGCACCTCCGTCCAGAGGAAGATGCTTCTGGAGAATCAACTGCGACTATTTCAGATGCACAAGGGAGAGGAAATTGACCCCTTTCTCATTAGATTGAAGGCAATTTGAGATCAGCCGGTTGATATGGGGGCAACTCCTGATGATGGTCTCATGGTGAGAATTACCCTGAATGCAGTCACCGATGATTGGGAGACCTTTGTCCAAAGTATTTTGGGCAGAGCACAACTTCCAAATTGGGAGGACATGTGGGCAACTCTTCGTCAAGAGGAGATCAGGAGAATGTCCAAGATGGGCAGCAACAGCGGAGGAGCCAAGATCAAGAAGGAGGAGGAGGAAGATGCGGCTCTCGCATCTAAGGGGCAACGACAATAGCAAGGGAAGAAGAAGAAATACCTCTCAAAGGTCTGGTGCTTTAGATATGGTGAATTGGGACATTTTGCCAATACTTGTCCTTTGAAGAAGAAAGGTAAGGAAGATTCAGATTCTAAGGTTACGGCAGCCAAGGGGAATGATAGCAGTGATGAGGATGTGGCTATGAGTGCTCATGTACCTCGAGAGAAGAGGTGGGGTCACATAGATCTGTATATTGAGCTACAGATAGTGGCAAGGTCAAGGTCCTTGAGGTGCCCAAACTCTTGGATCACGTACGAGCTACGGGAGACCTTAATGACAGTACCAGGATGACTGGAGTAAGTTGGTGCAAAGGATTATGGAGGCACGTTGGCAGTGCTAGGATGCTGAAAACTGGAGCAGCGCAGAGCAGAGGCAGCAATGTGTTGTGGAAGTAGCAAAGACAGAGGTTGATGGGATTTCGCATCGGGGCAGGTACGTGTGAGTGTGCCAGGATAAAGACAGTAGCTTCAAAGGGTTAGGTGCGCTTTAGGCAAGAGAAGGTGCTTCGCATCGAGACGTAGCCAACCGACTTGTCCGTCGCATTTTGGGTGATGTCTTCGCCATACTTCTCACAACTAAGTCATAGCAGCAGCTAGAAGCACGAAGTAAGGCATATGGGCAGCATGATGCAGCATTTGAGAGCAAGTTGCAGTACAAATGAGGCAGTGACTGTGGCAGAGTCATGAGCAGCAGTACAGAAAGCAGCAGCACAGTGGATGAGGGGCAACAGCCGAGCATCAGCAGCGTAGGGGACCGATGCCATGGATCAGAGTAATGCTTCTGGAGTGAAGTGTTGCTAGAGCACATTCCTCTCTAAGAGGGAGTGTTGAGACTTTGGGTAGCATCGAATGTGCTCTAGCTCCGAAACTTTATGGAGGGGCTAGAACACATGAGATCTCCAAGACCCAAAAATCATTTGGGGAAATTCCACCCGGAGCCTAAGTTATTCTAATAATTAATTATTTTAATGGAGACACTAAGTCTAACTTAGGGAAACTAAAAAATTAAAAGGAATTATTTTTAACATGTGGGTGAGAATGTTCTAAGTGACGTGGATCAAGTATTTTCTAATCTTAGCCGTCGATTAGAGATTAGATCACGGTCGTTGAATGTTCAACGAGAAAAAAATATTAAAGGAAGGCTTCGGATCGCTTGGAGGACACACACAGAAGGGTAGCACTTGAGCTAAGTCGAAATTCTCAGCGGTTTGCCGAGAATTTTCAAGAGCTTGCAAAAGACAAAATGAGAGTGCAGCCAGGCTAAGGGATTTCGCATTTTAGGCCAAGAATACAATTGCAAAGAGGCAAATGTTAAATTCAAAAGGGGTGACATAGAGGCGCGTAGACCCAAGCAGGGGTGACGCAAACTCAAATCCGGTGCTCACGCGTAGCCAAGACAGAGGTCGACGCAAGCCCGCTGCATGGGTGACGCAAGCCGTGAGGGGATGCGGAGCCTCGGTGGCCGCAAAGGCTGGGCTCTGGGCACAAAAGGGCTCGCATTTAAGCAGAAGGTATGGGTGACGCAACACACCGAAGGGTGACGCAATGACGGGACTGCGTAGGCACCTGTGGGGTTCCTCATTCTCAGATGAATCAGCCATATTTTTTGTCTCCGGAGATAGAGGTACATCTGTCGGGATTTCTCTGTTGGGAAAACCACTACTAGTGCCCTTGTTTGTATTCAGAATTCTGCATAATAATAAAACCCTCAAGAGCTGTTGCATCAATTTTCTCGCATTGGGTTTTTTCGGGGACATTTGCCCAAAAAATATTGTGTGTCCTTTGTCATGTGTGCTTAATTCTTCAGTACTTGATCTTTATGTATGTGTAGGCTGCAGTAGTATTTACTTTGATGTTTTACTGAATAAGCTAAGAAAATAACTTGTTAATTCAATCAAACAAGTAGGAGAAGTAAATCGCAAGGTTTCTCGTAATAAGGATTCGTATGTTTTCACAACCGTGTCCTCGCCGGGGAGCAAGATGCTTGTAGTACACCTGGCCAGGAGAACAGGAGGCAGACATTCTCACCAAAACCCTTGGGAGAACAAAGTTTGTTTATTTCAGTGAGAAGATGGGGATGGTTGAGAATCCGTTTCAATAGAAGCGAAAAATGCAGCACTTGAGAGGGAGCTACAGTACAGATGCACTAGCAACAGTGGCAGTGTTGTGGTCAACAGTACAGATAGCAGCAGCGCCGCAGATGAGGGGCAGTAGACCGAGCATCAACAGCGCAGAGGACCGATGTCGTGGATCAGGGTGATGCTTCTGGTGAGAGGCATTGCTAGAGCACATTCCTCACTAAGAGAGAGTGTTGATTTTTTGGGTAGCATCGGATGTGCTCTAGCTCCCAAATTTTGTGGAGGGGCTAGAACACAAGAGATCTCCAAGACCAGAAATCGCTTCGATAAATTCCACCCGGAGTGAAAGTTATTCAAATAATTAATTATTTTTAATGGATCCTAAGTTAAAACTTAGGGAATTAAAATAATTAAAGTGAATTAATTTAACATATGGGTGAGAAGCTTCTAAGTGACGAGGATCAATGAGAAAATTTTAAGTTGTAGATTTGGTTACTGTAGCAGCAAGATTTGTAGATTTGTAGACTTAATAGCAAAAGCAGCTTTAATTATAAAAATACACAAGAGGTATTTATAATAATAAATATTTATTAATATGATATATGACATGATTGAATGATTACAATGAGGCCCTGCTTATATACCCATGCAGGCGACCTTTCATGAACAGGCATGTCTTTTAGACATGCCTTTTCAGTTAACTAATGACTACTTAACATAATCCTAATTGATTATTTAGTAATTACATTTATTTGTATTTATTCCATTAATGACTATATTTATTACATTAGTTATGAATTAGGTTCATAACATTGCCTCCTTCTCGAAAAGCTTTGTCCTCAAAGCTTAACTTTTCGACAACTTCCTTTACTTCGGATTATCTGCTAGACATGTCATTCACCACTGGTACCTTGGCATGTATAATTCTTCAATAATGCCGTCTTGAATTGGGTTCTCCCTTTTTATATATATATATATATATATATATATATATATATATATATATATATATATATATATATTTTCTTAATAATTATTATTACTATTATTTAAATAATAATAATAATTAATTTTGATTAATTTAATTAATTAATTAATGATTTTAATTAATTAAATTAATAATAATATTTTTTATACACAAGTATAACGATTATTTAAAATCGTGATTGGAATGGCCACGAGAGTTTATTCAAATGTCACGTCTCCAAAAAACTTATTAACTCTGTAACATTGCCAAACACGTTTGTCCATGTTTGTTGAATTGATTCCTCTTCTACTATCCTGCTGGTTGTCAGTTCCATCATTCATATAATATGCACTCAATTTTCTGACATTAAAGACGTCCCTTTTTTCACAGCCACTTCTCCCAAATATCTGAACAGTGAAATGGAACGTGCCAACATATTTAAAAACAAGAAAGTCTCCAACGTCCAATGAATGATCAGAGACGAAAGTTTGCTAGCCTTGTTCAAAAGCCATTCCTGTATTTGTACAGTGTACTGTTACAAGCCAAACTTGACCACTGGGCCCTTCAAGAAAAACATCTTTATGAACCTGAAAACGGAGCAGTCTCACAAATGCTGGCGGGATTCGCTTCACAAATTCAGTGATGAACGAAAACATCTCCTTAACATCGTGGTGAATTCGAGATGCACAATCTCCGTCCTCCAGATTCTTCTCGAACTCCTTTTCGTTTTCGTTTGGATCCGCAATTTTTGGGAGATGGCACTCTTGGCAGCTCCATTTCAGTCTATAAGTAACCTTCGTTCCCTTGCAGGTACAGGTTTGAGGATCAATGGGGCCGACTTCGTTTACCATATCTTCAATTTCGATTCCGTCCTCGCTGTGCTGGTAATACTTCACACCTTCCGGCTGCGCATAGTAATCATAACCATCGTTTTCTTGGTCTGTTTCTTTTAGGGTTTCTTGTTCTGCTTCTGTTCTTTCAAATTGGGGGAAAGTGCCCTCATTTGAAAACTGAGAATGGCTCTGCCGCTGGAGGAAGTCAGTCAGAGGGTTCCAGATAGAAAGCTGCTCGTTATTGTTGTATTTGCATCTAAGTTCATCTGCCTGAAGCAAGGGTTCAAGAAATGGAGTTCCCATGACCCCATCCTGAAAGGTGTCGGTAGAATACTGTGTTATTGGCAAAACGACTTCGCCCACTGCCTGGATGCCTTCGGATTGCATAATGGAAACTGCGATTGCGTCGATCAAATGGCCTCCCAAACCTGATCATATACTTTCAATTAATTCTTTGTTTGCAGCACGCACTTCCTCAATACTAAGAAAAGGTGCATTGCTTGCCTGGCCTTGGTTTTCAGTTGCAGATGCAGCAGAAACATGATGTCTTCCTAAAATAGGAGGAAACTTGTTTGAATTAAGCACAAGTTCTTGAGCATTAAGCACAGGTTCTTGAGCATTAACTACAGTAGGACGTCTAAAATAGTTCATATTTTTGTTGCCATTTGTCTGATTGGATGAATTCACAGGATAGAAGGAAGAAAGCTGCCCTGGAAGTGAAAAATTCGGTTCTGCATGAACACAGAAAACTTTGACTACTGCATTCATGAACGGAGAACCCTTGACATCATTGGCCACTGAATCGGCATTCGTATTCTGTTTGTGTATACAATACCTCCGTACAGGCCACATGTATGAAACAAGTGCTCGTATAATTCCTTCCAACCTTCCTGTCATGGCAGAAATATCACGGCTATTTATCATCACAAGGAAGGTACGATAAGCTGCAACGATGACAACATCAACATCAAACTCAGCAGATCTTTCCTAAGTCGCACTGTCTCCAACAGCACATACTGAAACCACCAGATCCGAGGAAACCTTGGGAAAACGAGCAGGCCTCAGGTGGTCCAACAGCACTTGCTGTCTGAAGCGTAATTTCTCCCGAAAATTATCATCAAATATATTTACAGTGTTTGAAGACGCACGACTTTGCAATGCTTCAATCTGAAAACTACGATTGATCTTAGTCGCAGCAGATGCGGCTACTAGTGATTTAACTTGAACAGTATTCAAATCCCTAAAAAGGAACTGCCTGCTCAGATTACTCTTCTCAATAACATCATTGTCTGTTGTAGTTAGCTTTCCCAGTCTTCTATAGGAAGCTCCCATGAGAGTTAAGGTTTTTAAGAATTCACATCCCAAAGCACCTGCCTCAACAAAAAATAGATTGGATTCCTCCCATATCTTTTGCAGATTTATTCCAAAAATAGAAATTTGAGCATCGTATGGACAATTCAAAAGTATAATATCCTCTGGCTTAGGAAGAGATTCCAATGAGTTCAGGTAAAAGAACCGAAAAATTGGATGAAACTTCCTTGAGCAAGCTTTCACGACCTCTTGGACAACAATTCCACCGAACACTGCTGCCATGGGATTTAACACTGCATGGCAACCACTTTAAAAATGTCTTAATACATGCTCATCAATGGTGTTTAATTTCTGGTCACCTGATGTTTCATTAATAGATGTTGCCAAGGATACTACTTTGGTAGCATCTTCTTCTGATGAAGGAGCAGGAAAACGCCCAAACTCACACACAAATTTATCTAGAGCATGAACAGCCTTACCATTAACTACAGAAACAGATGGTGCTAAAAGGGCATTTGGAGAAGCTGTGCTAGAAATATGCTTTTCAGGTATATGAATTGGTTTTCCTGTCACCATTGGCCAGCTGTCCTGACAGAAAGGTTCAACCACATTCACTGCTTCACCTTGTTTTGTTTCTTCACAAGTTTCTTTCAAAACAGAGGATGAAACACTCTGCTGTTCATTACTTTTTCTAGCTTCTTTAATAGTTTTCCGGCTAGCAGAATCATTTTTACATTTAACATCTACACCATCATTATAATCTGCTTCACAGTTATAAAGTTTTTGGATTGCACACTTATGTCCTGTGAAATATTTATCTCCACATTTCCAACAATTCTCTTCCTTTTTACTTTCAATATTAGTTGGTTGTTTTCCTTTTTTACGCATTGGTGGGGGAATGTATTTACTTGAATTTACCATGGATGTTCTACTTGATTTTCCTTTTGCATAACTAACTGATTTCTCATTATTACAACATTTTTTCATCTTCTATTATGGATTACTCTAAATTTTTTTAAGACTCGCGTAAAATTTTTTACATGAATTCTCTAATTGCTGAAGCTTTTGTTGAATTTTTCTAATCTGCTCAATTTTTTTGGGATCTTCACGTAATGGCACATTATACGGTAAACAATGTTCCCGGGCTCGTACACTATGCTCATAGGCTTGTAAAACGATATTATGTGCCATTGCTTCAACTTGTCCTCAATATGGCTCTGATATAGCTCTGATACCACTGAAGCAGCGGAATTCGTAGATTTGAATACTGTAGCAGTAAGACTTGTATGCTTGTTGACTTGGATAGCAAAAATAGCTTTAATTATAAAAATACACGAAGTATTTATAATAATAAATATTTTATTGATATGATATATGACAAGATGATTACAATGAGGTCGTGCTTTTATACCTATGCAGGTACCTTTTCACGAATGGGCATGTCTTTTAGACATGCCTTTTCATTAACCTAATGACTATTTAACATAATCCTAATTGACTAGCTAGTAATTACATTTATTTGTATTTATTCCATTAATGACTATATTTATTACTTTAGTTATGAATTAGGTTCATAACAATCAAGTCTAATTTAATCTTAGCTGTTAATTTATTAACAGGAAAAGTATAAATGAAGACCTGTGGGTCAGTTGAAGACAAGCCAGGAAAATACTCAATAACCCGAGGGAAGTCGATACTCCAAGAGAAGAGTTCGGGTTCAGAGGGAGAGTTGCAGAGTGAAGGAAGCAGAGGCTTTCAGCAGCAGTCAAAGACTGAGGAAGAGGGACACAGAGTAGCCAAGAGACAGCGCAGCTGAGGACGCAATCCTCACGCAAAAGAGGATGCAAAGGTGATGCAGTGGAGATTGGAGGGTCTCCGGGGTGTCAGAATTTCTCCAGTGACTAGAGGAAAATTATCTCAAGTGTTTTCATGAATGTTTCTCCATGGTTCTGCAAATCATTCCTTGTAAAGATATTATTGATGAAGATTAATAAATAAACCCTCATCTGCTGCACCAATTTTCCCGCATGGGTTTTTCCGGGGACAATTGTCCGAAAACAACTGTGTTGATATAATTGATTCTTATGCTTGCATTTCACTGTTCTTTTCTCTATGAAATTATGTGATAACTGTAGTAGAATTTATTTCGTTGTTTATTGAAGAGTTTTGTAAATAACTTATTGAGAAATATAGTAGGAGAAATAAATTAGTTACTGCAGTAGAATTTCAAAATTGAAATTTTCACAACTTAGACTTTTTTGCATCTTGCCAAACAAATTTATCATCAAATGGTTCATTTGTCATCTTCAAGGAATCAAGCTTCCTCACAGCTGCTAGAACATGTCTTCTATTCATAATAGATTTTTGAATATCATATTCTTCAAAGAGTCATATCAGCTTTCCAAAATCAATTCTGCTCTCATGTTTGTCCAAGCCATCAATAGTGTTATCCACACAATCCATGTGTTCCATGATCAAACCGCGCAGTTGTAGATACATCAATATCATCCAAGCCATCAATAGTGTTATCCACACAATCCATGTGTTCCATGATCAAACCAAGCAGTTGTAGATACATCAATATCATCCAAAAAATTATCTCAACTGCAATCTTTCCAGCTTCTGCATATATTTCTGCAATATGTCTTTCTAGGGAGCCAAATCATATTCCATTATTATCAAAGTTGCCAAATCATAGTAGCCTATATTCAAGGTGCATAATTCTTCTTCTACTAGCTCCCTCTTAGGTCAATATTCTTTTGCATGATCTACTACAACAGAGTTCTGTTTTATGCACTTCAGCTTCCAATCATCAATCAGGAACGAACCAATCAACAAGCTTTAATTTCGTATCCATAAGAGTATTGGCAGCTTCCTCTTTCCATCTGAGGTAAGTGATCTTCTAGCCATCTAATAGTATTTTTTGATGCATACATCAATTTCTCCTTCCTTCACAATCTTCATGCTATGCCACGTTCGTTCAAGTCTTTCATTTATCTTTGGAGGATGGTTGACTTATTAATGTTGGACCCTTTCTCATCAAATATTGTATTCACATCATCATGATATAACACCTGCCATTTCTAAGAAATAGGTTCCTTTTTTCTTTCACAAAAGAAACAATCAGTTAGGTTTTCTCCTTTTATTCCATACTTTTCTAGTGTTTACAAACCCTAGATGCCAAGACCTGTCATTTACAAACTATAAACTTCTACAACCACACAAGATTAGTTGGAAAACCCTAAAATTTTAGAGTCTTTAAGATATATTGCGACAAGAATTGCAAATTCTATGCAAACCCTAGAAACTTTAAAGTCGTTAAGACTTGTTATCCAAGCATTGAAATTGCTACAAAACCCTAGTGATATTATTATGCCTTTAAGCCATTTCATATAATTACAAGACCTCTCCTTCATACACAGCATAGCAACAATTCATACATGTCATTCTCTCTATTTTTATGCAAAATCTTTTTATGAACAACACCATGACTTAATCACTATAAGTAATTGACATAGGTCACAAAACATTATGTGTACTTCCATTGATTTTACATGTCCTCTTTTGTAGAGACCTGCTCTTGTTCCTTGAATTGACATTTATCAACTTAATTCAAAGAGGAGACAGCTTCTTAATTTTCGTGGCGCAGAGATGAGCTTCATTGATCTTCAAATATACTACTTCCACAGCATACACAGTCTTGGTCTTTAGTTGATCTATATAGTTATTCTTTCGCTTTCACAAGTTGTATGCCATGACAGGGTAATCTTTGACAAATCCAAACTTCAGGCTAGTTTCATAATAAAATTCACCCTCCTTATATATATAGATGAGAAGTCTCATGGCTTTTGTCACTATCATTGTCATATATTAAAGTCATTGTCTTACTAGGTCACTGATATGCCAAATTTCACTGCCATGTTGAAGTCAATGCCATCTCTCTCAGTCACTGTCACTGTCAAACACTGTTGTGCTTAGATTATTGTCACATTAGGTCACTATCATTGTCTTATTGTTCCTTAGGTCACTATATCATTGTTACTTAGGTTTCTGCCATATCTAGGGTTATTGCCATGATAGTCACTGTGTTGAATAGATCACCGTCTCGTACATTATCAAGACAAGGATCATTCTCCATACATCACCACAGTTAGTCAAGGCATAGATAACACATGCAAGTTTCTAAGACATTTAGAGTCATAGAATATGAGCCATAGTGTTGTAATATGGTGCCATAAAGTCAAGTGTTGTCACATAGAGTATAATCCACTGAGAGTGATGTCACTATTTGCACAGAATCAGTGTCAATAAGTGCGATACCATAGAATTGGTCATACATAAGTGTGATGCCACAGGATTGTGATGTGATGCCACTTAGAATTGCCACAGAGAATATTATTGCGAACTAAGCCATTGAGTATAGCAATCATTATGACCACGAAATATAATATGTTTGAAATCATGCGATGCAACGCGATGCCTTTGCGAGCCACATACATTGTATAGAGAATACAACCACTGTAACAATAATGCCACTATTGTAAGAGAATGTGTGCCCTCCTAAAATATGTGAACCATATAACGTTGTAATTTATGAGAACCAAATCCAAAACATACACAAAGTATAACCGCTATAACAATCGCTTGCGATGCCACAAAACCATTGTATAATGCAACGATGTCATTGTAGAAAATGTCAAGATCATTGCCAGTCATTGTATAGTATATGCAAGCCATCACAGGGATATATAAGAGCCATAACAAGTATCGAGTCATAGAGTGTGAACGAACTTCCTTCGAGGAAAAGTGAATTCCCTGTAATGCTAATTTCAGCTATAGAAAACTTAATGCGACCCATTTAGATGTAACAATTCAAGTTACACAAAGAATTATACAAGCCATAGCGTAATGCTTGCCACCACAGAAAAGATTGTGAGCCACGAGACAATGTGATCAAGGAGTAAATACAATCTCTGAGACTTGAAGCGAGCCTGTCACAGAAACAATGCGATGCGAACCAATAGAATAAGTCACAGGTGTAAGCCTCTCGGAAAAGTGAGATTTTGGAATCGAACCATAGAAATAGCAAAAAGCCACTGCAATAGTGATTAATCATTAGGGTCATAGAGATTTGTGTTTCAGTGAGTGTGAACCTGAGATCAGGGTCTTCTTCATGTCACAGAGGGTTAAATCATTGTATCCACAAGAGATCCAGAAACTCGTTCAAATCATTAGTAATTTCATAGAAATTCGTCCAATAAAAACCACAGAGAGGGAGATCCTTCAAGGATGCATCAAACTTCAATCCAAATGCCAACAGAGTGTGATCTTCAAGCCTCCTACTTTAAACCTTAACTCTGATACCATGTTGAGAAATCTATAGGCTTGTAAATTAAGTTAGATTTATCTTCTCTGATAATTGTGAAGTTTGTTAGCTTCTTATTAATCTTTATTATGTTCTTTTCATCAAACAATTACCAAAATGTAAACATGAAGATCACAAGAAAATAATGAACACGAGATACAAGCTCCAAGCCAGGGAAAAACCCCTCTAAGGGGAAAACCCAGAAAAATTATCTTCTTTATAGAATCAAATCAAAGTGAGATATCCAAGACCCATGACCATAAAAACTCCAAACTTCTAGATGCCAAGTCAAACACTCCTTCCTCATAGCAAATTCATCAACAACAAGAGACCAACAACATGTACAGCATCAAAAATAATCTTCCAATCGAAGAAATGTATTAAGGTAGAACTTCCACAAATCGAACTCAAGAAAAACCCTTCTTGTAAATTTCAGACATCGGCCCTCCTTTCTCCATTGTCCCTCTCTGTGATATTTCAGAACATATCACATGAATTGCTTACTGCCAAATGAGCTTAAAACGTCCTCTATTTATACTGTCCAAAGGGGTTCGAATAGACATGTCTTCCGGGGCGGCCTTCTTGGCATCTAGAAGCAATTTTGACCCAAATTACATATTTGAAAATTCCTTTTCCAAGCTATAAATAAGCCTTTGACTTTGACCAATACAAATAATAATGAGAATGAAGAACATGCTTAAATAAAATAATAATTTTGACTTAAGCATGAAACCCATGCCTGAAAAACAAAATTCCTTTTTCTTCTTTTTGTTTTTACATAAAATATACAATTATGAAGGCCAAACCTAGTCACATTTTCTAACAAGTGGATCCAGCGAGTTCGCCAAAATGGATGTCAAGACAACATTCTTGAATGAGGTGATAGAGGAAGACATATATATCAAACGGTCAGGGGGCTTTGAGACGCATGAAAGAGGCACACATGTGCAGGCTGAAGAGAGCACTATACAGGCTCAAACAAGCTCCCAAGACATGGTATGGTCGAATAGACAACTAACTGCAACATACGGGCTTTGTGAAGAGCAAAGCAAACTCTAATCTGTATTATATGATGGTTGGAGGTGAGCCATTCATCCTAGTGTTGTATGTGGATGATCTCTTCTTGAGAAGGTCATCAGGGCTCATAGAAGACTACAAGAGGAACATGACAGCAGAATTTGAGATGAAAGATTTGGGGTTGATGCATTACTTCCTAGGCATGGAGGTATCGTAGATGGACGAGGAGATCTTTCTCAGGCAGGGGAGATATACTCTAAAGATCCTAAAGAGGTTCAAGGTGCAAGACTGTAGACCTATGCCCATGCTTATGATTACCAACTAGAGGAAGATCAATGCTTCAAAGGACGCATATGTGGACCCGACCTTGTGTAGGTAGCTCATCGATTCACTCGCGTATCTAGTCAACACAAGGTCAGACATATGTTTCGCGGTCAAGACTCTCAGTGAGTTTATGGTGGAACCTAAGAGGGTGCACTGGACAGTGACGAGACATATATTGAGGTACTTGCATGGCATAATCGAGTATGGGTTAAGGTATACTCGAGGTGATGGTGTAAGATTATGTGGATATACATACGTAGACTAGGCAGGCAGTTCAATGGAAAAGAAAATCACCTCAAGGTTGCTTCATTATTGGATAAGGTGTTGTCTCTTGGTGCAATAGGAAGCTGAAATCTATGGCACTGAGTTAAGCAAAGGAAAAATACATGGCAACTAGCATGGCTACATGCGAAGCTATTTGGCTTCCTGAAGTTGCCAGTGATTTTGTTCGATCAAAGCATGAAGTTGACCAATATCTACTACTATAATCAGAGTTGCATCAAGTTCTCTAAGAATCCAGTGTTCTGTGATAGGTCGAAGCATATCAACATACGATACAACTTCATCGGATATTGTGTGGAGCATGGATCCGTTTGGCTACAGCATGTTACCATAGATCAGCAGGTTGCAGATATACCCACTAAGGCCTTGGGTAAGGCAAAGTTTGTCTAATTCAGGGAGCAAATGGGAGTAGTGGAGAACACCTTCCTCACTCAGAGGGAGTGTTAGTTTTGGTAGCAGTGGGCAGGTGCTCTAGTCTCTATGGTTTCTAAGAGGCTAAGGAACACAAGATCTCCAAAACCTAGAAAAGGTTTCACGAGAAAAGCCTTAGAAACACCTCAATTAGATTAATAGACCAATAATTATACATTTCCTATGTCTAACTTAGGAAAATTGGTTAATTAAATCATATTAATTGAGGGAGGTCGATTTTGCTCCATAGACTTCCGGAAAAGTAAGTTGATGGAGTCGAGATGATCATAGCCATCGATTGAGATGTGATCATGGCCAGTGGTTGTCCAACGAACAATTATAAGAGCAAGTCGATCGGGTTTGGAAGACACATTGAGAACAATTGAGCAATTCAACTACCCAGTTGCAGTAATTCAGCAAGGGTGCAATTGAAGCTAGGGAGACACCAGCAGCAAGGTATTCAACAGTGAGAATTTATGAAGAAACTCTCAAGATGTTTCTAGTGTTCCAAAGTCAGGAAAGGAGGCTGATTTTTCCAACAGCGAAGCCATTTTCAGCTAGTGTGAGTAGCCAGTTCCCCAATGTGAGTTGCAAGAGCAGTATTTTACTTCTGATTGTTGGGAGAGTTGTTGGAAGGAGGTGCGAGTAGCTTCAGGAGGCAAAGGGAGGCAAATCAACTTGCAAGGAGGAGTCCTAGAGGTTGTGCGAATTTCCTAGAGGTTGAAGTGTGCATTCCTCGCAAACAGTGTGAGTGCTAGGGAGGACTGCGAGTGGCCAAGAAGAGGCTAGATCAATTTACTGGAGGGAAAAGGGTTTTCCCAGTTATTTTCTAGTGAGAAATTGTCGGAGCTTAGCCAGAAAGGCAAGTAGCTGTAATTTTCTATTCTGTTGAAGATAATAATAAAGCCCTCATCTACTGCATTGGTTTTCACTTCGGGGTTTTTCAGTGACTATTGCCCAAAAATAACGATGTCAAAATTATTGTGTTTGTGTGCATTATTTCTTAGTTCCAATATTTTATTTTCCACAACATCTTTTATTTGTGAATAATTGCAATGTGATTTTATCGATATTTGTCGTTAATAATTAACATAAGACAAATAAATTGTATAAGTTCGAAGATAATTTTCTAGTTGATACAGTTCGTGGAAATTTCACATTGGAGAGTTGGAATGAGGACAAATGAGGCCATATATATATATACTAGTGTGTTCACGTTTGAATAGACACATCGTTTGGAGACGGGCCAACTTGGTTTCATGTAGGCTCATGTAGGTCGACTTGAAGAGAGACAAGAATATGGGTTTATCAACCTGAAAATTCAATATCTCATCAATGAGTAGGAATAAGAAGGTGAGTAAATACTCGTTGGAAAAGGCTTGAAGTCCTATACAATCTTATGTGATTGACTTTTTGAGCAAGCGTTCCCTTTGACATCAATAACAAGAATTCTTCCAACATGGAGTGTTGGTTGCCTCAAAATCAGCCCCTTTTAGTGGTTAATTCAACCATTTCAAGGCTAAATTCTTTTCCCTAGAAAAGCCCTAGTTTGCCCTAGGTTTCAACTTGGGGCTTGCTGAAGGCTTCTTGTTCCTTTGGTTGTTGGTATTCATTGTTTGGAAGCCTTTTCTTGGCCTTGTGATCCTAGGTGTGTTCTTTAGGCTTGCTCTTTCTCAAGACCTAGATCATTTGTGCCCTAAATAGGCCTTGTTGGAGGATGAGAATTGCCCTATCATGTTTGTTGATCCTTGTTCTTAGGAAGAGTTATCCTTTACAAGCCTATCTTGCCACCTGACTCCTTGAACTTAGCATATTCTCTAGGTGACCTGACTAAAGGGAAACCTCCCTAGTGGTGAAAGTCCACAAAAGAGCAGGAGGTAGTGGCTGTGGTGACAGTTGGCCACACCTCATTGTTGTTTGGTCAAGATTTTGCCTTGAAGATTTTCCCCTTACAAGAAGTGCTAGATTTTGAGGCAACAGGAATAACACCATCCCGAAAGATTTGGTGGTCAAATCAAACCCATCAGACCTCACAAAAAGAAGATAGAATTTACATATATTTTAGCTGAACACATTTTTCAGTTTTCAACATACAAGGAAAGTAGAACCCTGGAAACCCCTGTTACCGACTGGATGGACTGATAAATCATGTAAACACCGAAGAACAACTTCAACTAATTGGACTTGGATCTGCTTAACCTGTAGAGGTGGATGCATCAGAGGCTGGACCTTCAGGGGCAACCCCTCAAGAAGGAAGTGAAGCAATACAGATGCTGATTCAGATGACATTCTAAAGGATTCAGCTTAATAATAAATGAGCCAGGACTTATGACATAGTATTCATTAGATTATAGTTTGATTATTTTTGGACTCTGGAGACCATTTGGAAATGATTACGTATTATGTGTCAGAGATAATTTTATGTACCTCAAACCTTGTAATTTATGTATCTCAACGTAACTTTCCCTATTTCCACCCTTACATGTAATGTAATATAAATTAGCAAAGTTGGGTATTTGCTGTCCACTCGTTTGTATTTTCACGGATGTACAAGTATAGTTTTCTGTAATTAAATTTTGAATATTTTATGTATTTTTTTATCTTAATGAATCTTCACCAAGTCAAATTTGAATCAAAAGCTGAATCCAGTAAGGTAGTCTTCAGAGGCATCGCCAAGTCTGCTCCAAGTTCGAGTCTGATAACTATGCTATGTTTACAATTTATGGTAGATAATTAAAGTTACAGCTTAGATTATTACCTCTGAACTTCATTATTTATTCAAACCATTCACTACAAGACACAAACATTCTTTCTTCTTTTCTTTTTCTTTTTTTCTAAATGTATCTTATATTTACATCAGTACACAAAAACAAGAGTACATCAAGGCATGCAAATCAATGAGCTAAGCCGTGATCACACAACTACACTTCCCTAAATGGGTAAGGAGTGCTAGCATACTGGCTTTAATCTCAATCTTGAAGGAATCTACATCCTTACAGAAAATGACAATTTTTACTCAAACCAGAATTGTCTATTCTTCCCTAAACATTGGAGTCTATCTAAATGAATAGGGAAACCATCCCCAATAAAAGTAGCTCTATATCTCCTTTCCAGTAAAAAGAGATTCCTATCAATCTTATGGTGCTCCATATTCCTCTAGCATATCATTTTATCAGCCACCCGTCTCCCGAACTGATACTTTTCTAAAGAGGGCTCGCAAAAAGAATGGCATAAACAAATGCAACCTATTCGCAGAATACTGTGGCTGCTTTGCATTCGAAAAACACATGCCTGATAGTCCCAGTTATGAATCACACAGCAACAATCTCTTAGACCTAGACTCTCTAATTTTTAGATGCAACTTTGTTATATATAGCAAAGAACTGAACTCAAGGGAATTGGTAGTGATCTTGACATCATAAACTACTAAAGATGAAAAAGATAAACGCAATGACAGTAGTGTAGGTTTTGACCCTGTAAAATTAATTGTTGTAAACAGATTCTTAAAATATGCAATGGCAAACACACACATTAACGCAGATTTTATTCTGGAAACCCAAAACTGGGAAAACCAGCAAGATTTTACAGTATATTTTCCTGTACACTATTACAATACAATGCCACACACACACACACATATATGCCCCAGCATCCATGAACTGCCAATCCATTTACCCGGATTAGAATACAACCGTAGTTCCTTAACAGAAACTACAAAACCACTGTGCACCACAAAACCGCTTTTAGCAAAAACTGTGTGCCAAAAACTGCTAAAAATGAATGCAAAAAACCACCCAATAAAAATTTCGGGGGCACTGCCCTCCAACCCTAGCGCATGGGAGCTTCCACATACATGTGCCCTCAACACCCCCCACCCCGGTGTCAAGCACAACATACAATGCCTCAGCATAGTCATGCAAGGAATATAACACAACCAACAATTAGAACTTAGAAGATACTAAAACAGATCATTCAAACTAGATATGCCTGGACAAAATGTTGTGAGAAAAGCTTACCTAAGGCAAAAAGTGTCAAAAAGTTCTGGACTAAACTAATTAAAAGAAGAAGTGAGCATAGCCTTCTATCTAATTGCAAAAGTTTTCCAAACATGGAAAAAGTGAAGAATGACAAGTGTGTTAGAAAAAGATCCTGTACAAACCCATTTTCCGTGGAATCATAAACTGTACTCTGAGTTAACGATTCTAACTCATTAATAGGCCTTTGTAATCTTTTCAAAATGTTTGTTTCATGTTGTCTATCTGTAGACATTGAATTCTCAATATGGAAATTATCATGGCTTCGCATGCGATGTCCTGAAATCAGAGTCCCATTAATCAGATCCATTTTTCTTCCAGTAGTGCCAGGTTGATCATCCTTGCAACTTGAGAAGTGAGACATGCCACCTGTTGACATCAACATTTAGAAATCCATGCCACCTGTTGACATCAACATTTAGAAATCCTACCAAAGCTATTCAATGAATTTAAATAACAAAAAGTAAAGGAATTAATACAAGCTACAAATAGGTGCAGAATAGCAACACCATGTCATTTTCAAAGGTTGGTTAGAATTCTTCTATACGGTAGTGTTTCCACGCCATCAAGAGAAATAATGACTTATGGAAACCTTTTGCAAGTAGCATGCAGAAAATTATAGTCAACCATGATCTATTAATATGGAGCCCTTATTTCCCAGAACGTCGACCACCTTGCATATGACAAATGGTATAATAAGTATCTCTACAGCAATAAAATGCCGGAAAATATAAAATTTGGGTCTAGATGGTTTTGTATATATGAAATCATAAGTGAGTGAAATTGATTTCTTTTATTCATTTTATAGTCGTTCATGTTTGAGTTATTGGAACATGTGCAAGATTACCCCCATTAAAACAGATTTTATCATAGCCTACAACTGACCAGTGCATGTGGAAACCAAAAAGGTGCCCAAGAAAGTCTGAAAACTTGTGCCCAAAGTTTGCCATGAGATAATGACTCTGAAAACTTGTGCCCAAAGTTTGCCATTAGATAATGACTCTAACTTCATGACTGAATGAATTTCCTGTTTCCGATTGTGAACTAGATACTGTTACTATAGCCTGTCATCATGCTCTTGACAAATTTGTATAGCCATGCACTAGTCAGATATTTTCTTGCCGAGGCTCACTATAGGTGATTATCCACGACTGGATTTAGGAATCCTGGGAGTGACATGGTTGAAGAGCAGTGAAGATTAGAAACCTTGCCAAAAGTTCCTTTGCAATCTAATTTGTTGAGTGTGCTTAGTAGAGGTTTTAAAAGAAGGACAATGGATGTGCTACACTATAGTGAACTTCTTCCACTAGAATGAATAATTTGTGGTCAATGAATAAAAACAGCTTAGAAGTACCATATGACAAAATTTAGTAGCCTTCTCCTACCATTATGGCAAGTTTTAGATCTTGTAGTTGCCTCGCCATGCAATGTTATATACTTTTGAGACTTAGTTTCTCCTCTGGCCCACTAAATGAGTTTAAATTTGACCTCTACAATGGCCTCAAAGAATCTATTGGAAGTATGGTAGAATATTTACAGTTCATCTGAAAGGTAAACTATATTAACGTTCCAAATTGTTGTTTCAAATGTCAAAGTCCTAACCACAAGATTAAAGACCATCACTACATGGATAACAGAGTTTGAAATTTCAGTACATGGTAAGCAGAGCTGCAACTGAAAACCCCTAGAAAGCAGTAAACTCACAAAACTGCTGTTATATATGCTAGATCTACAAACACATAGACCAACTGAGAATACTAATAGAAAACGCTAGGATGTGCAGCAGTCAAAAATTCCTCTGTTTCTATTATTAACTCAGAAAAGAAGGCGATACAACAGCTAACTCAAAAATAAAATTGATGACCAACTTACCCCTACCTTTCTTTTATAGACTAAGAAAGCAGAGAGCCTACAAAAACAACACATCCCTGTTGGCTCCAAGATTAGAAAAAACATACCCTAAAACTGCCTAAGGATCAGTGCCCAATCCTGCATAAATCGCTCCAAGGAATAGAACACTAACCCTAGGGTAGTGTGCCTAATCTAACTGGAAGTCAAAACCTGCTCATGCACTGTGTCTCACTTTAGTTCTATCTAGCTTTAAAAACAAAGCTAACTGATGATAAGATCAGCACATTTTAAAATCTAGAAAAGAAACTCCAAAATAAGAAAATCAAAAATCGTAATCTAGGAATCCTAATTCTGAAACATCAGCTAATACTGAAGATGTACCAAGACAGGCACATGCACAATGGAGGCACATATGCACCCCCTCTAGCTCTTTCTTACACAACTGCATAGTGTTGCCACAAAATCTAGTAGGCCTTGGAGATAGTAGCCCATGGGCACCCTACAAGGCTATCCCTAGACCAAGTGACAACAATGAGGTAGTAGCCCATTGTCACCACAGCTACTACCCCCTGC
Source organism: Pinus albicaulis (assembly GCA_034641835.2). Lineage (NCBI taxonomy): Eukaryota > Viridiplantae > Streptophyta > Pinopsida > Pinales > Pinaceae > Pinus > Pinus albicaulis. The sequence goes on from CM076578.1 coordinate 1,533,269,225, forward strand.
TCTTTATGAACTTTCACCAATGGGAGGGGTCCTGGTATAAAGGTCACCTAATAGGTATTCTAGGTTTTATGGTATGAGGTGACTTAAAAGGCTTCTAAGCGAAAGACTCAATTCAGGTACAAGGCTCCAAATTGAGGCAAGGCAAGACCTAGGGTTTGATGGATATGTTGTGAGTTAGGATGGCCAAAGGTCAAAATGCCAAGAAAGGGTTTCCCATAATGTATTTCAACAAGTTTATGGCACATGAATGATGAAACCCTCAAGAAGCCCTCAAGTTGAAGCTATAACCAAACTAGGGTTTACCCTAGTGCAAACCACTAGGGCAAGGGAAATTATGGATGAAAATGGAATGAATGCCCACCAAAGGGGAATAATTTTGTGGAAACGACTCAACCGTTGATGTTTAGACTTTCCAAGACCCAAAATACCCTCTCGTCAATTCATCCTTTTATTTAAATTTTTAACATTACCATGAAATGACACGGGATGTTTAAGAGTGGTTCCAACCTCATTGGATTTCATATGAAGAAAGTATAATTTTAGATCTCACTCAAAATCCAACTAACTAATCAGTTTTTCAGGATTTCAAGATTGCGGGGATTGCGATGTTTCCATTGGATTTTGTTATGTACTAGGGTATGGAACTCATATTTAATTAAGAGAACCAAGCCTAGTATGTTCCTTAATGTTAATGACATTGGTTGTCGAACTCCTTTATCATGACCCTACTAAAAATGTACCCATCACTCAAACAATATCTTGACTTGACATGCTACATTTTTTCAATCTTATGTTAATGCTTAGATGGTAATACAAATGACAAAGATCCCAAGATAGGTAATGATTTTGATGATATGTAGGTATTTGTTGTAGTATGATTTTTTTGAATGCTAGAGGCCATCTAGAGCCTATTTGTTGATGTATTTTTGGTTCAAAGACGGATTGCACTCAAATGCTATTTTGGTTATGTGCACCCTTATATACTATATAAATGAGAGCTTGTAATTGGTGGACTTGTGGTTGATGAAGATTATAGCTACTAGATGATTGATGTTATATGGTTTAATCCGTGTTTTATGCTTTTTATAACTAATTCATCATTCTACTGCTTTCGTTGACATATATGCATCAAATATATAAAAATATATATTAGATAAAATTCGCTCCCAACCTGGAAGCTTCTGAAATTGTTGCTCCCCACTCTCACTTCTACTTCCACTCACCACTTCCGCTCTCGCTTCCAAGCAGCCTTGTTTTGGAGATTAGGGCTAGGGATTTATCTCAATGTAAAGTTATAAAAGCAATGTAGAGAGAAGGAGAATACACCCCATACAGCAACACAAGATTGAGTGATGCATCTCAATGAGGGTGTTGGGTCGAAGGAAGGGGCAGCAAGGAGATCTAGATCAGCCAGGGTTTGATTAGCCAAATCAGATCACGTGTTCTATGTAATTCCTTAGTTGGGCTATTTTCCAAGAAGGGGGCCTAAGTAAGTTCAGAATTTTTAATGAAGAATTGTGACTAGGTAGAATTTGGATGTCATTTTTGTGATTGAGATTGGTAAATTTGCTTTCACTGGATTTATTTTGTTAATACCCTAGCTATGCTTTTATTCAATTGACATAAATTTGCTCGGAACTAATTGTTGGATTGCTAGGGTAAGAAAATTAACAATAAAGGTAATGAGTGCTCCATACTCCAAGAAGTGTCTCAAGGATCATGTACAAAATATCACAAAGCCATTCCATTCTAGCAAGTCATGTCCAAGGTGCCCTACGTCACTCGCAAAGGAGGAAAAAGGGTCACATGGAACTAAATAGGAGGAAAAAAGGTGACATGGCACTAAATAGCTCAAGTGTTGGGTTTCCGAGGTGATGTACAACCTCTCCTCTTTCATCTCAAGGATGACCATAATCATTTAGGCTCTGAAACAAGTGACACCCATCAAACAATGTCGGGCCTGCCTAGGGGCATCCTAGGTCCACTGGGCACATCATCAAAATCTTCAACACTATGCATCATGGCCTCAACTTTTTAGCATCAAAGGGTTCCTTGGAGTATCAAGCATCACGTGAAGTCACCAAATAACCCAATGCTTTGCTCTAGGTAGGAAAAATTGCACCGTAAAAGCCAATCTCTCTCTCTCTCTCTGCACTGGATAGTACGACCTTTGTTGCTTCATTGAGGAGGTGGGGCAATCACCTCAAGAAGCCTCTGTTGTTGTGATGTGAGCCACCTAACAAATCTCCTCGAGATCAAGTGTAAACCAATAATCATTAGGTAACTAAAACCATAGATGCATCATAGTGGACCATATTTAATGTTACAGGCACAACCAATACTTCACACAAAGATCACCTCCAAATATCTAACCAGACCAAGTCCCAAATAAGTGTTCCCTCTCTAATGTTAGGCATGGCTTGATGAATAACCCTATTAGTTGTTTCCAACCCCCAAGGGGAAGTGACAAGTCCTTGCTTAACCTATCAATTGATAGGTGCAAAAGAAGGTGGTGATAATTGAGTGGGCATGACTTCAAGGCAAGGTGCCATAGCCAAGGTACTGACTAATGGTGGTCCAATATCCTGAGTGTATAGATGTAATGAGGGAGCAATCGTGGAGGCATGAATTACCCTTTCCTCATGTGTGAACATTAACCATTAGATCAACATTGACAATAACTATAGATAGAACATGAATATTAAAATGCAGAAGACAAGTCAAGACAAGAGAACACGGATATTTGGTTAAAGCCAAGGAAAAACCCCTAGAGGGGGAAAACCCTTAATAAATCCTTCTTATTATCAAATATCAAATGTTCAACAGAGAGAGAAAATCCAATTTAGTACAATAGTCAAAGTCAAAATGTTGACTTGCCAATGAAGTAGACCAACCAATGCGATGATACCCAATCTCATCAAAGTAATTTTCTCAATAGTTCTGCAATAGTCAATAACAGTCAATGTGCCCTAGTCAGCCTAGTCAACAGTCGTAAAACAATTGTCAAATGGCCTCCAATCAGCTCAGTTAAATCAACAAGGAACTCGGCCTCTTTAGTAGGTTAAAGTCAACCCAAAACAGAGATCAAAACATGGTCAACCAAAGTCAACACCCTACGGTCAAAGTCTGCGGTCTGCCTGCAGTCAACACTGATCAACCTACCCAAAAACCTCGAAATTTGTGCCAGAAGATGTGAATTGCCCAAACAGAGTCTCTCCAAGTCAAAACACAATCAAATGGTCTCCCTAAGTCCTTCAATGCTACTACTAGTTTGTTGCAAAAAAAAATCAATACAGAGGTTAAAGATACCCAGTCCAACCTTCACACGTGTGAGAAGAATATGTTGCCTCAGATGTGTAAGAACCAATCGGAAGAGAGTATGTGTTGTGTGATGAAGTGCCAAAATGAGGACATGTGGTGTATTTATAATGGTTGACATGGGGTGAAAAGGCCGACTTGAAGAGGGGCAACTGCGATCGACTTGATTTTAAGGCATTTGTAGGTGGAGAAAAAAAACAAAATTTCAAATGAAGAATGATGCCATCTATGAAAATTTCTGAATCTAAACCAGAAACCCTACTGCAGTAAATCTGATTTACTTCTCCTACTTGTTTTCTTTAATTAACAAGTTATTTTCTGAATAATTCAGGAAAACATCAAAGTAAATACACAGCAGCCTACACAATTATACAGATCAAGTGCTGAAAAATAAGTAAAGCACACAGACAAAGGACAGATTTTCCGGATAAATGTCCCCGAAAAAACCCAATACGGATAAATCGATGCAGCAATTATAAGGGTTTATATTATTAAGCAGCATTATTCTGAATACATCTAGGGTGCCATAATCTGACTCACCCAACAAAGAAAACCTCGACAAACAGAGATAAATTGTGAGTTCTACCTCACTCTGCAAGTCCTGGTTGATCCGGATCAAACACCACTCTGCAAGTCCTGGTTGATCCGGATCAGACACTGGTGAAACCCCAGTTTCCTCTGCACAATCTCTACGCTGCCACTATGTAAGCCTACATGGGTCTGGCTGAGGGACTGCATCGCCCTTCCTCTGCACTGATCTGCCTCTCCAGAAATCGATTTTCAGCCCTGCCAGCTTAGAAACCCCGATCTCTAGTTGATTCTGCACTGTCCCTCGGAAGCTTTGCGCTGCCCCTGTATGGGCCTGTGTCACCCTCTCTAGGGTCTGCATCACCTCTCCTAATGGTTGTGTTGCCTCCTATGTGTCTTTGTTGCCCTTGTTCTACAATGTTCTCTTGGTCCTCAGACAAATTACTGCATCTTCCCCTCATTTCTTTGAATCACTTAGATCTGATCTTCGTCCGATCACTACTCCGTCAGAAGAATTCGATCTCTTAGACTCACTGTGTGTGTTCTCCAACTGACTCCAAACCTTCCTTTAATACTTTTCCAGTTGACGAATCAACGATCGTGATCTAATCTCTAATCGAAGGTTAGGATTAGAAAAGACTTGATCCTCGTCACTTAGAACATTCTCACCCACATGTTTAAATTAATTCACTTTAGTTATTCAATTTCCCTAAGTTAGACTTAGGGTCTCTATTAAAATAATTAATTATTTGAATAATTTAAGCTCCAGGTGGAATTTCTCCAAACGATTTATGGGTCTTGGAGATCTCATGTGTTCTAGCTCCTCCACAAAGTAAGCTAGAGCACATCCGATGCTACCCAAAAAATCAACACCATCAAGTGCACTTCAAGGGTGAAGAGTCCCATCAAAATAGGAATTTCCAAATGAGAGAATTGATCCCTAGTTGCCAACTTTAACACTCCCTATCAACTAGGGGAATTCCACCTGCCAATATCCATCCATCATCATGCCATCCTAATCATCATGTGCTATCTCTACATCTCGTCTCATCTCTGTTGAAGATTGATATAAAGATCAATAAGAAGGATCAATAGAGAGTGAGTCACAATACATTACCACTCTCTTCCCACTGACAAAAGTCAATCCACATAATCAGTGGTAGAACCCCAATTGGACTTGATCTTGAGCAATCAAGTTGTTGAACATCATTCATCCTAGACATAGGGAGTACGACAGTACACAATGCATCCATCTGTAGTGCTATGGTCCCTAACCACTTTTCCCAAGTTCCAACTCGTTTGCCAAATGAGAGGTACTTCCCAAGAGTCCCAAACTTCAAGGTTAGGACATATGTTGGGGCCTTCACGGGGGAAGGTGAACCACTCACCCTATTTTCATATAGTGTACTCCATAGGGGAAGGTGAACCACTCACCCTACACTCAAACAGTGTCCTTCACAGGGGAAGGTGAACCACTCACTCTGTGCTCAATAATGTTGAGGTATATACTCCACAAGGGAAGGTGAACCACTCACCCTGTGCTCATATAGCTCCAAGAAGTACCCCACGCCCCCTAGGAGATCCCAAAGCTCAATATCCAACTCAAGCAAGACCCTCATGAGAGGGTCTTTCCATGACTCCAAGTCTCTCTCTGAAGATTAAGAACTTGGCCTTTCCCAAAGGATTTGTAAGGATGTTAGCAACCTGTTCATCAATCTTGATGTGTTGGAGCCTTATTGCTCCTTGTTGTACCATATCCCGAATAAAGCGATGGTACCTGATATCAATATGCTTGGAGCAATCGTGGAACAAGGGATTCTCTAAAAGGTGAATCCCACTTTGGTTATCACAATAAATGATGGTAGTATCCAGTACATGCTCAAATAGCTCACTAAAGAGCTTCCTTAACCAAATAGCTTCACAACAAGCCATGCTAGCTGCAATATATTCAACCTTAGCGATGCTTAATGCAACATATTTTTGTTATCGGTTCATCCATGAAATTGCAGCAGATCCCAAAGAAAAACAGCATCCAAATGTGCCTTTTCTATCCACCACACTGCCAACCCAGTCAATGTCAGAATATCCATGTAGCCTCAAATTCCCGACAGTATATCTTAGTCCATAGTTGATCATGCCACGAAGACATCTTGGGAGATTCTCTGCAACAACCCAATGTACATGATAAGGCTCAACCATAAATTGGCTCAAAGTATTTACAGCGAAGCATATGTCCGGTTGGGTTTTCACCAAGAACATCAGAGCCCCCACAAGTTGTCTATATTCAAAAGGATTTGCCAATTCAGGACCAACAGCACTTCCACATAGTTTCTTGAAATTTAGTTTCGTCGAAGTAGACACAAGCTTGCATTCCACAATACCACATCTTTGTAAGAGCTTCACAATGTATTTACCTTGACAAAGGAAAATCTCACATGGATTTTGCTAGACCTCCAAGCCTAGCAAGTAATGCGTCAATCCTAGATCCTTTATCTCAAATTCGAAAGTCAACTCCCTCTTGCATTGATAAATGAGAGGGTTTGCACCAGTCATAAATATATCATCGACATACAAGACCAAAACAAGTGGCATGTCCTTTTGAACCTTGAAGAATAAGTTTGGATCAACATAGCTCCTTGTAAATCCCAGCTTCATAAGATAGTTATCAATCATCTCATACCAAGCCCTAGGGGCTTGCTTTAACCCATAGAGGGATTTCTTCAATCTGCATACATGTGTTCTTCAATCTTGTACTTCAAACCCCTGAGGTTGTTCCAAGTAGGCTTCCTCCTTAAATGAGCGATGCACGAAAGCAGTGTTGACGTCCATTTGATGTAAGCTCCATTCTTGATTGGCAACTAGAGCAATTATGGATCACATAGTGGTGTATCGAGCAACTGGTGCAAATATTTCATCATAGTCAATTCCTTCCTTTTGAGAAAAACCACGCGCCACGTGTTGATTTTGTAGCATTGGAAAGTGTTCCAAGTCTCATATTTTGGGAGGAGGCTTGAACATAATTATTCCAGAGAACCCAAAAACCATTAGTGGAAATTCCACTCGGTTCATGCTTTATTAAAATAATTAATTATTTTAAAGTGATCCCTAACTCTAAACTTAGGGAAATTAAATAATTAAAGGGTATGAATAAAGCAAAGTGTGAATCTTCTAGAAAACGAAGATCAAGTCATGTTTTAAACTCAGCCATTGATTAGAGATTTAATCTGGGCCGTTGATTCATTAATGAAAAGACTATAAGAGAAGGCTTGAGGGTCATTTGGAAAGCAAGCCAGGCACACACTCAGTACCCGAAGGAAATCAATTCTGAAGGAATAGAATTCGATTTCAGAGGGAGAGGTTATAGCGGTGGAGTTGCAGAGGCAAAAGGAGGAAGGGGAAGTCAACAGAGGAAGAAGAAGGCAAGAGGAGGACGCAGAGGGGACAACGCTAAGTCGCAACACTAGTCTTCCAAGCAGAGTGACGCAGTCCAACGTAGTGACTGCACAAAAGACCAAGCAGAGTGACGCAAAGTGAAGAAGGGTACCTCCAGTGTGTCAGAAATTCTTCTGCAGGGTTTGGAAAAATTATCTCAAGTGTATTCTAGACATCTTCTCGTCAAATTTCTGTAAATGATTTCCACTGCTGAATAATAATACAAACCCTCATCTGTTGCACTGGTTTTCCCGCATTAGGTTTTTTTCGGGGACAATTGTCCAAAAATAATTGTGTTCATGTCATTGTTTCTATTGCGTTATATGCGTTCTATTTGATTTTTTGCTTATGATTAAGTGAATACTGCAGTTGTGTTTATTTCAGAATTTACTGAAAGTATCTGTAAATAACTTATCATAAATAAGTAGGCGAAATAAATCAATCACTGCAGTAGTATTTCAGCTTGAAAATTTCACATGGTATCAGAGCAAAAGACGAGAGACAAAAGAGGAGATTCTGCAATGGAACGAAGGCCCGACAACGATGTAGCATCAGCTTGGAAGGGTTCAAGCAGTCCTCCAAAACGCATGGAGGAACCGAGGGATCATGACGTTTCAGTTATGGCGTCCAGACTAGAAGAGGATTTTGCCTGTGTGTCAGGCATGGCCTCTCCAGGGGTCTAGTATATCGACAGTGGAGCATCTGCTCACATGATGAGAGTTCGAGAATGCTTCTCGAGCTACTCAGAAGAGCAGATGAATTTTCAGATCACAATGAGAAACAAGGCCAAGTGTACCCCTATTGGAAGAGGAACCATAATATTTCAAACAGAAGCTGGTAACAAGCTTTGGGCCACCAACGTACTGCATGTACCACAATTGGGGATGAACTTGCTCTCGGTGTCTCAACTTCAGAACAAGGGTTACAATGTATACTTTATTGGCAACAAAGTTTATGTCAACACCCTAGTTGAAAAAGGAAGGCACAAATTGGAGTAAGGAGCCATAGACTGTATAAGTTACAGCTCGAGTCTCCAATGGCACTGATAGGTACTATTGATGAAATGGATTTGAATGAATTATGGCATAAAAGAATGGGGAATCTACATCATGGAGCCTTGAGGATCCTCAAGAAGACTGTCACGGGAGCTCTAGAACTTAGCACCAAGAAAGACGATGTCTGCAGGGGGTGCATATTAGGGAAGTATGCCAAGGCAGCATTTCCAAGAAGCAGCAATAGGGCCAAGGGTGTGTTAGAATTGATACACCCAGACATCTGCGGACCAATGTCCACGAATGCTCTCAGTGGTGCAAAGTATTTTGTCACCTTTATTGATGACCATTCCCGAAAGACATGGATCTACTTTCCGAAGACCAAAGATGAGGTCTTTGAGCGATTCAAAGAATTCAAGACTTTGGTAGAAAATCTAACCGGAAAGCGGATCAAGAAATTGCGATAAGACAATGGTGGAGAATATATTGATAAAGACTTCACAAGGTTCTGCGCAAAGGAAGGCATCAAAAGAAAATGGACAGCTCCATATAATCCAGAGCAAAATGGAGTTGTAGAGAGAAAGAATAGGAACATTGTGGAAGCTACGAGGGCAATGTTGTATGATCAAGACATGCCCAAATTTCTGTGGGTTGAAGCTTGCAATACAGCAGTGTATGTGCAGAACAAGGTGCCTCATAAAGCATTGGGTAAGGTTACTCTTGACAGTGTGTTCACTAGTAGCAAGCCTGAGGTGCCACTTCAAGATATTTGGTAGTATAGCGTATTGCCATGTACCCGATGACAAGAGGAAGAAGTTAGATCAGACTGCAGAGAAAGGATACCTTGTGGGATATAGCGAAAATGTGAAGGCATATCGCATCTATATTCCCGACAATAGGAAGATCGTAGTAAGACAGGACGTGAAATTCATGGAGGACAGAGCCTTCAGGAGATCCCGGGAAATGTCTACAGCTATGTAGTCTAACGAGGATCCGTTGGTTCAGCCACAACGACCTACAGAAGATGGCTCTAGTGCCTCTCCACGGCATAAGGATCCTAAGGAAAGTTCCTCCAAGGAAGTGCAAGAAGGAGAGCAGGTGAATCCACCCACCACTAGTGGAAGGACAAGCAGAAAACTCCAACAGACCCTAAGGGATGCAAAGGAATTTACTAGAGCCCCTAGAAATGAAAAGAGGGAACGCAGGCAGCCAGGTACCAGGCACTGATAGCACAGGTTGGAGAACCCTCTAGTTTTCGAGAGGCAGCTAAACATCAGATGTGGGTAGACGTTATGGTGGAGGAGTACAGCTCCATCATGACAAATGATGTATGGGAAGTAGTCCCTAGACCTCAGAATAGATCGGTTGTAGGATCAAGGTGGGTCTACAAGATCAAGTATGTTGCAGATGGCAGCATAGAGAAATTCAAATCCAGGTTTTTGGCTAAGGGGTATGCACAGAAGGAAGGGATCGATAATGAAGAAACCTTCGCCCCTGTAGCTCGGTACACTTCGATCAGATTTGTCATCTCTCTTAGAACGCAGATGAGATGGGAAATTCACTAGATGAATGTCAAGACAATGTTCTTGAATGGGGTGATAGAAGAGGAAGTGTACATAAAACAGCGAGAGGGCTTTGAGACGCAGGAGCAGAAGACTTTTGTATGCAGGCTTAAGAAAACCTTGTACGGATTGAAGCAAGCCCCTAGAGCATGGTATGGGTGAATTGATAGCAACCTGCAGAAGATGGGATTTGTTAAGAGTGACACAAATCCCAACTTGTACTATCTAAGAGTAGGGGATGAGCCACTAATTCTAGAAATATATGTAGATGATCTGTTCTTGGTTGGATCATCTAATCTCATCAAATACTGCAAGGAAAATCTGGCTACACAATTTGACATGAAGGATCTAGGGCAGATGCACTATTTTCTTGGTTTGGAGGTTCCTTGGGCAAGGAAGATATACTACAGAGATCTTTAAGAGATTTCAAATGGAGGAAGGTAGACCTATGGCTACGCCAATGATCACAAACTCGAAGAAGATCGACACGTCCAAGGATGATGAGGTTGACCCTACCTTGTATAGGCAACTCATAGGATCATTGATGTACCTCGTCAATACTAGACCAGACATTTGTTATGCCGTGAATACCCTCAGTCAGTTCATGTTAGAATCGAGGGATCACTGGGTAGCAGCCAAACATGTTCTCAGATACTTGAAGGGGTCAATCGAGTTTGGATTGAAGTACACCAAGGACAATGAAATCCAGTGGAGTGGGTTCACTTACGCAGACTGGGCTGGAAGCCCAGTAGATCGGAAAAGTACCAGTTGGTACTGTTTCAGTATCAGATCAGGAATTACTTCCTGGTGCAATAGGAAACAGAAATCTATGGCACTGAGCTCAGCCGAGGCTGAATATATGGCATGGCAGCTAGCACATCTTCGTGTGAGGCCATACGGCTTCGTAACTTGCTCAAGAAGAGGATGCAACCGACCAGAATCGTGTATCATAATCAGAGTTGCATCAAGCTCTCTGAGAATCCTGTGTTTCATGACCGATCGAAGCACATTGACATTAGGTGCCACTTCATCAGAGACCATGTCCAACCGAAAGCTATACAGTTGAAGTACATTCCTAAGGGGAACAAGTGATAGATATCCTCACAAAAGCTCTAGGTAAGAATAAGTTTACTTACTTCAGGGAAAAGATGGGGATGGTCAAGAATCCATTCCAGTAGAATGGGTAGACTTGAGATTCAGAGGGAGCTGCAGTACGAATGAGGCAATGGCACAGATGGTGTCAAGGGCAGCAGTACAAAGGGCAATAGCGCAGAGATGAGGGGCAGCAACCAAGACATCAACAACGCAATCGATGCTTCAGGTCAGAGCAAATGCAGTTGGTATTTTGCTTGAACACTTTCCTCGCTAAGAGGGAGTGTTGATTTTGTAGCATTGGAAAGTGTTCCAAGTCTCATATTCTGGGAGAAGGCTTGGACATCATTATTCCAGAGAACCCATAAACCATTTGTGGAAATTCCACTCGGTTCATGCTTTATTAAAATAATTAATTATTTTAAAGTGATCCCTAAGTCTAAACTTAGGGAAATTAAATAATTAAAGGGCATTAATAAAGCAGAATGTGAATCTTCTAGAAAACGAAAATCAAGTCATGTTTTAATCTCAGCCATTGATTAGAGATCTAATCTGGGTCGTTGATTCATCAACGAGAAGACTATAAGAGAAGGCTTGAGGGTCATTTGGAAAGCAAGTCGGGCACAAACTCAGTACCCGAAGAAAATCGATTTTGAAGGAATAGAATTTGATTTCAGGGGGAGAGGTTGTAGAGGCGGAGTTGCAAAGGCAAAAGGAGGAAGGGGAAGGCGGGAGGAGGACGCAGAGGGGATAGCGCTAAGTAGCAGCACTGGTCCTCCACGCAGAGTGACGCAGTCCAGCGCAGTGACTCCGCAAAAGACCACGCAGAGTGACGCAGAGGGAAGAAGGGTGCCTCCAGTGTGTCAGAAATTCTTCCAAAGGGTTCGGAAAAATTATCTCAAAGTGTATTCTAGACATTTGCTCGTCAAATTTTTGTAAATGATTTCTACGGTTGCATAATAATACAAACACTCATCTGTTGCACCAGTTTTCCCGCATTAGGTTTTTTCGGGGACAATTGTCCAAAAATAATTGTGTTCATGTGATAGTTTCTATTGCGTTATATGTGTTCTATTTGATTTGCTGCTTATGATTAAGTGAATATTGCAGTTGTGTTTATTTCAAAATTTACTGAAAGTATCTATAAATAACTTATCATAAATAAGTAGGCGAAATAAATCAATCACTGCAGTAGTATTTCAACTTGAAAATTTCACACCACGAACCTTGCCTTATATTTTTCGACACTTCAATCAACTCCATGTTTAATTTTGTAGATCCATTTTGAAGTGACCACAAATTTGTCCTTGGGTCTAGGCACCACTTCCTAGACGTCATTCATCATAATTAACTCATACTCCTCAGCCATCGCATCTTTCCATACCTGGTGCTTTACAGCTTCTTTGAAAGTGCAAGGTTTAGTTTGAATGATAGTACTCATGGCAGCCAAGTATCCTTGATATTTGTTAGGCTTCTTACTTTCTTGAAATGTTCCTCTAGGGGCAGAATGCTTTTCTGCATCTTAAAGAGTATCCCGAAGCCATAGTGGTCTTTTATTTAAGGTAGAGGGATCACAAGGAGGTGGATCAAGAAGATCCATCAGGCCATCAACATCGGGCATAGGCTCATCCATCGGAGGTTCTTCTTGATTTTTAGTAGCATCATCATCCTTCCTTGAGATGAAGAGATCTTTGGCTTTCCCGAGGGCATTGTCTTCATCAAAAGTAACATCTCTACTTACTTCTCCCTCTGTTTGACCAGGTACATAAATTCTATATGCCTTTGAGTTTTCACTGTATCCAATGAATACACTTTTCTTCCCAAAAGCTTCCAACTTGTTCCTTTTCTCTTTAGGCACATGAAAATACACAAGACAGCCAAAGATTCTAAAATGAGAAACATCAAGTTTCTTACCACTGAAGACTTCTTTGGGTGTCTTGAAATTCAAAGCTTGATGAGGGCTTCTATTTTGAACATATACAACAGTGTTAGCATCTTCTCCTCACAACAATTTCAACAGACCTTGATCATAGATCATGGCACAGGTGGGCTCCATAATAGTTCGATTCTTTCTTTCAACAACACCATTTTGCTCTGGAGTCTATAGATCAATTGTCTCCCTCTTAATGTCTTCCTCTCTGCAAAAGTCATTGAATTCATTAGATTCATATTTGGTTCCATTGTCAATCCTCAACGTCTTGATCTTCTTTCCTATTTGATTCTCCACCAACGCTTGAAAGAACATAACCATTTGAACACTTCATCATTTCTCTTCAAGAAATAAATCCATGTTGTGTGTGAGAAGTAATCCATAAAAATTGCATAATACGATTATCCTCCTAATGAAGTTATTGGCAAGGCACCAAACAAGTCAAAATGGATCAATTGAAGAATATCAGTTGTCTTGCTCTCACTAGAAGGGAAAAGTCCCTTTGTATGTTTCCCAGCAATACAACCTTGACAGACTCCTTCATGGTTTATATGAAACTCGAGCATTCCTATGAGCATCTTCCTTACCCTAGGTAAGGCTTTGTAATGTAAGTGGGAAAATCTCTGGTGCCATAGCTCACATTGAATAGAGGTATCACTTGCCAATGCCCCCAAAGGACTTCCACCAACTTGATAAATACCATCAACCCTAAACCCAAGAGTAAAAGCATCTTTGAAGTTCCTATGCCATGCACGTACCTTTCCATCAATGAAAGCTACCTTGAAACCCTTGTCTTCCATTGCAGAAATAGACACCAAATTCTTCTTCAAATCGGGCACATACAAAACTTCTTGAAGATGTATGGTTTGACCATAGTTCAAGTGAAGAGTAACAATTCTTATCCCTTTCATGGGGCGTTATCTCCAAGAATAATATTTAGGTTAGTCTTCCTTTCAACTAAATTTGAGAGAACCTCCTTATATCCAATGAAACACCTTGAGGCTCCACTATCAAGTAACCAATGATCCAAGGTGTCCAGAGGAGAGGCAGTAGACAAAGCATAAAATGAGATAATATTCATCTTGTTTTTCTACAATATTATTTTCATCATACCTAGCATTTCTTGTCCTCTTGGGAAGTCGATTAGTTCATTCTCAAGTAGTAGGAGCATTCCTTTTTCCTTTGTTGTTAGACTTTTGTTCCTTTGATTGTTATTATTAACCCTTGGAGGATTCTTCTTGTGAGGACACTCTCTAGCATAGTGATCGAACTTGTTGCAATTGTAGCATCTTCCTTTGCCTTTTCCTTTGAATCCCTTCTTAGATCCTTGACCCTATCTCCTTGAATTAGATGGACCAACATCATTCCTCCTTTTAGCATGTGCAAAGAAAGAAGTAGGTTCATTTCTATTGTAGGACTTATCTCTCTCTGTCATCCTTGATTCCTTTTAAGTGCATCTAGCCAATAGCTCATCAAAACCAGGTATCCTGTCATAATTGAAAATGGTGGTGACAAATGTATCCCATGGTCTTGAAATATGAGGTAGCAGCCTGTGAGAATTTTTGAATCTTAATTATAGAAACCCTACTGTTAAATTCTTGATTTACTTCTCCTACTTACGTAAGTTATTAATCTAAAATTTTCAACAATAACATCGAATTAAATACATTAACAGCCTACACATGCAAATCTAAACTAAATAACATGCTCAATGGCAAAGTGACACACAAGGATTTTCTGGACAGCGGTCCCCGGAAAAACCCAATGCAGGAAAATCGGTGCTACTAGCTTTTGGAGGGTTTTTATTACTAAGTAGATTCTAAGTACAACAGATTTGGGCACCAAACTGGTTAACCCGACAGAGAAATACTAACGGCAGCAATACCTCTATTCCGGAGATGGAAAATCTGATTGATTCACACTCTCAAACGGGATTTATAGAACTCCGCATTTTCCGGCCTCTAGAAACCCCAATGCTGCTCTGAAGCCCTCTGCGTCAGCCCTACTAGCTTGTGTGTAGATTCACACTCTCAAACGGGATTTATAGAACTCCGCATTTTCCGGCCTCTAGAAACCCCAATGCTGCTCTGAAGCCCTCTGCGTCAGCCCTACTAGCTTGTGTGTAGAGCCCCTACTCATCAGTTTTATTCATGAATTTAATCCTATACAAATATTTCAGCCATAGATGCAAATAAATGGAACCAGCAGTAAATATAAAACTTACATAAGCAACTATTTTATACTTAGAAAAATACCTGGAATGAAACTGATGATTTCTTGAGTTGTGGTTCTCCTCGTGAATGCAGCGGACAGGTTACTGAAACAATCGTTTCCTCCCAGCCAATCTAGGAAACAATCCTAGACCAAGAAGATGCCTCTTTTGCCCCCATGCCCAGAATTCCAAGAACACTGAGTCTCCCCTTCAGAAAAATTCAAATCCCTCAATATTTCCTCTTGAAAATCATGCAGAATTTTGCAAAGGAAAGCCTCCCTTTCTCCTTCATATTCCCCTCCTTATATAACTTTTCTCCACCTCCTCATACTTACGTAGATGTGATGGCATTTATGGGGATATTTATGCATTTAAGGAGATATTATGCATTTATGTGGATATTTTATGCATTTAAGGAGATATTAACTTTGATTAATTATTTTAAGATTAATTGTATTATTTTTGTTTTTAACTTAATTAAATTATATTATTATTTTATTGGTCCACTCACATATAATTTTTACTAAATTATATTTCGATTTTCTTGAATAATGCTCTCCCATGCATACACATATAGAGCGGTATACATGTTAGGTATCCTGTTGATATTTCGTTATATCTCGGCAAGATAAAATATATTGTAATATTCATTTCGTTACTCTAACTTAGGTAGTCTCAATACTAGCAGGTATGTATACTAGTGCGGGGTATGCGATATATGCATGTGTATCTATCATATGCGTATGTCGTATACTCTTTACTATTATTTTGCTTATAACTTAGGAATGGGTCGTTACATTGTGTCAGCCTCTGCGCTACTCAGGAAGGGCCTGCGTCACCCCAGACTGAGTTACGCTGCCCCTGCGCTGCCCTGGTTGGACCTGTGTCAGCCCTCCTAGCCTCCTGCTGCCTCTGCGCTACCTCTGCTGGGCTCTAGGCTGCTCTGCGTAGTTGTTGCTTCTTCTGCTTTGCTCTGGTTTGCTGCTTCTTTGCCCTCGTTGTACTCTTGACCTGGGACTAGACCATCCCCCTTGCCAATACTGCCCCTCGCTGCAACTGAAACACTTCTGAAATTCTTAGCAAACCACGCCCTAGAATTCTAGCTTAAATTCAGTGCTCTGCTAGTGTGTGTGTTCTCCAACTGACCCCAAGCCCTCTTCTTATACTTTTCTCGTTGAAATTTCAACAGTCGTGATCTAATCTTGAATTGACAGCTAAGATTAGAAGATGTTTGATCCACGTCACTTAAGTCATTCTCATCACATGTTTAATTTAATTAACTTTAATCTTTTAATTTTCCTAAGTTAGATTTAGGGTCCTTAATTAAAAATATTAATTAATTAAATATCTCTTAAACGGGATGGAATTTCCCAAAACGCTTTCTGAGTGTTGGAGATCTTATGTACTCTAGTCCCTCCACAAAGTTTGGGAGCTAGAGCACATCCGATGCTACCCCAACACCCCAAAATCTCAACACAACCATGGAGACTAGTCCTTATCAACAAATATCTTGGTGATTGCTTTTTCTCTTGCTTGGGCTTGTCCTCACCTTAGCTCTGATACCATGATAAGTTTTAGATAACAATGGTATGTTCTATGCTTGTAAGAATTACTTCAATGTCCTTTTATTGACCCAATGACAATTTCCAGTTAGATTTCAATAGCAATCACATTAATCATTAGATCAACATTGACAGTAACTGTAGATAGAACATGAATAATAAATGCAAAAGACAAGTCAAGACAAGAGAACACATATATTTGGCTAAAGCTAAGGAAAAACCCCCAGAGGGGGAAAACCCTTAATCAATCTTTATTATTATCAAATATCAAATGTTTAGCAGAGAGAAAATCCAATTTAGTACAATAGTCAAAGTCAAAAATTTGACTTGGCAATGAAACAGACTAACCAATGAGATGAGACCCAAATATCATCACAGTAATTTGGTCAACAATTCTGCAATAGTTAACAGAAATCAACATGCCCTAGCCAACCCAGTCGCTAGTGGTCAAACTGCTATCAAATGGCCTCCAATCAGCTCAGCCAAATCAGCAAGGAACTCGCCCTCTTCAGCAGGTCAAATTCAGCACAAAATAGAGATCAAAACTTGGTCAACCAAAGTCAACACCTTGCGGCCAAAGTCTGCAGTTTGCCTATGGTCAACACTGGTCAACCTGCCCAGAAATCCTCGTAATTTGTATCAAAAGATGTGACCTACCCGAACAGAGCCTCTCCAAGTCAAAACGCAGTCAAATGGTCTCCCTAAGTGAAGAAAGTCAATGCAGAGGTTAAAGATGCCCAATCCACCCTTCACACGTGTGAGAATAATATGTTGCCTCATATGTGTACAAACTAATTAGAAGAGAGAATGTGTTGTGTGATGAAGTGCCATAATGATAAGAGGACATATAGTGTATTTATAGTGATTGACATGGGGTGAAAAGACATGTCTATGCATCACTAGGCCAACTTGAAGAGGGGCAGTTGGGGTCGACTTGATTTTGAGATATTTGTAAGTGGAGAAAATTTCCAAAATTTCAAATGAAGAATGATGCCATCAAGTGTGATTCAACGGTGAAGAGTGCCATCAAAAGAGGAGCTGCCAAATGAAGGAATTGATCCCTAGTTGCCAACTTTAATAGAAATGCAATAGTCCTCTCCTCTATTTATATGAGGAATAGTTCCTAATTAGCCTAAAATCCCCTAGAAAGACAAGTAAAACCATAATGATGCATTGGGTTACAAGACAACCCACTAGCTTAGACATAAAATCAAACAAATTCCCACACGTGTAAGCCTTCCTCAATAACACTCTTCTGATTATATATTACACACATTATATGCATGAATATGGTGTTGTAAACAATGAGAATGGGCTTTATATAGCCTATAAAAGGCCACCATAGGTGTAAAGTTATACTTATCACTAATTAAGAGACCTTTGTTTGGCTTAATCAAGTGCATTAAAGCTAAATGTAACAACACTATTAAGGAGTTTCAAAGTTATCACTCTTTAAGAGACATTTTCTTGGCTAAATGTAACAAAACTGTTCAGAAGTATTAAGAAATATTGAGAAGCTAATCCCCAGCGGAAGATCATTTAGGCCTACCTAAGCATTATTAACCTCTCAATGTTAATTGCATCCACTTATTAATATATAATGCTCAATAAATTAATTTTACATAGTATTTGATTCTTACACATTTCATGTCCAATGAGTAGACTTCAATAATAGCGTTTGCAAGGGTTCAGAGGCTAAAATTATTTTCACGACCTTCACTTATCGGTGTTTAAAAACATAACAGTCATAATAAATTTGAGGCACACTACAGATTCAGAAAATTGAAAATTGCAGAGAGTTTTTAAACACACTGGATTCAGAAAATGACAAAGGAGAGGTTGTATATTGATATTCAAGGATAAAAATGATAAGAAACTCATAACCAAAAGTCTCCTGATCCAAACAATTATGTCTTTATTACATGACTCGTGTTGGCTTCATTGATTAATGATGAATGTCTCGTTATGAATGTCCCCGTGCAAGAAAGTCTTCATTTTGCTGCCCGTAATTTCACATTCCAATGTCCTTTGTACACCCCACATGTTTCTCTCGACTGTACTCCAAATATGAGCTTTTGATGTTGATATAAAGTGAGAAACAAAACTGATTGCATGAGATGCAAGTGACTCACCTGAGATATATAGTTTCAAGTCACTGTTGGCTGATAGTTTCAGCCCAACTACCACATATGTAGAAGCTGTTTTATATCCCATCATGTGAAATCCTCTACCCCCAAGAGGGACAACAATGTACGTCAATTTTCATAATCCAAAACCTTTAAGGCCTGCGGCCTGCCTTAACCCGTAAAGTGACATCCACAAGATGTTTTTTAGCCAAAACTTGATGTCAGTCATCATGTTCTAGGCTTTTGCCTTAAGATCTAAGGAGCAATATCCACAAGAGCATTTTTTAACAACAGCCTGCAAACCTTGTGATGATTCATACAACCTTCCTTTCTCATGTCACTAATAAGGAAACCACTCTGCCCTTTCATTTTGCAAATCCTCCAACAAATTATATTGCCATGGCCCATGGCTTGAACCAGCCTGAAAGTGACCAGCTTTGAGTAGGAAAACTCTTCCCATTCCATTATTCGTCATGAGTGCACTCTCCCTCTCATATTTGTTGTTTTCTTTTTTATCAAGCCGGGGTATAAAACTTTGAAAACCCACAATATAATGCAGGGTTGCAGACGCCAGAAAGAGAACAAAATTGACTAAATTATTTAATATAAAAATAGGATGCAAAACTCGTATGACAGACAATCACCCATAGGACCAACTAGCATTGAACCAGGGACCATCAAGGGGGGAACCCGGATGCCAGATCCACGAGTCATTCTGACTAAGCAAGGATATTGGTTTGTAGTTGATAAAACCCACAATTCAAATATAAGCCCTGCACCTTAGCAGATGCTTAAGGTTTAGTAAGGGTTAAGGATGAGAACGGAGCCCTTATACTCTTATATTTAACTTGAGCGGAGATATTTTCTGAACATATCCAATGGCAATGAAAGGACAGGTAAATTCCAACAAGCAGCCGAAAACACAAATGCTAAAAAAAAATTAAAGACGGAACTTCAGACTGTACAGTAAAAGTCCTCCAAACCCTTGAAAAAAAGAAAACATGACACAAGAAAGGGAAATCTAAACTAACCTTGCCAGGGCCTATCACAGATGAAATTAATCCATGTAAATCCGGCATACTGCTTACGCCGCTTTACCCTCCTGCTTCTGCGCTGCTGGCAGCACTTTGGCACTGCAAGTTGCTGTAAATTTGAGCAGCGCGGCATTGTTTTCTGTCACAATTAACTAAGCAAGCAATGAAATATTACTGAAACAATACAATAGGATTCTGTGAAGGCTCGATCCCGCAAATAAAAATTACAGTATTGTGATAACAATGTAGGGCAAACGCGGAAATATTGATGACAAAATCAGAAAAATAAAATTGGATAAATGTTACAGGGCTTTCCTTCATATATTCTTACCTTCAAACAAAATTGCACGGGGGATCTCCGAGCATTTAATGCATCTTCACTCCGCTGAATAACAATAGTGTTAAGCAGCAGCCATGAATATGCAGAGCATGAAAAAATATAATGCACATAATGGTGCAATTTATACATTAGTTCGGCCAAAATACGAGCTCACCTCCTCGTCCCACCAGTTGCTGGCAGGGCATCCTTGTGGAGAAATCATTTTGACATACGTGGCGGCTTACGTGGCATGGTGTAAGATGCTTCATCGGAAAAAGGTGTTCATAAATAGACAAGGTTAGGATAAAATCTTTGACAATCTCTTCGTTCCACATCCATATTAAGCAAATGAACTTACAATAAAGTCTAGTTAGGAATGTCTCTTCATTTTTTTATGTCTGTTTTATCTGGGAGTTAGTTATTAATTTTCGGTAAAAGAAAACTATATTTGTTTTAAGTTAGTTTAAGTTTATCGTTACCTTAAGTGAGTATTAAGTGTAAATTTTTTATAAAAATTTGAAAATTAATATTTTAATTCAAAATATAATATTTTATATGATTTATTATATTTATATGTAAATTTAGAATTTTATATATATATAAAATAAAATAAAAATATTTATAATATATATTTTTATTTCAATTTATATTTATATTAATAAATAAAGTTATTATATTTATTATAAGTATTATTTTAAAATCATATGTAAACTTATTTATATGAGAAATGTAACTATATTAATATCATTTTATATATTGCAGCTGCATCTTATTAATCTTGATTGAATAACTTATGTATATCTTATTAATCTTGATTGAATAACTTATGTATTGTAAAGTTTATTAGAATTTGAGATTCACTAAGTTTATAAAGAAAAAAATTACATTTAAAAAAATTTAGATTAGAGAATTGATTAAATGAGTCTATGTTGATTCAATCATTCTTTGAGAGACATGGAACTAATCATTATTATCAAATATGAAATGTATAGTCTAGTGGTTAATGTCAAAATGATGCATCAAATGGCAATTTGGCATTGAGTTACAAATGTACTAAGATTTTGACTAAGATTTTGATTGTGTAGTTCATTGTTGGGACTCAATCACATTGCATCATAGTTTGGTTGCCCTTAACTTTGTATGATTTTGGTTCAAATATATGTAGCATAATTTAGTGTTAACAAAATTGTATAATTTTAGAAACCAAGGAACAAGGAAAAGAATGTTTTGTATTCCCTTTGGTTCAATTATTTATATCATGTTTTTTTTTATTGTAAAAGTGATGTTAAATGGCTCATAGTTGGTTTTACCAGGGAGATAGTTGTGTTGAAATCCTCACATTGTTCATACCATGATGTGTAGAGTTACTTAGATATTAGAGTTGCGGTATACTTTAATTGATGAGAAATTAGAGTTGTGGTATACCTTAATTGATCCAAATTAGATTGAGAATGAAACATAATATTGCACGGAAATTACAAGATAGAATATTGAAAGAAGAGTATTATGGTGAAAATCAAACATTATTTATAATCTATGGTGAAAATCACTACCATGTACATAATAATACATGGTGGCTACAATGGTGATAACTTATCTTTGAGAATAGATGTGACAACTAAGATCAACTATGCTTATTGGCAAAAGGCCACAATATGCCTGAGTTTGAAACTATATGTTATGATCATATCAAAATACCCTAATGTGGAAGAATCATAACCTTGGCATGAAATTAGGTTTGAGTAGGGATGTTGAGTTGGATGAAACTAGGTTATCCAATAAAAGGGGTAGTCTTGTCAATGTCGTAACATTTGTCCAATGCTCTATTTTTAGTCATCCTTAGCTTATTATAAATAAATTTAGCACTTTGAGCCAGTCCTCAATTGTTGGGTGTAACACCTCAGGAAAACACATGGGAAGGCCCCAAAAATGTGTCAAAAACCCATGACTCAAAACTACCAATATTAATGTTGTTTCTAAGATGACTTTTTATAACCACCTAGATCATTCATTTCCCCTTCAGTAGCAATGGTATGCATTGCATCAAGTTCTTGATACGAAATGGGATAATTTATATTGGATCCAATCCTTGTTGAACCACTTTTCCAGTGATCCTAAATGGATCATCACATTATTTGCCATCTGTTTTGGTACTCTCTAAGTGGAAAACTTGGATTTGTTAACTTGTAGGGTCCATTTTAAAGGTGGATCTTACCTTGGAGATTTGGGTTCCAAAACCTTTCAAAGCTCATTTGAGACTTTAAATAGCCATTTCATTTTATATAAAAAAAAATTAAATGTGCCTCAATCCACCATTAGTTTTTTAGCCATTTTAAATATTACTAAACCTTTCATTTTTTTATGTTTGTTTTATCTTGGATTTAGTTATTAATTTTTGGTAAAGTTTGGATTTGTTGACTTTTAGGGCCCATTTAAAAGGTGCATCTTGCTTTGGAGATTTGGGTTCCAAAACCTTTCAAAGCTCATTTGAGGCTTTAAATAACCATTTCATTTTATGTAGAAAACCTAATGGTGCCTCAATCCACCATTAGTTTTTCAGCGATTTTAAATAGTACTAAACCTTTAATTTTTAATGTATGTTTTATTTTGGAGTTAGTTATTAATTTTTGGTAAAATTTGGATTTGTTGACTTGTAGGGCCCATTTTAAAGGTGGATCTTGTCTTGGAGATTTGGGTTCCAAAACCTTTCAAAGCCCATTTGAGGTTTTAAATAGCCATTTCATTTTATGTAAAAAACTAATGATGCCTCAATCACTCATTAGTTTTTTAGCCATTTTAAATAGCACTAACCTTTTCTTTTTTTTTAATGTTTATTTTATCTTAGAATTATTTATTATTTTTCAATAAAATTTGGATTTGAGTTCATTTTAAAGGTGGCATTAGAGATTTGGATTCCAAAACCTTTGAAATCCCATAAGAGACTTTAAATAGTTTAAGTAAAAAAATCTAATGGTGACTCAATCCACCCTTAGTTCTTCAACCATTTTTAAATAACACTAAACCTTTCATTTTTAATGTCTATTTTATCTTGGAGGTAGTTGTTAATTTTTAGTAAAAAATATATTTAGTTTAAATTAGTTTAAATATATTATTATATTAAGTGTAAGTTTATTATGTATTTGATATAAATTTAACGTTCAAATTTTAATAATATATATATACTTTTTTTTGGGTAAAAAACTATATTTAGTTTAAGTTAGTTTAAATCTATTATTATTAAGTGTGTGTGAGTTTACTATTTATTTGATATAAATTTAAAAATTAATATTTTAGTTCAAAATTCAAAATAAAGATATATTAATAAATATATCAATTAGTTTACTATTTATTTGATATAGAGATATTTTTATTTCTATTTATTAATAAATAAAATTATTATAGTTTTTTAAATGACATTTATATATATATTTAAATGACATGTTAACTTATTTATATGACAAATATATCAATATCAATATTATATATATTATAGGTGCATCTCTTTAATCTTGATAGGATAATTTATGAATTGTAAAGTTTATTGCATTTCATGTTAACCCCAAATAGAATTTAAGATTCACTAAGTCTATAAATAAAAGAATTGCATTTAAAAAAACTTAGGTGGGTCTATGTTGATTCAATAATTCTTGAGAGAGAAGGAACTAAACATTATTATCAAATGTGGAATGTATAGTCTAGTGGTTAATGCTCACATGATGCATCAAATGACAACTTGGCATTGAGTTACGAATGTACTAAGATTTCGATTATGTAGTTCATTGTTGGGACTCAAACACATTGTGTCATAATTTAGTTGCATTTATATTTGTCATGCTTTTGGTTCAAATGTATGTAGCATAATTTAGTGTATAATTTTAGAAGCCAAGGAACAAGGAAAAGAATGGTTTGGATTCCCTTAGGTTCAATTATTAATATCATGTTTTTTTATTGTAAAAGCTATGTTAAATGGATCATAGTTGGTTTTATTAGGGAGATAGTTGTGGTGTAATCCTCACATGGTTCATAACATGATGTGTAGAGTTACTTAGATATTAGAGTTGTGGTATACCTTAATTGATCCAAATTAGATTGAGAATGAAATGAAAGAACACATAATATCGCAGGGAAACTACAAAATAGAATATTGAAAGTGAAGTATTATAGTGAAAACCAAACTCTATGTATAATCAATGGTGAAAATCACTCCCATGTACATAACAATACATTGTAGCTACAATGGTGGTAACTTATCTTTGAGAAGAGATGTGACAACTAAGATCAACTATGTTTATTGGCAAAAGGGCATAACAAGCTTGAGTTTGAAACTATATGTTCTAATCATATCAAAATGCCCTAATGTGGAAGAATCATAATCTTGGCATGAAATTAGGTTTGAGTTGGATAAAACAAGGTTATCCAATAAAAGGGGGAGACTTGTCAATGTTGTTGGGCCAGAATTAAGGTATGATTTCACCCTACTTTTACTTCGAATTATCATGCATTTTTAGGATTTCTCTCGTCTTGACAGTAAAAGAAAGGAGGTTTAATGCAAAATCGAGATAAATTGACTAACGGTAAGAAGCATGTTTAAAAAAACGAGGATTTGACTTATTTCATCTTTATTCGCAGGTAAACGAGGCAGCTGAATCGAAGATAAACAAAAGACAGCTGACAGACAGAGAACATGAATCCACAGTAACCCCCAGGGATGAGCGGAAGGCAGAAAGACAGGCCCATGTTTGAAGAACTCAAACGATAGCCACGCTCAGCGGATTGTCGTTTGGAAAAGACCATTCCACGGAGCGAAATCGCCTTTAAAAAGGCCAAGGATGGACAAGAGAAGGGAGGCGAAATAAGAATTATTTTTTTGTAATAAACGTATCAGGACAGAACTGTCCAGTTGTATTCATGTCTTGACTTCTTTAATAAAGAATTTTTGTATTTTGAATAATCATTTCCTGATTTTTCCATTGCGTTGGACTTCTGGTGGTTTGGGCCCAGCCCTGGGAGTTTCCGTGCTCACCTCTATACTGTACGGTAATTATGGAATTTATGTTTAGTTATCTAATGTGTTATGTGAGATATCCTTCTACTTGTTAAACTTCTATGCCTGTGACGTTGTAGTTTCCTCTACCACTCAGGCAGTTTATTGCTCATGTTTATGGTTTACAGTAATAGTTTTATAACTGTTGGACATTTTCATCATTTTCGCAATTCCTTTATATGTGTTTATACACTTTAGCACGATCTTTGTTCAATGCTTTATATCACCAAGAATTAGATCTTTCCATCAGTACTATAAGGTTTCTTGTTGTGCTTAATACAAAATAATGTTAGTCAGTTAAGTTTGCAAAAGAATTCCATTGCAAAATTAAAATAAGCAATTGTTGTTCAATTCATTAAGGTTGATGTTCCATTTAGTAGGACTACTGTTCAATTCATTGAGTGTGATGTTCAATCATAGATTATTCTCACTAGGCTTATTTAGACAGGATAGTTAACAGTAACTTACAAATTCCATTCCCTTTGAGTTGATTGAACTTCAATAATTAATTGATCTCTTCATAATAATATAGAGTAGCTATTTCCGATGTCACTCGCATATACTATGCTCGCAATCTTGAATTAAAGACTTACCCTGGGTTGACAATTAAATGAGAAGCTTGGAGGTTGCCTATAATAGTCACCTAAGAGACCCAACATTTTGGCGTCGTTGTCGGGGAGAGTGTTGAGAGAAACGTCCTTCATTCCTTATTCTCTGTTGCTGCGAAGCATTGGGTATTAAAAACGAGAGGTAAGAACCTGCATACTGGAAAGCAAAACGCTTGCCCCCTAACCCACCTCTTATAAATTGATTAAAGGTCAGTAGAATATGTGCTCTTGTTTTATGAATAGGAAGAAAAGGATAGAGACAAATCAAAATCATTCGCAAAATTCTACGAAACCCAAAGGACCGGTAATCCTTGGTAGAATGACATACATAGACGAAATTGTTAAGAGAGCTGAATTCCAAGCATTTGTAGGACCCAGAATCATTCCCACTCAAAGTCCTACTACTCTCCCTCAGGCAACAACCTCACCATTTGCAGCCCACGCCGAGATTCACAATGAAACTGAAGGGTCTGAACAAATCCTCCATACTACTTAACACATAGGCACTGACCCTTCGAGAGAGGGAGATTCTTGCAATTTACAAGAAGGAGAAGGATAAACTAGTGGGGAAATACAAGTAGGAGCTCTAGAGCCTAAATCCCCTGAAAAAGTGGTCAAAATCAAGACGCTTAGTATTCCAAACTGAGGGAGTGCTATAAAGCCTCCTCCCCACTCGTCGCCCAATCCCGCTGAGATCACTCCTCTTGAACAAGAAATCCCCGAAGAATACTGGCATATCTTTGATCAAATGGAAAATAATCAAAACTAGAATCAAAGGCAGACGTCGACATTGGAATATCCCATTGTTGACCATGCTACTAACGCCCCTATGAAATCCATTCCCCTGCAAAACATCCCCACGTTCCATGGGTTGACCTCGGAAGATCCTGATGCATTTTTATTTGAGTTCGACGTCTTATGTAGGGGATATGACTACACCACTGACCCGCAGAAACTAAAAGTATTCCCCTCTACTTTGAAGGGAGTGGCATTACGCTGGTTCATGGGACTCGGAGGGGGAACCATCAATAACTGGGACCAAATGAAGAACATATTTCTAACCAAATATCAAGATTATTGCTGGACTCGGGAATTAAAAGATGAAATCTTCAATATGTCTACAAAAGACAATGAGACATTAGAAGAGTATGTTGAAAGATTTTAGTATAATCTGCAAAGGTCCCCATATACTGCATTATCCAAAGACATCCTGAAAACAACAATACTTAAGGGAATGAAAGAAGAATGGGTTGAAACACTCAATATAATGGGAAGAGGGGACATCTATCAAGAAGAATATGATGGAATTATTTCGCTCTGTATCAGGTGCTCTCGGGGCAGTACGCGAAATAAGCCAATTGGGCGAGACTCGACAAAGAAAGATCTTAAGCAGTCTGGTGGCAACGTAACCAGAGCAGAGTTTGGTAATCTTTTGAAAGACTTCAAGACTGAAATTTTAGGTACTTTGACAACACAGTTTGATGTCCTACAAGCCAAGCAGAAGCAAGCTATAGCAGAACAAAACTTGGCCATCTTCTGCCCACGCTGTCAGAAGAAGCACAGCCAAAGGGAATGCCCCTTATACACGATTTAGACTTGTGCTATCTACACTAAGGATCATGCTACTGATCACTGCCCTTCACTCCCAGGACTCAAAGCAGTTTACAAAGAAGCAGAAGAAGAAATAGAACCAATCTACTTGATGAACCAGTGTCGGCAATGGCAGACATGACCAGGTATGCCTTAAGACCTGCCTCCGTTCTTTCCTTCTCCACATTTTAACCAACAGAACCACTCAACATCTTGGCAAAATCAACTGCCTTTCTCCACTTGGCCATCTCAGTCGTTTCCTATACCACCTTGGCCAACACAACCCTTTACAGGGAATAATTGGCCAAGTTTTCCTTGTTCTCCTCCATTTTGGCAAAACAACCCATATCAAACTCAGTGGCCAACATCCCCTTCTCAAACCACAAATTGGCCTCAAAATTGGCAACGACCTTTGGGAATGGCCCACCAACCAATGGGAACAAGAATTCAAAATCAACCTACATTGCCAGCTCCATACCATGTCTAGCACAACCCTCAACCTATCATCCGTCCTTACTTACCAGCCCAACCTAATCCTAACCCCAACAACAGGCCGGTTCAGGTAATCCAGATCATGGAAAATCCCAACCCCGAAACTGAACAGAAGCAATGTAATGAGCTAAGGCTGAGGTCAGGACGTACTATCTCACCAGCACAAGGGACGATCCCACCGCAATTGGAATCTGGAACTCCAACAAAGCCCAGACAAATGAATGTAACAAAGTAGGAGAATGAAAAGGAAACGGTTGACCAAGAGAAGCCTGGAAATCTTGGGATTATTTCAACTCCTTTCCCTGAAAGGTTAACACTGCCTAGACCAATGGCTTCCCCAGACTTTGATATTCTGGGAGAATTAAGAAACCTTTGCCTCATGTTCCTCTTATACAAGCCATACAAGACATCCACATTTATGCTAAGACAATTAGAGAACTGTGTGGAAGGAAGCAAGCAAAAAGAGGAAAGATTTATCCCACCGTTCATGTGGTAGGAACACTTTATGACTTATTATTGGGTAAGGAGGCCCTTATTAAATACGATGACCCGGGGAATCCCATAGTAACTGTACAAATCTCCGGCCACTCCTTTCCAAACACATTGGTCGATTAAGGGGCGGCCATTAACATCTTAACAATAAGGACCAACGAAAAACTAGGCATCTCAGTGTTAGAACCCACATCTACGCTGTTGGAACTCTCTGATAGGTCATTTATCAAGCCAGAAGGAATATTACAAGACATCCTGGTTTCTATAGACTCATGGGAGTATCTGGCAGATTTCCTAGTTATTAATCCAAAAAATTGAATGGACGGACACCCCTTGATTCTTGGACGACCTTGGTTAGCAACGGTCGATACTTACATAGAATTTCGAACAAGCAGCATGACCATTGCTAGGGGAGATTCTATAAAGAACATTATCATTTATCCACCTGCCTAACCAATTTTACCCACAGTACACATTCACAAGCATCCACATACATATTGGGAGCAAAATATCCGTCCACCTCTGACCTTGATAGAGGCTCTTGAATTTAAAGATCAAACAGAGGATGATGTAATCAATAACTTTATGAATCAACCGCCTGCATCTGAAAACTTGAAATACCAAATGCTGGAAATAGTTCTTGAAGAGGAAACACAAGAGGATCTCTTGGCAAATCTTGATAATCAACATATACCTACAACCGTTGTACGCAACAACATACCCATTGAAATTAAGCCAGGGAAAATTTTGAATATCAATGGCAACCTAGATAGTTACCAAAGGTAGAAGCTCATAAAGGTGTTACAGAAGTATCAGGGAGAATTTGTTTGGGACTACCCAGACATGAAGGGCATAGACCCCCAACTATGCCCCCATCACATCTATACCGACAAGGAGGCCCAGCCTATTCGACAACCCTAGCATAGGTTAAACCCTCATCTAAAAGAAGTGGTAAAAGAGGAACTGCAAAAACTTTTGGACATGAATTTCATTTATCCTATCTCAGACAGCAAGTGGGTCTCCCCTCTGGTAGTCGTCCCTAAGAAGAATGGGAAATGGAGAATCTGTGTGGATTATTGAGAACTGAATAAGGCGACATAGAAGGACCAATCCCCCCTCCCTTTTATTGATCAGGTCCTGGACACATTGGCAGCGAAGGGTTTCTTTTCTTTTCTTGACGGTTTCAGCGGTTACAATAAAATCCAAATATCCCTCGAAGACCAGGATAAAAAAACCTTTACCTACCCATGGGGTACATTTTCCTATAGGGTGCTACCATTCAGACTATGCAATGCCCCAACAACCTTTCAAAGAGCCATACTCAGCATTTTTGTTGACTCAATAAATGAGGGGCTTGAAATTTACATGGACAACTTCACCCCATATGGTGATGATTTTTATCAAGCGTTAGAAACGCTAGAAAAAGTATTGGAACGATGTATTGCCACCAGGTTATGCTTAAGAAATGAAAAATTCCACATGATGATGACTAAAGGAGTAATCCTGGGGCACTACATCTCTGCAGCAGGAATACAAGTAGACCCAGCAAAGATAGAGGTAATCCTTTTATTAGCCACCCCTTTTGCACAGACAAAGGTGTGTAGTTTTTTGGGATATGCAGGGTATTATCATAGGTTTATAAAGAATTTATCACAAATTCTTGCACCTTTGTATTATCTAACTAGAAACGTCGAATTCCATTGGTCTGATAAGTGTGACACTGCTTTTGCAGATTTAAAGAGACGGGTCTCGACAGCACCAATCTTACGCAGTCCTAACTGGGAGTTTCCTTTTCACATTTCTTCATATGCATCCGATACAGCGATAGGGGCAGTCCTTGGTCAAGAAGAAGACCAAAAGCCCTATGTTATTTATTATATCAACAAAAATCTTACTCCTACTAAATTAAATTACACAGTGACAGAAAAAGAGTTCCTAGTAGTCATTTATGCTATTAATAAGTTTAGACATTATATAACGGGCTATCAAGTACTCATGTATACTGATCACTCTGCCATTAAATATTTAGCCAATAAACCAATCAAAAATGGGAGAATAAATCGTTGTTTGTTGCTTTTGCAGGAATTTGACATAACTATCAAAGACCACCCAGGGAAAGAAAACGTGGTCGCAGACTTCCTATCCAGAGTTCCAAAAACAGATGACACACTAGCAGTTGAAGATCAATTTCTTGATGAACATCTGTTTGTCGTAGCAGTAAAAACACCATGGCACGCAGACGTAGCAAATTATTGGTCGTAGGGAAACTACCCAGGCATTTAACATCAAGGGAACAAAAGTTGATTGTACAACGTAGTGCCAGGTTCTCCTGGATCGGCGAATACCTCTTCCACACAGGAGCCGCCATGCATATACACATATGCATATGGGAAGACGAGATCTATGATATCCTACGGGCTTGTCACGATGAACCATGTGGCGGCCATTTCGTAGATCTTATAACGGGACACAAAGTATTACAATTGGGTTATTATTGGCCCACGATCTTCAAAGACACGAAAAAATATGTCCAAGCCTACAATCGCTGCCAAAGAATAGGCCGCCTAGGCCAAGTAGACGAAATGCCACTTCAACCACAATTGGTAATAAAACCGTTCAAACGATGGGAACTAGACTTCGTTGGGTCGTTCAACCCACCATCGAATCAGAAAACCTACATACTAGTTGCCACAGACTACGTAACGAAATGGGTGGAAATAGTGGCCTTATCAAGAGCCTCAGAGGAATCTGTGATTAACTTTTTGTTTGAGCTATTTGTGCGATATGGTCTACCGCGGGAAGTGATAACTGATGGAGGGGCACAGTTCGTAGGTAATAAAATCACAACCACTCTACGAATCATCACATCACCCACAGAGTCACGTCTCCTTACCACCCACAGGCGAATGGACAGGTCGAAAGCACCAACAAAATCCTTGAAGCAATCCTTACTATAACAATATCATCACATCACCGAGATTTGGCTACTAGAATTCCATAGGCCCTGTGGGCTTATCGCACAACATGGCGAAACACCACTGGATATTCTCTGTATCATTTATTATTTGGAAGAGAGCCCATTTTTCCCATTTAATTCAAATTCATAACTCTAAGGACAACCCAGGAAGTAGGATTGGACTTGACGGAGGCCCACATTAAAAGAATCCAGCAAATAAATGAATTGGATGAAACACGACTACTGGCTCTACAACCCACAACAATCATACAACAACAACGAGCCAACTGGCATGACAACCTCATCAAAAAGAAGACATTCCAAAAAGGAGATTGGGCACTTCTCTATGACTCCAGATTCCAAGATTTTTCGGGAAAATTGCAGACAAGGTGGCTCGGTGATGCAGGAGCATGACTCGGTGATGCAGGAGCATGAGGCGTAGAGACAAAAGGCTTCATTAATTATTACAAAAATCCAAAAAAAATTACAAGCAAAGGTGTTGGTACCTTTAGCTGTAAATTTACAATTGTACTAGATAGGGTTGAACTATTATCTATGAAGATTGAATAGTTTTAGATTAGATTCAACATATTTAGTCTTCAGTTGATAGATTTAGGGAAGATATTATGTAATTAGGATTTTATCTAAGTTAGGAGAATTTGATCCTCGAGAAGAGGTCGACCATTATGTAAAACTCTATAAAATGTAACCTCTGAGTAGGAGAAAATCGAATTTTGACCATAGAAGATTTGATTGAGAGGATTTTGCCTCTGAGTTAATAAAGTCCGTAGAATTAAATTATCTGTTGTATGCTTGGAAAATTCTCGGAGGGTTTCATCTCTTCGAATCCATGGATCTTATACTTTCTGTGTAGAATTTAAGTGTATTAATGCATGTGTAAAGGATTCAGAAGAATTTGAAGAGATTTTGGTTTCTTTGCTTGAGATCGAATAGTCGATAAATGATCTATACTTGTTGAGTTACAGACCGGGAAAGGAGGTTTCCAGAGAAACTAAAGGGAGAATGGTAAACCAACAGAAATCCGTGTTCAAATGCGATTGAAAATGAAAATTTGCAGACTAAGCGGTTTTTGAAAAACCAGTCACTGTGGTCGCACCGCTTTTGGGAGTGTGAGTGGTTTTTCTCAATTGAACGCGATCAAATAGAAAGGTGACATGTCACGGTGGCAATACCGTTGATTTCGCGTTACTTTGGAGCCATAAAGTGTCGGGGCTATTTTTATGCGACAGCCGTCCGATCATAAGCATTGGAGATCTGACGATGTTCGCGTCGAAAGTTGCGCGGAGTTTAACAAAAGGTATGGACCCGACGATTTATTAAATAGAGCTTTATTAAAGTATTTGAAATCCGAAACCCCATTCCGAAAGTTTTAAACCTTGTTTAAAAATGAATTATTATGTTTTCAAAGGATAAGGGGACTTTAGCTTCCGTAAATCGTTTTATTAAATTAATCAAGCAGATTTAATAAAGTTTGATGACCGAGAGTGGAAATAATGATCAGGAACAAATTCCTCCTGAATTAGAAAACATAGTAACCAAATTTAAGCAGCTCCCCTTAATGCCAACACCCACACTGTCATCATTTGTGGTATCGGAGCTGTCTTCAGAACATTTTCTAGACACTTAACAAGCTTCCAAAAGTCGGAAAAATAAATCCAACATGGTTGTCAGAATTGGTAGAGGAGGTGGTGCTGGTAGAAGAAGAGGTATACCAATTGCAAATGCTGAAGTACTAGAGATTATGCAACAGATTCAAGGTAGATTGGAAGCAATGGAAGTAGGACAACAGAGAGATCTTGAAGATGTCAGTGAACCTGAAACTGAAGAAGAAGAAGAAGGAAATGTTGAGCTTACTCCTGAGATGAGATTCTTTAAATCAGTTTTAGGATCTACATCCAAACCTAGACTTGAAGTATCAGTTTTTGCAGGAGGATGGAATCTAGAAGAGTTGATAGACTGGATCAATGAAATGAATAAATGCCTTGATTATGAAGAGATGGGTGAAGAAAAAAGAGTTAAGTTTTTTGTCACAAGGTTAAAAGGACATGCAGCACTTTGGTGGGATGGAGTGCAAGCAGAAAGAAGGAGAGTTGGTAAGCAAATAATCAAGAATTGGAACAGAATGGTAGCAAAGACGAGAGGTAAGTTTTTGCCTAGTGATTATCAGCTTTCATTATTTAAACAAATGCAGAATCTTAGACAGAGATTAATGACAGTAAAATAATACACAGAAGAATTTTACAAAGTAAGCATAAGAGCAGGACAAATTCAAGATACAACAGAGAAGATTGCCAG
Source organism: Pinus albicaulis (assembly GCA_034641835.2). Lineage (NCBI taxonomy): Eukaryota > Viridiplantae > Streptophyta > Pinopsida > Pinales > Pinaceae > Pinus > Pinus albicaulis. The sequence continues at coordinate 1,533,302,830 of CM076578.1, forward strand.
GTACATACATGGTCTCAGAATGGAGATTTAAGATGAGATAAGTATATTGTCTCCTAAAACAGTAGAAGAGGCTTACCAGATGGCCTTAAAGCTGAAGAAAAACTCATAAGGAAGCAATCTGCCAAAGGAAGAGGTGCTTTCCGAGGAAGAGTAAGTAAAGGTGGTAGAGGAAGATCTACAACACCCAGAGATGGAGCTAGTAGCAGCTCACCTCAGTATGCACCCACAGAAGGTGATACAAGTGGCAGAAGGAGTCCTTACAGAGGAAGAGGAGGCAAAAATAGAGGGAGAGAAGTCAGATGTTACAGATGTAACAAATTAGGACATAGAGCCTATGAGTGTCCAGAGAATGTGGGGAAAAACTAGAGAAATGCAATTGTTGCTCAGATTGAAGAAGAAGCAACAAAGTTGCCTGTAACGGAGAAAGAATTTGTGCGAGAGAAAGGATAATCTTTGGTGGTTATCAAAGTTTTGTTAAAACAAACAAAGGAATTTGCTGAACCAACACAGAGAAAGACTTTGTTCAGAAGTGTGTGCAAAGTTCAAGGGAAATGCTATCAATTGGTAATTGATAGTGGTAGTACAGATAATTTGGTCTATACAGAGGTGATAGAGAAGTTGAAATTGAAGACAAGGGAACATCCAACACCCCACAAGGTGTCATGTCTTCAGAAGGGACATCAACTGATAGTAAAAGAACAATGTGAAATAGAATTGCAAATGGGCAGTTGCAAAGATAAAATCATGTGTGATGTGATGCCTATGGATGTGTGTCACATATTTTTGGGTAGACCTTGGCAGTATGACAGAGCAGCAGTACATGATGGAAAGAGAAACACTTACAAGTTTTTCAAAGATGGTATGAATCAAGCATTGTTACCTATGGAAGAAGAAGATGCATCAAGTAAAAATTCTGATCCAAAGGCTTTATCTTTGAGTGGAAAAGAATACTTGTAGCACATTGAAGATGATGAGATAAATTTTTCTTTAGTTTGCAAACCTAAGGTAGTATTTACTTCTACTAAAATTTCTGATTTTCCAATTGAAATTCAAGAAATGTTGGACAACTACTGTGATATTATTGTGAATGATTTTCCTGATGAATTACCACTTGTAAGAAGAATCGGCCATCAAATAGATTTGATTCCAGGATCAAATTTGCCAAACAAAGTAGCTTACAGAATGACTCCTACAGAAAATGAAGAAATAAGAAAGCAAGTGCAGGAATTGGTTGACAAAGGTTTGATCAGAGAAAGTATGAGTCCTTGTGCAATACCTACAGTATTAAGTCCGAAGAAATATGGAGGTTGGAGAATGTGCACTGATTCAAGAGAAATTAACAAGATAACAATCAGGTATAGATTTCCTTTACCCAAAATTGAAGATTTGATGGATTGTTTGAGTGGAGCAAGATATTTTTCAAAACTAGATTTGAAAAGTGGGTATCATCAAATTAGTATAAGGGAAGGAGATGAATGGAAAACAGCCTTTAAAACAAATGAGGGATTGTATGAATAGATGGTAATGCCTTTTGGTTTATCAAATGCACCTAGTACATTTATGAGGCTTATGAATGAAGTATTGAAGGAATTTATTGGTAAATTTGCAATAGTATATCTGGATGATATATTAATTTACAGCAAAACAAAAGAAGAACACCTAAGACATCTTAATTATGTCTTAAGGAAGTTACATCAAGAAAGTTACTGGTAAATTTAAAGAAATGTTCATTCATGAAAGAAGAATTGGTATATCTAGGTTTTGTTGTTTCTGCTGAAGGATTAAAAATGGATCCAGAGAAGATAAAGGCAATTGTGGAGTGGCCTTCACCTAAAAGTGTTTTTCAGGTAAGAAGTTTCCATGGTCTTGCTAGTTTTTATAGAAAATTCATAAGGAATTTTAGTAAGATCAATGAACCTATCATTGAAACCATAAATAAGGACAAACTACCATTTAAGTGGACTATTGAAGCTGAAAGGAATCTTCAGTTCTTAAAGCAAAAGATAACTGAGAAACCTGTCTTAGTTTTGCCTGATTTTAATAAACCATTTATGGTAAAATGTGATGCCAGTGGGGAAGCTATTGGAGCTGTATTAAGTCAAGAAGACAGACCTGTGGCATATTTCAGTGAAAAGCTAAATGAGACAAGAAGGAAGTACTCTTCTTATGACAAGGAATTTTATGCAATTGTACAGTCATTGAAGAAGTGGAGACATTCTTTAATGTCTAAAGAATTTGTGCTATATTCAAGTAATCATGCTTTACAGTATATTATGCAACAACCTAAATTGAATCAAAAACATGCAAAATGGGTTGAATATATTCAAATTTTTAACTTTGTATTGAAGCATATAAGTGGTCAAGCAAATAAGGTAGCAGATGCCTTGAGTAGATAAAGCATTCTTGTTCAAGAAAGTCAAATTCAAGTGTTAGGCTTTTATTTTCTTAAAGAACTCTATAAGAAAGATTTGGATTTCAAAGAAGCATTTGAAGCATGTTGTAATCCTATTTTGATAGACAGAAGTTAGTGGTTAGATTATTTCTTGCAAGAGGGTTTATTGTTCAAAAGGAATCAGCTGTGCATACCAAATTGTTATATGAGAGAAAATTTAATCAGGGAAAAACACAGTGGTGGACTTGCTGGACATTTTGGCATTGATAAGACTTATGAGCAACTAAGTCATTTTTATTTTTGGCCAAAGATGAGATCTGAAGTGGAAAAGTATGTGAAGAATTGTAAAATTTGTCAATATGCAAAAGGGAAAAGTCAAAATGCAGGTTTGTACATTCCATTACCTATTCTAGACAGACCTTTGGATATGGTAAGTATGGATTTTGTTTTAGGATTGCCTAAGACACAGAGAGGAAATGATGCAATTTATGTTGTAGTTGACAGATTTTAAAAAATGACACATTTTATTCCATGTTATAAAACCGGTGATGCTACTCATGTTACCAATTTGTTTTTTAAGGAGATTGTAAGATTACATGGGTTACCTAAAAGTATTGTCTCTAATAGAGACACCAGATTTGTTGGTCATTTTTGGAAGACATTGTGGAAGAAGCTTGGTACTAAACTAAGTTTCAGCTCAGCTTATCACCCTAAGACTGATGGGCAGACTGAAGTAGTGAACAGGAGTTTGGGTAATCTATTGAGAATTCTTGCAGGAGAACATCCTAAATAGTGGGATCATATTTTACCACACGCAGAGTATGCATATAATGATTCACCTAACAGAAGTACAGGACAGAGTCCATTCCATATACTTTATGGAATGCACCTAAGAGGAGTATCTGAATTGAGGAACTCGGGAAAAGCAGAAATGAGAAGTGCTGAAGGAGAGGAGTTTGCTTCAGAAATTCAAGCAATACATGAACAAGTAAAGCAAAAGCTACAAGACAGCAGCATCAAGTACAAAAACAGAGCATATTTGAGAAAAAGAGAAGTTAATTTTGAAGTTGGTGATTTGGTTTTAGCACACTTAAGGAAAGAAAGATTTCCAAAAAGGGAGTATAACAAGTTAAAATTCAAAAATATAGGACCATGCAGGATATTGAGAATTTTTTTTGAAAATGCTTATGAAATTGAATTACCATCTGATATTGGAATATCTCCAATATTCAATGTTGCTGATTTGTACAGATATGGAGATAGTGGCACAGATGACATACCAAAAGACAGAGGAAATATTGACTGGGTAAAACAGTTACCCACAACAAAGACATTACAGCCAGAGAGGATATTAGACAAGAAAGTGTTTAAGAAGACCAGAGGATAGGAATATTTTCAATATTTGATCAAGTGGAGGGATCAACCAATTGAAGATGCTACCCGGATGACAGAAACCATGCTGCAGAAATTGGGTAGTTTTGTGGAGGAGCTCATGGATAGGAGCCCATGAAATTTTTTTTGGTCCTCAGGAGTCTGATGTAGGAGCATGAGGCGTAGAGACAAAAGGCTTCATTAATTATTACAAAAATCCAAAAAAAAATTACAAGCAAAGGTGTTGGTACCTTTAGCTGTCAATTTACAGTTATACTAGATAGGGTTGAACTAGTATCTAGGAAGATTGAACCGTTTTAGATTAGATTCAACATATTTAGTCTTCAGTTGATAGATTTAGAGAAAATATTATGTAATTATGATTTTATCTAAGCTAGGAGAATTCGATCCTCAAGAAGAGGTCGACTATTATGTAAAACACTATAAAATGTAACCTCTGAGTAGGAGAAAATCGAATTTGGACCATAGAAGATTTGATTGAGAGGATTTTGCCTCTGAGTTAATAAAGTCTGCAGAATTCAATTATCTGTTGTATGCTTGACAAATTCCCGGAGGTTTTCATCTCTTTTAAATCCATGGAACTTATACTTTCTGTGTAGAATTTAAGTGTATTAACTTCTGTGTAAAGGATTCGGAAGAATTTGAAGAGATTTTGGTTTTTTTGCTTGAGATCGAACAATCGATAAATGATCTATACTTGTTGAGTTATAGAGTAGGAAAGGAGGTTTCCAGAGAAACTGAAGGGAGAATGGTTAACCAGCGGAAATCCGTGTTCAAACACGATTGAAAATGAAAATTTGCAGACTATGAGATTTTTGAAAAACTAGTCACTGTGGTCGCACCGCTTTTGGGAGTGTGAGTGGTTTTGTTCAATTGAATGCAATCAAATATAAAGGTGACATGTCATGGTGGCAATACCGTCGATTTCACGTTACTTTGGAGCCATAAAGTGTCGGGGCTATTTTTACGCGATAACCGTCCGATCATAAGCATTGGAGAGCTGACGATGTTCGCGTCGGAAGTTGCGCGGAGTTTAACAAAATGTATGGACCCGACGGTTTATTAAATAGAGCTTTATTAAATTATTTGAAATCCGAAACCCCATTCCGAAAGTTTTAAACCTTGTTTAAAAATGAATTATTATGTTTTCAAAGGATAAGGGGACTTTAGCTTCCGTAAATCATTTTATTAAATTAATCAAGCAAATTTAATAAAGTTTGATGACCGAGAGTGGAAATAAGGATCAGGAACAAATTCCTCCTGAATTAGAAAACATAGTAACCAAATTTGAGCAGCTCTCCTTAACGCCTGCACCCACACTGCCATCACTCGGTCCATACGAAATCCAAGAAGTGCATAACAATGGTACCCTCACATTGACCACCATAGATGGGTCTGGTTCTACATTTTGAGTCAATGGGCATAGAGTACGCCTCTATCGGCAAACCTATCACAAAGGAGTCCTTCTGCCAACAGGTACGAAACGATCCCACCATCCAAGTTGTGGCAGAAGGGGGTGATAACCCCACAACCTCAAGTACATGAGAGTTTGCTATTGTCTTTTGTAAATAATGTATAGTTCTTGTTTTCTTGTACATTCTTCATACTCACAATTGAATGCTTTTTTTCTCATCCTCTTTCATTGCTATTTTCCTTGTTGTTCAAATTTTCTTTGAACGGCTGCTGTTCAATCCAATTGAACAGTTGTTGTTCAATCGGATTGAACAACCGTGTTTTTGTGTTTTTATTCCTTGCTGTTCAAATCCTTTGAATGGTTTCTGTTCAATCTAATTGAACAACTGTTGTTCAATCATATTAAATAGCAGTGTTTTTGTGTTTTTATCTTTTGCTGTTCAAATTCTTTGAACGATTGTTGTTTAATCCAATTGAACAACCTTGTTTTTGTGTTTTTATCTTTTGTTGTTCAAATTATTTGAATGGCTGCTATTCAACCCAATTGAACAGTTGCTGTTCAATCGGATTGAACAACCGTGTTTTTGTGTTTTTATCTTTTGTTGTTCAAATTCTTTGAACAACTGTTGTTCAACCCAATTGAGCATCTGTTGTTCAATCAGATTGAACAACCGTGTTTTTGTGTTTTTATCCCTTGCTGTTCAACCCAATTGAACAACTGATGTTCAATCAGATTGAATGGCCATGTTTCTGTGTTTATTTTTCCTCGTTGTTCAAAATCTTTGAACGGTTGTTGTTCAATCCCATTGAACAACTGTTGTTCAATCGGATTGAACAACCTTGTTTTTGCATTTTATTCTTTCCTTTGTCGATATCATCCCCTCGATCCACACCCTAGCTATAAAAGGCATCTCTGAGTAGGAAGTGGCAGTTGAAGAGAAGAGGGAAGCAATAAAATGACCAATATGATGATTCTTTGACACTATAATCTCTAAACTGGAAGTCAACATTGTACATATATGAAATGAAAGGCTAAGTCATTCCCAGTTCAAATATGTTATCATACAATACATGATCTTATGATGGTATATCTTTCCACACTTTCGAGTAGTATTTTTCTCCAATATGAAGAAATAGGAATAAGGGGTGTTAATTGTATTAGCATTCTTTTTACTTCTCTCACCATCCCTAACTCTTAAAGAGTTAATGAGCCTCCCTTCATGTATAAAGAATAACTATTATGTTTACATGCAAATTTTAAGAGATGATAGGGGGTCTCATCACGAGCCAGCCTACCATGATCATAAGGGTTTGACAAGTGACATGCCCACAATGGCCATCACACCAGGGTAATGACCTTCTCATCTGCTTGAAGGACAGGAGGTCTCATCACGAGTCGCCCTAATCACTTTGTTACAATCCTAGTGAATGGCACTGTGGTTATCTAGCCATCATACCAACAAAGTGACCTTCTCATAAATCAAAATGGTTATGTTAAAAAAAAAAGAAAAAGAGAAGTACCATGCTCATATGCAAAATTTTAAGAGAGGATAGGGGGTCTCATCACGAGCCAGCCTACCATGTTCATAAGATTTTAGCAAGTGACATGCCCACAATGGCCACCACACAAGGGTAATGACCTTCTCAACTACTTGAAGGACAGGAGGTCTCATCACGAGCCAGCCTGATCACTCTGCTACAACTCTCGTGAGTGGCACTGTGGCTATCTGGATATCATACAAGCACAGTGATCTCTACACAAAATTGGCAGAATAATTACTTTCACATAAGGATCCTGGCTCATTTTTTCGGGTTAAAATAGAAACCCTGTCGAGGCTATGAACGTCTGCTGGCAGCAGTGGCTCTGCTTATGGTATGAGAGTATGCTTCAATGATAGCCAATTACTCTTACATACACCTTACCTCCCATTTTTTTCCACTCTTGACATAAGAACACTACTCGAATTAGTGATAGTATAATCTACCACACAAGTAACTATAAGCGAGATATGCTTACATGTTTGAAATTCGAGATGATAGCACCAATAATTACCTATCTCAGTCTTGCTTCCATCATAATTTATCATTAAAGAAGGACATCCTATCATAATAATAACTATACTGTTTTCTCTCCCTCTCTGGTCACTTCCGCATGAGATACACTTAGGACAACTTCCAAATCTTACCTTTACACTGCATGCAATCATAATTACCCAATTACTCCTCTTTCCTCGAGCTCCAAAGCCACGGCCTCCGCTCTCACGTACAGGCTACGATTACTGAATCCTGACATTCCTCCTGTATGCATTCATGATTGATCAAATCCCTCTTGTACTTGAGGATGTGGAAAGCCCTTACTTCGGCAGAGGGGGTGTAATTATTCATAAATAAGCAAGCATGTGAATTTCCTGCACAAATTCAGTTGGATACGCTGATAAGACCAAAGGAGCATCGCAATTAAGGTATGAAGTTACCTGCAAAAAGCTGCAGTTTCCCTTTCTATTGCATACAATGTTCATTATAAATAAAAAAGCTGAAGGAGAGCACAATCAGAAGGATAAATTAGCTCAAGGAAACACATTAGCCATGGGAGGAAACTCTCTCTAGAATGAACCTTCAAACTTCTCGATTTCAGATGTAGCTAGCGCTATCCTTCAACAAGCTGGCTGGCTTGCATATTTACACAGACTACAAGGATTTGATACAAAAGTAGCAATAGAGTTCCTGCAAAACCTACAAGAGGGGCAGACCAGGCTCAGGGGAAGAGTTATACCGGTCATAGAAGAAATTACCGCTGAAGTCTCTGGAATAACAATGGAAGGAGAGAGATGGACAGAGAAACACCTTCTCTTACGAGAGGCAGTCGCAGCATATCAGGATCCAGAAGAGCCATTGGAGCGAAAAGGAAAAGGGGTTAACCCTACCTCTCTACATCAACCATGGCAGGAACTGACGGCATTCATATAGAGATTCATTACATGCGATGGACGCCAAGACGTGGTAAAACCCCGTCAACTTAAACTATTAGCTGTGCTTAAACAAAGGATTTTAGTTAACATGCCTGCTTTCTTAAATTCTATATTACATGACATTGTTGTTTGAATAATAAAAGCTAAAAACCTTCAAGCAGTTGTCAGTCACCACGGGCTAATCAAACTAATCACCATACATGAGTTGGACAAGCAGCAGATAGCCTGGGACAACTTTGTTAACCCTGCTGCACAGGTACTTGAGGAAAACCCTGGCGGAACCAAAATTAAGCTTCCTAGGATGAACATACCCAAAAGGAAAAGGCCCCATGCCTCAACTTCAGAACTAAGTAGGCAAAAGTGGTCCAAAAGACTTCAAGGAACCTCGAACTTCGTAGAAGAGGCAGGGCCATCCCACTCATTTCCCTCAAGCCCTCAAAATATACCCTTACAAGATTATGAGGAGGAGATGGCTCGAGTCTTGGAGCAAATGGGGACATCCCATGAAACTAAAAGGCTATCTGAGCAAGATGGAGAGCAAGAAGAGCCATTAGACTAGTCTGCCACTGCCAGCAACTCCGACCACACCGAGGTATTACCCTATCAAGAGGAACCACAGGATTTTAGGGCCTTGTACCCTCTCGAGAATGATGGAGTGAATGAGGGGGAACATGCAGTGGAGGAGGCCGAATTCGAAAATTAGTTAGGAGACACCATCCCCTTGGAGCAGAAAACAAGCATGGAAACAGTTCCTTTGACACCTGAGGGTAAGATTGTCTCTCCCAGCGAGGACCCTCATACATAAGTAAACTCCGAAGTACAGGTAGAAGACACCACCACAAGAAAACCTGAAATTGACACCGCCATCCTTGAAAAAGAGGTTACTACTCCTCCACCCCCTGCTGAAGCCAGACCAGAAGAAAATTTAGCTGAAAAGAAGTTCAAGAAATTAAGCAAAACCTGCAAAAGGTTAAGGAAATTGGTAAAACGTTTGAGGAAGCATTTGAAAGAGGTGAAAAAGGGCCGAAAGACTAAGAAAGAATTGACCTTAGCAGAAACCCAAACAGAATTAATCACCAATTTGTTAGATACTGCTGAGGCTGGAATGCAAACTCACTTAGTAGAGACTGCTGAGGCTGAAATGTAGACTGACCTGGCAGATACTGCTGAGGCTGAGACGCAGACTGAATTGGAAAGCAATGTTGAGATCAAGGTACAAACAGACATGATGGACACCTTCGAGGCCTCTGTCTAAACCAAGAAAGAATTCACCAACGAAAAGGGAACCCAAACGGAGGAAACCCCTGCCTATGCTCCTCTAGTTGAAAGAGTTGTCAATCAAAAATGGTATAATGAATTAATTCAAACACAACATGAGTATCAAGCACTACTAAATAAATTCGCAAAAAATTATACCACAGAAGATGAAACATTTTCCGAGCTCAGAGAAGAGCAGACAAAGGTAAAAAGGGCATAGGACCAGGTGGATCAAGCCAAGAAACAAATCTCTACGATTTGTTCTCTATATTATGATGCACAACATGCAAGGCACTAACCACCAACTATGCCCTATTCCTAGTGGAATGGTATTTACTACTAAAAATCAAGGCCGTTAATGCAGGAAAGCCCACAACTTTCAAAACCATAGAATGATTTTTCCACTGCTGCAATGATCAATATGAACAGGTCCAACGCCTTTTATGTGAACTTTACATGCACAACTTATTTCTAGAAGAAGATAGGGACGACAATCCTAGTCCCTTTATTGGAGACGTTCAGTTCCAGGCCTTCCTCTCGTTCGCTAAGAATCAGATTAAGTGGGCCAAAGCCTATAACATTTTCCAAAAGAGAGAACATGGCCTAGACCCATGGTTTAGAGGAGAGTCTAATAAACCCCTACAGCTTTTCATCCAACACGAGAATTTCATGCGAAGAATGGGTGCGAGGACTAAGGTGGGACCCATCCATAAAGACATTATAGAGCATGGGAGGGAATATTTCAAAGACATTCAGGAAGCAGCCCTGGCAGCAGCCAAACAAAGATGGATGGCCTCCACAAACAATGTAAATAATAAGGAGCCATTTGGCTACATAAACTTCAAAGTGGTCGCCTCCAGATTCCTCTCATATAGTAACCTGGTATTCAACATGGGTCCTGCATGGTTAGGGTGCAGGTATAGATGCCCTCTCATATGGTACCCCCCTGAGGGTTGTGATCATGACTACGAACTGCCAGACGGGCACACAAATGTTGCCTTTGCAAGAATTAGATAGAAACAGGGTTTCAGAGCATACAACGAAGAAGTCTACCTTGCCTACTCCTTGACACAACTGCATCTCAATCATTTGTTTGCACGAGGACCTGCAAATAGGTAAGCGAGGGAGTATGTTGGGCCAGAATTAAGGTATGATTTCACCCTACTTTTACTTCGAATTATCATACATTTTTAGGATTTCTCTCGTCTTGACAGTAAAAGAAAGGAGGATTAATGAAAAATCAGGATAAATTGACTAACGGTAAGAAGCATGTTTAAAACAACGGGGATTTGACTTATTTCATCTTTATTCGCAGGTAAACGAGGCAGCTAAATCGAAAATGAACAAAATACAACTGACAAATAGAGAACATGAATCCACAGTAACCCCCAAAGATGAGCGGAAGGCAGAAAGACAGGTCCATGTCCGAAGAAATCAAACGACAGCCACGCTCAGTGGGTTGTCGTTTGGAAAAGACCATTCCACGGAGTGAAATCGCCTTTAAAAAGGCCAAGGATGAACGAGAGAAGGGAGGAAAAATAAGAATTATTTTTCTGTAATAGACGTATCAGGACAAAACTGTCTAATTGTTTTCATGTCTTGACTTCTTTAATAAATAATTTTGGTATCTTGAATAATCATTTCCTGAGTTTTGCATTGCGTTGGACTTCTGGTGGTTTGGGCCCAGCCCTAGGAGTTTCTGTGCTCACCTCTGTATTGTACGTTAATTACAGAATTTATGTTCAATTATCTAATGTGTTTTGTGAGATATATTTCTACTTGTTAAACTTCTACGCCTGTGACGTTGTAGTTTCCTTTGCACTCAGGCAGTTTATTGCTCATGTTTCTGGTTTACAGTAATAGTTTTATAACTGTTGGACATTTTCGTCGTTTTTGCAATTCCTTTATATCTGTTTATATGCTTTAGCAAGATATATGTTCAATGCTTTATATCACCAAGAATTAGATCTTTCCATCAGTACTATAAGGTTTCTTGTTGTGCTTAATACAAAAGAATGTTAGTCAGTTAAGTTCACAAGATAATTCCATTGCAAAATTAAAATAAGCAATTGTTGTTCAATTCATTAAGGTTGTTGTTCCATTCAGTAGGATTGTTGTTCAATTCATTGAGTGTGTTGTTCAATCATAGATTATTCTCACTAGGCTTATTTAGACAGGATAATTAACTGTAATTTACAAATTCCATTCCCTTTGAGTTGATTGAACTTCGAGAATTAATTGATCTCTTCATAGTAATATAGAGTAGCTATTTCCAATTTCACTCGCATATACTGTGCTCGTACTCTTGAAATAAAAAGACTTATCCTGGGTTGAAAATTAAATGAGAAGCTGGGAGGTTGCCTACAATAGTCACCTAAGAGAACCAACAAATGTCATAACCTTTGCCCAATACTCTATTTTTAGTCATCTTAGATTATTATAAATAAATTTAGCACTTTGAGCAAGTCCTCAATTTTTGGGTGTTACACCTTAGGAAAATACAAGGGAATGCCCCAAAAATGTGTAAAAAACTCGTGGCTCAAAACTACCAATATCAATGTCGTTTCTAAGGTGGCCTTGTATAGCCACCTAGATCATTCCTTTCCCCTTCATTAGCAATGATATGCATTGCATCAAGTTTATGTACAAAATGGGATAACTTATATTGGATCAAATTCTTGGTGAACCACTAACCCTGGTGATCCTAAATGGATCATCACATTGTTTGTCATTTGTTTTGGTACTCTCTAGGTGGAAAATTTGGATTTGTTGACTTGTAGGGCCCATTTTAAAGGTGGTTATTTCCTTGGGGATTTCGGTTCCAAAACCTTTAAAATCCCATTTGAGGCTTTAAATAGCCATTTTTTAGTCAAAAATTGTAGCCATAGGTCCCACCTCTCATCATTGTTCTACACTTTGAGAGCTTTCCAATGACGTGAAAATCACCACAATTAGAGATCGTGTACATAAGTTATGTCTCTCACAAGTTGACCTCTCTTTTTAACCACCAAGGCATCGAGTGGATGCCACATCAATTTTCATTACTCAGACATGTGGAGCTATTCACATGTGGACTTTCAAGATTATTCTAGATGTTCCAAACCCATAATCATAATCAAGGGTTGAGGCATTCAAAAATCCATCACCTTAACCCTAGATGGTTATCAAGCTATGTTAAATATTAGGTCGCGAGGAAAGGTATGGGTTTTTTTCGTATGGAATTAAATATTGTCATAGGACAATAGAGAATTAATGTGGAATAGTAAGGGAGATCAGATAAAGAAGGAGATTTTGTAGTAGCCATATTTCCCACAATGTCCATGACATCTCCATGGTGAGCACCCCTTTTTTTATATTCACAATTCATAACTAAGAGGAAAGAGCAAAGTATAGGCCCCAACTTCTAGCTAGGTTTTTTCCATGTCTTTTTTTCTCATGATACATCTTGTGTACATTGTGTGGAAGATGTCTCATTGCTCATCTCTTTAATTTAAATGTTTTAGCTTATTTCAGTCATTTTTGTGTTAAATATAGAAATACTAAGTTTGAAATATTAAAAATAGTAATACACAAATATATTTTATAACATAATAAGATATGTCATGACAATTGTTTTTAATGTAATACCCATGGTTTTTGTTTTAATGTGATATCTATTGTTTTAGTGTAATACAAATTTATATGTCACCTGGTGAAGACATTGTGCTATTTTAACAACCCGATGGAATTATATACTTCATTGATGGGTGCTATTCAACCTAGTGCCCATGATTTAATCCATTATATCTTGTTGTTCAACCTAGTGCTTGTGATGGGGTCTTATAAGTTGGTATTTCTTCAAGTGAAACCATACCACGTGACCAACCTAATACTTGTGTGGTACCCAATGTTGATTATGTCAATGCTTGTATTTAATATTGGTTTTCTACAAAATACCATGAACTTATTGTTGGACGTTTTGGATCTATTCAACCATTTTTGTTGTTTTATATGCCTTATTCTGAGCATGGGAAGGAATTCCCTATGTTTATGCAACAGGTGGAGCTACACCAATGTGGTATGATGTATAGAACTTAAGACACTTGTGAAGGGTTTTAGCCAACAAAGCTATGAAAGGTCTTGTTTTAGTTGTGTTGAACACAATGAAGGCTTCCATCCCATATATGTGGATACTTGAAGTTGTACATTCAAAGGATGTATGTACGAGCATCCTACTAACTAGATTTATCTAACCATTAATATGGGGAGGAAATGAAAATGGATATAGTTAATTTGGTGTTCATCATAGACCAAGGGTTTGACCAAAAGGTACTTAGGAACTTGATATCCCTATAAAAAATAATGGTTCAAAGAAGTACTTGGAAATTGATTTTGATAGAACAGTCATCTTGTAAGGTGCCAAAATTGTCATCTTAGAGAATTGTTCAACAATCACAAAAACACAATTGTAAACTCACTTGGTTAAGGGGAACTAGAAATAAAATTAATGGAGGCCAACTCCCACAAATTAGTTAGAGGGGGAAAAGGATTTTATAATCCATGTTTCTTGATTATATTTTTAGCAATGGAACATGTTGTGCATGATTTGATATAGTTGTTGATGTGTTGTTGGGGCTTAATATAGTAAAAGTAATTTTGCAAGACTTCCATTCCCTTCTTCACACTAAAATGTCCTAATACACCCACTATAGTGTTATCCCAAATCATCTTCTCACACTTGCATGGAGGAACACAAAGATGGCCTGGGCGACATATAAGTTTGTACTAGAGGTGAAAGTATAAATTTTTTTTGCCTACAACTAGTCTCTAGTATATAACAACAATGTTAGAAGCATCCTCATATTGTTGGGACCAATCTAGAGTATTGTCTACAAGAAATGAGGATTGCGATTGATTCCATTACAAAATTTTAGTTAAGTCAGTTTGCAACTCAATTGGTGTGTTCCTTCTTGTACTTGATGTTTAGATAGAACTTTTGAACGTACATGGACCACTTATGAATTTTGATTATGCAATAACTTATCTTGTGTCTACATAAATTGTAGATGCACATGGTTATTGTATTGCAATCATGTCATTTCCCAATGCTTCCATTGTCGACGTACCTAGACAAAGGAATAAAACTCCTTGTTACTAGTGGGGTATCAAAGAACCATATTAGATACTATAGTTTCATTGTGATAGACCACCCAATGTTCACGATATGTGAGAACTTCTTTCATGACATGATTTGAGGCATCTATCACAATTTAGAATAGTTCTTGTTGATCTAGCATAATGAAAACCAATATCGTGTAGAGGTAATGGTTCAATTCTATGAAATATTTTTGTTGTACTTCCATGAAACAAACTTGTCCTTTTCTCCACTCTTGGTCACCTGGTTTTGGGGTTAACCAATATAACAAAACCTTAACATAAACCTATAATAAAATTTGGAAAGGCCCAAAGATCTATAGAGCTACATTAGTGTATTTCATTCTAATAAATTGCAAACACTTTGGAAATTTTTTGGATCCACATCTGCACTATAATGCTCGCCCATTATGTACCCTAGATATTGAACCCTCTACATGTGAAAATTCCACTACTTGGAATCCTGCTGCAACAACTGATTAAATTTCTTATATTTGTATAGCTAAACAAATTATTTAACATAAAATATCAAAATAAAATACAATGCAATCTTCATAATAAACTAAAGCAAGGAAAAAATACTAGCACAAGTATGCACACATCAACACCATTATTTTTGGACAATTGGCCCCAGAAAAACCCAATGCGGGAAAACTGGTGCAGCAACTGAGGACTTGGATATTATGCAGTGATTTTCTGAGTACAAATCTATGATTGTCGAATCTGACAAATCATATAAAAAAAATCTGACAAACAAAGTCTCGTGAGACAAATCTCACTATTCCACGGGAATCGACACTGACCTACACCTGAAACGAGTTGCTTTGCGATGCCTCTGTGCAATGACTACGTCAGCCACGCAGTCTCTACGTCATAACTGAATTTTCTCTCTATCTTTGCACTGGATCTCTCTGCTGGCTAGAAACTGGAATCTTTTTCCTTCTAAAAACACCCTCCGGGAACTGGCTCTGACCCTTTGTTGTCTCCTCAACAGAAAATGCAACTCCCTCTGCAGCTTTATGCAACTGTTTGTGGCTTCTGCTGCCTCCTCTATATGCACTCTCCAGATCCAGAATTCTTCCTTCTAGAAATTATCCTTGCCCCTCCATGTGAGAATCCTCTCAATCGATCTTCTCCTTGAGCACTACTCACTAAATAATTTCGGTCTTTGGATTCTTTCTCTGTCACGATGTATTTTCCAAATGACCCTTCACGTCCTTCTTATAATCTTCTCATTGAAACTTCAACGACCGAGATTAAATCTCTAATCAACGACTAATGTTAACTTTTGACTTGATCTCCATTTTTTCTAGAACATTCACACTCTATTTTATTAATACCCATTAATTATTTTATTTTTCTAATTTAAGACTTATGGTCCCTTTAAAAAAATTAATTATTTTAATAAAACTCATTCTGAGTGGAATTTTCACAAACGGTTTCTGGGTTCTTTGGAATGCATGTGTCTAAGTCTCCCTGCCAAACTTGAGACTTAGAGCACATCTGATGCTACCCAAATCAACACCCCCTTTTAGCGGGAAATGTGCTCTAGTAATACACCCTGCTGAGTATTGTTCTGATTTTTCAACATCTCCCTTTGTGCTACTAATGTCTGACAATGTTGCCCACCAACACTACGTTGTTGCATCTATGTTGTTGTTGACTCTCCATGTTGCTGCCAACTTCCACTACACTACAACTCTCTCATATTTGTTGTTGTTGTAACTGAGGACCCATCTGCTACTGAAACAGATTCTTAACCATACCCATCTGCTCCCTGAACTGAATGAACTTCACTCTTCCTAGAGCCTTTGTGAGTACATCTGATATCTGATCTCCCATGGGGACATACTGCAGCCATACTACCCCATGCTGAACACGGTCTCTGATGAAATTACATCTGCTATCTATGTGTTTGGATCGATCATGAGATATTTGATTCTCAGAGAGTTTGATACAACTTTGATTGTCATAGTAAACACTAGTCAGCTCCATCCTCTTCCTAAACAATCTCACAAGAAGGTTCCTAAGCCATATGGCTTCGCACGTTGTTGTGGTGGCTTCCACATATTCTACTTCAGCTGAGCTCAATGCTATCGATTTCTACTTCCTGCTGCACCAAGAGATCATTCATGATCCAACGCTGAAACAATACTTGGAGGTACTCTTTCGGTCTGCTGAACTTCCTGCCTAATCTGCATTTGTGAACCCGCTTAATCTGACATCATCTCCTTGGGTGTATTTCAACCCGTATTTGACTGTTCCATGCACATATATGAGAATGTGCCTAGGTTCTGCCGAATGTACCCTTTTTGGTTCCACCATGAGCTGACTAAGGATGTTAACATGAAAGCAAATGTCTAGCCTGGTGTTGACCAGATACATGAGTGACCCAATGAGCTTCTTGTACAAGTTTGGGTCTACTTCCTTGTCCCATGATGCATCTATTTTCTTCTAGTTGGTTATCATAAGCGTTTCCATGGATCGACAATCCTGCATTCTAAACCTCTTCAGAATTTTCGTGGCATATCTTCCTTTACCTCGGAAGATCTCTCCATTCTTCTGCCATACCTCCAACCCTAGAAAATAATGCATCAACCCCAAATCCTTCATGTCGAATTATCCTTCAATATTATTCTTGCAATCCTTTATGAGACTAGATGAATTTGTAAGGAACACATCATCTACATCTATCACCAAACTAAGGGGCTCATTCTCCACCACCAAATAGTTGATATTGGGATCAACATCACTCTTGACGAATCCCAACTACTGTAAGTAGCTATCGATCTGACCATACCAAGCTCTGGGTGCCTGCTTGAGCCAATACAAGGCTTTCTTTAGTCTACATACATGAGATTTCTTCTCACGAGTTTCAAAGCCTTCAAGTTGTTCTATGTACACCTCCTCTTATATCACCCCATTCAAGAACGTTGTCTTGAAATCCATTTGGTGAATCTCCCATCCCATCCAAGCTACTAGGGATAAGAAAGATTTGATGGATGTGTATCTGGCTACAGGGGCAAAGGTCTCCTCATAGTCAATTCCTTCTTTCTGCACATACCCCTTTGCTACGAACTTGGCCTTGTACTTCTCCACGCTACAATCTACAAGGTACTTGATCTTGTAGATCCATATTGATCCTATAATTGATATACCCTCAGCTTTAGGCACAAATTCCCATAAATCATTTGTCATGATAGAACTGTACTCTTCTACCCTGGACTCCAACCATTCTTGGTGTTGTACGACTTCCTAAAAACTGGAGGGTTCTTCTACCTGTGCTACTAATGCTTGGTACCTGTAAAGTTGTCTACACTGCCTCTTCTCAATTCTAGGAGCTCCAATGAATTCCTCTACATCCCTCAGTGTTTTTCGTGCCTCCATGCTGATTCTACCACTGGTGGTAGGAGGTTCTCTCCCTCCTCATGTTCCTGTTGTTCCATTTGCCGAGAATTTCCAGAATATTCTCCTCTCGAGGAAATTCTACTACTAGTCATTGTACTCGATCCTGGTGTCTGTCTTCCTACCTGTCCTCCATGATGCCCCTACTGCTATTGGGCTAAAGGAACTTCTGTTCACTGATCCTATGTTGGCATCTCCCAATATCTCCTGAAAGCTTTATCTTCCATGAACTTAGCATCTCGTCTCACTACAATTTTCCTGCTGCTAGGAATGTGGATTTTGTGTGCTTTTGAGGTTTCTCTATATCCTACTAGATACCCCTTTTCTGCACTCTGATCAAGTTTACTTCTCTAGTATGTGGAAATTTTCCAGAATTTCGAATATCCAGAGGTGTCCTACTTTTGGTTTCTTTTCTATGAAACCTCCTTCAGGCGTTTTCTTCCCCAATGCTTTGTGAGGAGTTCTATTCTGGATATACATAGTTGTGTTACATGCCTCTGCCCATAAGAATCTAGGGAGGTCTAGGTCATATAACATGGATTTTTCCGCCCTAACAATAGTTTGTTCTTCCACTCTGGTACACCATTCTGTTTTGGATTGTATGGATTTGTCCGCTCTCTCTTAATGCCCTCCTTTGTGCAGAAATCTGTGAAGTCTCTGTCTGTATATTCTCCACCATTACCTGAGCTCAACACCTTTATTTTCTTCCCTGTCATATTCTCCACGAGATCTTTAAACTATCTGAACCGATCAAAGACCTCATCCTTGGTCTTTAGGAAGTAAATACAAGTTTTCCTGGAGTAATCATCAATGAATGTGACAAAGTATTTGACACTGCTGAGAGATCTAGAGGACACTGGGCCACAAATGTCTCAGTGTATTAATCCCAATATGTCTTTTTCTTGGTTATCACTTATGGGAAAATTTTCCTTAGCGTATTTCCCTAGTACCCATCCTCTGCATACGTCATCATGCTCTGTACTGAGGACTGGTACTCCAGTAATAATCCCTCTGAGCATCCTCAGTGCTCCATGATGCAGATGTCCCATTCTCCTATGCCATATTTCATTCAGGTCTCTCTCTCCATCAAGATTGTTGCCTATCAAGGACATTTGAGACTCGAGCTACAATTTGTATATTATATTGCTTCGAGTTCCAATTTTCCTCTTCTTCTTCCAGCTTGGATGATTGACGTATGCCTTATTTCTAATGAAGTATACGTCGTATCCCTTGCCCTGTAACTGGGACACTAAAATCAAATTTATCCCTAACCATGGCACATACAACACATTAGCGGCTCTGATGTTGGTTTCTACTTCCATCTAAAATACTTTGGTGCCTCTCCCTTTTGGAGTGCATTTTCTTATGTGCCCCATAGTGATTTGGAAGTCCATCTTCTCTTCGTAATAGCTCAAGAAATATTCTTGTTCTCCAGTCATATGAGTTGAAGCCTTGATATCAATTTACCGAACACCCGCAGATGTTGAAACTAAAAAACATGCGAAATATTCTTCCAATCTAGGAGAGAATTCAGAAACATCTAAATTTTCCATAATTATCTGTGTTATTTTTCCTTCGATTTTGGTGTTTTTGCAGTCTAGAAAAAACTACGTTCCTTCTAAAGACTGCTCTATGTTGAACCTGCTGTGCAACTCCCTTTGCCACTGGAAAATTTTGATTCAGAAAAATTTCTCTCTGTCGACTCACTTAGAGAGAGATTTTCCACGAAAATTTGTCCTCCCAGACTGGATTGTGCAATCCTTTAGGGAATCTTGTTTACTGCATACACAGTCTCCTCCCTCTTCTGTTCAGTATTGCCTCTTCTGGATCTATTTTCTTTGCTGTGATACCATGTGAGAATTCCACTACCCAGAATCTTATTGCAACAATTGATTAAATTTCTTCTATTTGTCTAGCTGAACAAATTATTTAACATAAAATATCGAAATAAAATACACAACAATATTCATAATAAACTGATGCAAGGAAAAAATACTCGCACAAGTATACACAAATTAACACCGTTATTTTTGGACAATTGTCCCTGGAAAAACCTAATGTGGGAAAATCGGTGCAACAGATGAGGGTTTGTATATTATGAAGTAATTTTTTGAGTATAAATCTGTGATTTCCAAATATGACAAATCATATAGAGAAATATGACAAACAAAGTCTCGATAGAAAAATCTCACTCTACCACAGGAATATGGCACTGAACTGCACCTGAAATGAGCTACTCTGCGGTGCCTCTACGCAGTGACTATGTCACCCATGCAGCCCCTGTGTCACAACTTCCAATGAGGTGATGTCACATGGCCCCTCATCTTTGAATGGTTTAATGTTGTTTTTGAAAGAGACATTATTGACTAATGTGGATGTTGCATCCCTAATTGATCTAACCAATGATGTATGGGTAATGGCATAATTTCATTTCTAGCTTCAACTTCTAACAACTTTTGATAGCAATAATGGAATCCAGTTGTGTCCCATATGCCCACATATGTGAATGAAACAGGCACTCACCTTCCTTAGGTTCCTTTGAATACTTTTTCATAACATTTAATGTTGATATGAACACTAGGTTTTGCATCAATACTTGATTTTCTACCATCTGTGAGATTTGGTGGTGCTAGGACTAAATTACAGTTCAAGGATTTCAACTTGGAAAATAACTATTGTTTACTACAACATTCACAATTTTTGTGCCCAACTTTATGCATCATGTCATTTTCATGTTTCCTTCTTCATCTTCTCTTTCTTCTTCTTTTCATGTTACTTGCGTTAGTTGTCTTAAGGTTGTTGTTCCTTTCTTTGTCATTATGCTATAATATTTTCTCAATCTTGATGGAACAATGATAAGTTGATCCTAATGAAAATATGTCCAAAAAATCCATTTCTATATGGATGTCTCTATGTGGGTTGTTTCACTATTTGAGAACTAAGTGTCACTTTGAATCCTTAATACCTAGCTTTATAGGTAACGTATGGAAGGTATTGATGTACTCTAACACTATTTTTTCTTTACCTTGGTGCAATATTGTTTATCTTATGTATTGGTATTTATAGTTTCTAATACAAAATTATTCCTCCTTGAGGGATTTAAAAAACCTCCTCCATGTCGGTTATGTCACATACACTACATAGTCATCTCCAGTCTATTGAACAATCGAAGTATCCCATCAATATTTTAAACAGGGAAGGGAATTTAGAGCGTGAAGGTAATGTTCTCATGGTTGGAAAAATCATAAATAAAGAAATAAACCTCTAGAAAATTTAAGCATATCTCCAATAGTTTTATGTCCCTTTCTTTTAAACCAAGGGATATCAAAATTGACTTGTACCATGAAGAGCATTGTTCTTCTAAAATCATTACTTGTCAAAGGTGCCTTCAATGTTGTTGGGAGTCATCTAAGAATTTAGATGAATTAATCCATCATCTCATTCCTTGGTCAATTTAGGGCTTCCTAGATCAACAACTTGATAGGATCTCATGCTTCATATATTTCTTTATTTCATGTGCCATGGGAGGTTGATTGGGTTAGTGAGGAATATTTTCACCATGCTGAGTTAGCTTGAAGTTTAATTTCTAGTACTCTGACCTTGTGGGAGACTTAAAATAAAATCCAATAGTGAGCATATTATTTGAATACCATTGATCCAGATTGGATTGAGAAAAAAATGAAAGAACATAGATTATTGTAAAGGGAACAAAAGGCATAGTTTTTAAAGTTGATTATTATAGTGAAATCCAAATTATGTTAATAATCACTATTGAGAAACATTACAATGCACATAGGAAAACATGGTGGTTAGAATGGTGGTATATTATCTATAAGAAGAGATGTGTTGATATGCTTATTCTTTCCAATGATATAATAAGAAGTTGAAACCACATTTTATTATACTTCCCAAAAATAACTAAGGGAAAAACACTAATATGAAACCCTAATCCTAGCATGAAGTTAGCATTATGTGGGAACATTAAGTTAAACGTATCTAAGATGTCTCGAAAAAGGGGAGCCTTGTTCGGATCATAAATTTCTACTTGATGCTCCAGTTTGGGTCTTCCTTGTTGGAATGAACTTAGAAATCTAATTCAAGTCCTTAACCATTGGGAATAACACCCACAAAAATCATATGTGAAGGCCCTCGAAAAAATGTACTAAACACTACAAGGAAAAGACCCTCTAGCGAATGTTTTTGAGGAACCCCTTATAAAAATAATCCAGACATCCGTTTGCAGTAGAGGTTACTAAAGGAGGTTGGCGGGTAGAGGTTTTTGTGGATATTTTTATTCCGATGCGTTTATCATCCTAAACCACACCAGTGCATTCAACTCGAGAAAGCACCAGTGCGCACAAAACATTGGCACAATGGGACACCGTGCGCTCGGTACAAAACCGCCTAGTGCATCTTATTACTGTAGTGCACCAGTGCTTTACAAAGATTCCGCACCGGTGCGACCTAAAATCCTGCGCAAAAACTGAAACAGCCCGATGCGGTTTTAAGAAACCGCACCAATGCGCCTATAAAACCCACGCACCAGAACAGGGTTAAATAAAAAAAAAAATTACGGCAAAAAATCCACATTTTTTACTTTTCAGTGCTCTAGAGCTCTCAAGCACCAGTGCAAATTTACCTTGTGTGAGTTGCCCTGCCATCGGTGCTCCCATTGCATGCACTGCTGCTGTCCATTTCCCACTATCTCCATTTTGAATTTTTCAAAACGATGGGAAAATTTAGTTTTGCAAATTATACAGCCAATATTCCTCCTCGACGGCCAAATGTACAGGTATTTTCCTTGTTTTTCCATAATTAAACCTTTTAGCAGATTATTTTTGTAAAATAGCTTAAAATTCACCTTATTTAAAAAAATAATTCGCCGCACGGTGTGTTCGAGCCGTTTGGCTCGCACCGGTTCGTGGTGCTGCTTGTAAATTTATAAGCCGCACTGCGACCGGTGCTAACGGTATTTGCACCGGTCGCGGGGTGATACCGAAACAGTGCACCATGATTAAAAAAAAAAAAAAAGTGCAGTGCGGTCGGTTACCTGGTCGCACCATTGACCATGTCGAATTACAGGAATGTGGTGTGTTGATGGAAATATCCGCCTCGGGGCAGGTAATTTTGTCAGCGCACCGCATTACAGAAATTCAACATGGTAAACGATGCAGCTGGGTAAATGACCGCACCGTTGACTATGTAGTGATGTTAGGATGGCAGTGCGCTTCCTAAACTATGCGCCCCGGGGCATATAGTTTGGTCAGTGCACCGCCCTCCCGACACTTGTACATAGTCAACGGTGCGGTCTATTATACCACCGCACAGTTGATCTTGTAACAATGCCAAGAGGGTAGTGATCCAAAAATTTGCAGGTGCATAGCCTCTGGTGTGCTGAAAATTTTCTGGTGCACCACCTCCGGTGCGCAAAAAAAAAAAGACGCACTGTTATTGGTTCATGCCTATTTTTTGTGGCGCACCGACTGATTGTTTTTCAAAAAAAAGTATATATGTATATTCCTAAATACATGTATCATTTAATAAACAAATTATATTTAATATGTTAATCATTCAACGATGTGAAAGGAGAGAAGAGAGGGAACAACAACAACACATAGACCAATATAACATGGTTCGCCTATGGGAGGCACGAGAGAGGGAGAGAGATGCGTACCCTCGCACTATTACAAAATCTACCCAGGGGCTCCTAATGCAGGTATGCCTCCTCAAGTTCTATGAGGAGGCTACATCCCTAAAGGGCCATGGTGTGTTTTTGCGACATCTTATTCGTAGGTGGAATGCCCACCTAGAGGCTTTCCGGGTTGGTCTTAACCAGTGGTACACACCCACTGAGGAGGACATTTATTTCATTACTGGTCTATCGAGGAGAGTGGTGGAGTTTCCCTCATTCCTAGAGGTCCCAGTTGGTTATGAACTAGGGAGACAGTTGGTGTACTCCCTGAGATACATTAGCGCGGATATGCTGTCTCCTTCATATTTTCAGGTCTCCGGAGGTTAGTTACGTATTGTCTCACTACTAACTTAGACAATTTCACACAACACTAGCGACGGGAAATGCATTAGTTGCCCGCTTCTATTTTATGTTGATTCTTTAGTACAAGAGCCACAACTTGTGAGGTGGTTTGCCATTTTTTACGGCATTTCTATACGTCTTTAGATAGATGTCGTGCTCATGCACAAGGGACGTTGAACTTCCCTTTTTCTTCAAAGCTATTTTGTTTATTTTTCGAGAGGTTTCCAGAGACGAGGCCTACTTTTTTCTGGCAACCTCGTGGGCCGATGATGCATGTACATATGTAGATGTGGGGATAGATGATGCTTAAGAGGGGCGAGTATGAGTTTTCCAGGAGGATATTGCATGATGCACTGGAGTTGCTAGCCAGTGTTGATGAGCATCCCTTGGTTCCGGTCCCCTGTTTGTATGATTTGATTGGCGAGGGTGTGCCAACATCCTCTTCACAGATGATGAGCTATCGGATGATAGAGGTAATATTACTGTCTTATTTAAATTTATTCTAACATGTTCTTTAACTTTTTTTTATTAAACTGTTTAATGAAATTTTCTAATTATTGTTGTGTAGTTATATATATTTTGGAGACATTGGGTCATTTGATGGCAATGAGATGCCAATGCCACCAAATGATCCAGGTGTATATCCTACTGACAATTAGGATATGACAAATGCCAAGGATCAGGCTGGTGAAGATAAACCTAGTCCTTAGGTGCACTGGTATCGCCTTTTTCTAGGCGTAGGCCTAACATTAGATTGAGGATGGAGTTGGGCGAGCAACTCTATGCACTATTTGTGGAGGTGGGAGTCAGGCTCACTACTATGAGAGAGATATAGGCCGATGCTAGGTTGGTACAAATGTGGAGAGGCATGTCATGTGACATGTTCACCTTGATGCGACATGTCGTAGGAGCTACGGGCTTAGTTATGAGGTTGAGGAGGGCCCTTCGACGTAGGCGGGGTAGAGATGCAATACGCCGATGCATCATTTGATGATCACAATCAGGGGAGTGATCATCGTTCACCTCGCGCTGGTGATGAGAAACCTGCAGTATCGTCCAGCTGTCATGATGGAGAGCAGGTTGGACCATCGACCACGTCGAGTCAAAAGCCTGCAGCATCCAGCAGTACTCATGATCATGAGTAGGCTGGACCATCGACCTTGTCGAGTCATCATGATTAGCAGCTGACACTTGATACTAATTAGCATGAGGCACTACCAGATCAGTAGGCATGTGATGATCGACATGTATCTGAGCTTGTTGAGGCTGCAACATTGACTGAGCAGGCCTCAACTAGTACTACTATTGATGATGTACCACCAACTGATATTTGAAATTTATATTACAGGTGTATATTTTTGACATAATATATATATATATATATATAATGTCAAAAATATACACCTGTAATATAAATTTCAAATATCAGTTGGTGGTACATCATCAATAGTAGTACTATATATATATATATATATATATATATATATATATATATATATATATATATATATATTATGTTCATGTTGTAGTTTACTTAATTTACATGTTGGTGTATTTTATGTTCATGTTGCAGTTTACTTAATTTACATGTTGGTGATCATCATGATGTGTATATTGTTAGGTCATGTTAGATATGTTCATTTAATGCGCAGCTTGCATATAGATGTGTATGTGTATGTGACATGAGATGTATATTTGATGTTTGTGTTGTAATGATGTTATACAATGCTAATTGTGTTTTGTTAGATGATCATGATTACGATGATTAGATGATGCTAGCAAATTTGAATGTGTTTTTTAGTCGAATATGATGTTTATACGATGGTTATTATGATCATGATGTTTATTTAATTTAATATTAAATGATCATGATATTTATTAAATATTATGTCATGATTGTAATTGAAATTTTATTTTAATTGTATGTAAAATTGTAAAATTGTATTTGTATTTGTAATTGTAATTGTATGTAAAATATTTGTAAAATTTTAATTGTAATTGTAATATTTAATTTATTGTGAAATGATTGTAATTGTAATTTTAATTGTAATTGTATATATGACAAATTGTAAAATTGTAATTGTAATTCTAATTGTATGTAAAATTCTAAAATTGTAATTGTAATTGTATGTAAAATATTTGTAAAATTTTAATTGTAATTATAATATTTAATTTATTTTGTGAAATGATTGTAATTGTAAATTTAATTGTAATTGTATAGATGACAAATTGTAAAATTGTAATTGTAATTCTAATTGTATGTAAAATTCTAAAATTGTAATTGTAATTGTATGTAAAATATTTGTAAAATTTTAATTGTAATTGTAATGTTTAATTTATTGTGAAATGATTGTAATTGTAATTGTATATATGACAAATTGTAAAATTGTAATTGTAATTATATGTAAAATTCTAATTGTATGTAAAATATTTGTAAAATTTTAATTGTAACTGTAATATTTAATTTATTGTGAAATGATTGTAATTATAATTGTATATATGTAAAATTGTAAAATTGTAATTGTAATTGTAATTGTATGTAAAATTGCAATTGTAATGGTATATATGTAAAATTGTAAAATTGTAATTGTAATTGTAAATTTTATGTAAAATTCTAAAATTTTAATTGTAATTGTACGTGAAATTATAAAATTGTAATTGTAATTGTAATTATAATTCTAATTGTATGTAAAATATTTGTAGAATTTTAATTTTATTACTGTGAAATAATTGTAATTGTAATTGTACGCAAAATTCTAAAATTGTAATTGTAATTTTATGTGGAATTGTAAAATTGTAATTGTAATTGTATGTAAAATATTTGTAAAATTTTAATTGTATTCATGTGAAAATTCTAATTGTATTAATGTGAAATGATTTTGTTAAAATTTGTAAATTTGTAAATAATTGTAAAATAATAAACCTAGAATAATATGAATTTTTGTAACATAATAAAGTTTAGAAAATAATGAAAATAAATTCATGTACTTTAGAATTATCATTATTTTATTATGATCCTATATACAAAAAAAAATGAACTTTATACAGTATGCCATTGTTTTTGAGATCAACATAATTGCAAATTATCAAGTGAAATATTGATTTTAACATTAACACAATGCAAATTACCAATTAATTCAAAATACATATTATAATGTTTCGAAAAAAAGAGTCTTATAAGGTAGTTAAGTCCTCTTCTTTATTAAAACCCATCTTAAAAAGTATAAATATTGATGAAATAACACATGTACCATATCACTCTCAGTTCTCATGATCACCCTCATTATCTTCCAGTTCGCATGGCATGATAACACTTTTGTTCTCAAAAAAATGTTTTGATCTAGGGTCATGTTTTAATACGGACCACCAATCCCTATCCAACACATCTAGGTAAAAAAACACCTGGTTGAAGTGTTTGGGGAAAACATAGGGCTCTTTAGCTTCATCCCACATCTTTCTAGAGTTTATGCATATCAGCCTACTATCGCGATATTCCTTTACATTATTCCGATCAAAGGTGTCCCACCACTTGCACCTAAAAATAACACATTGGAAAGAAGAGAAATCCACTTCAATGATCTCTTGTATCTTTCTGACGTAACCTAACGTCCCTCGTACTAGGTTTTGATCACGGTGGCTAGATCAACTAGATTGATCGAACTCAACTTCCACTCCACAGTTTTGTGTCATGTGTCCATCATCAACATTTTATATGCGAAAACGGTGTCTATGTCCCCACATATACGAGAACAAATGGAACTATAAAAAAGTTAAAAAATCATAGTGTCATGTGTCTTATAATAACCCAATAGTTAAAATATGAAATATAGATGTAATTACATTTGAAAGGTGCATTATTGAGTTTCAAATGTATATATAAATTAAATAGATTAATATCGAGTTGCTGCACCCAATCCCTATGTTTAGCGCATCCTCTTCAGCACGCGGGTAACGACCGGTTGCATCGTATTTCTCTCTGACTTGGTCAGCAACCCAACCGTTGGGGCATATTTTCTTTTAAATGATCAGGATAAGGAAAACTTCTACCATTCAACCATTTTAATTCTTTCCTGTCACTATCCCATTTCATCCTCTTTTGTTCGTACAATGCGACCCAGTGTTGTGTCACTTCAGAATTGTAAAGAATGAATTTATTGATTGCTTCAATTTTTGCATTTGCTGATGAAATCAAATCGACATTATATAGTACATAGAGATCAAAATATACATTATATTGAAGTTCAACATGAATTTTTACTTTGTGTAAATTTGAAAAATTATAAGTCACTTACTCTTTATCAAGCACTTTTTTCCATTCGTTTGGAGCAAATCCCCTTCTATTTTGTCTTCATCCCTTTCATCGTCCCAAATCACCCCACCTGGTCTGTTGTCGATATGCTTGATGTACTCACTAGAATAATAGAAAGACTCATACGATATGTACCCCTCTGCCATAGACCCCTTGGTTTTTTCCCTTTGTTGAATAAAACCTTTCATTTTCTTCATGTACCTCTCTAGAAGAACATCCAACGATAAGAAACCACCCCAACTAATTCAACCTCATATACTAGGTGGATTAGAAGATGAACCTGCAAGTCCATGAAACTCGTTGGCAGTTCCTTCTCAAACATACAAACAATCTCAACTATCTGTTGACGCCACCGTGGAATGCTAGCCACATGAATCTTCTTTGATGTGATCCAACGTACAAGTGCAGATAAATTATAAATGGCACATCCTAGGTCTTGAGGGAATTCATGTTTCACCCACACACAAACAAAGGATAATGACACGACAAAGTTATAAACATGTGCAATAATATACAAAATTAGTTATGTTTTATGATCCCTGCATGGGATAAAATCTATTAATATAACAAATAATAAAATCATGCTTTTGACATTATACGTACTCTTAGAAGATTCAAATGGTCACACGATTTCAACCCTGACAAATGGTCATGCACTGTGAAGTAGCGCTGTAGTGAAGACCCGTATGAAGATGGTACCCTCACACCCATTATAACTTCCTTTGCTAAAGAAAGATCATATTTTTTAAAAATCCATGGGACATCACCTTCTTTGAAATACCATGAATTAGAGGGACCAGTGCCTGCCTCTGATCCTGTACTTTTTAATCGTCTTGGCCAATGTTTATTTTTAGTTTTTGAAGTAATAAGATCTTTCCTAACAACCAATGTGTCACTTTTTTTTGATGATATGTGCCTCCATAAAGAAGATGAAACATATTTAAATATATGCATGGTATCTAATGAGTGGGTAATCTTAAGATGCTTCCAATATGGAAGGTTATAAAATATAGATTTCTTGTTTATCACAATGGGCAATTTCTCAACATAGGTGTCGAAGAATTATGGATCATCGAACATAGGCTCCGCATTTGAACCGAACATTTCTATGAACTCCTTATACTTTTCTCTCTCATATTCTCTAAACCATTCAGCTGGTGTCGTTATTGGAGGCTTTTGGGTTCTCTCTCGTTTACCATTGAAAGTGGATGTTGCTCTTCTGTAAGGGTGTTCTTCTGGGAGGAATACCCTGGAGCATTCATACACTGGCTTTCGTAGGTTGTTGGACCATCTAGGTTTCAAAGAAGGTCCACAACATTTACAACCAAATACCCTTTTGTTACAAGACTCGTGAGATTATTGTATACAATTTATATGCATAGCACGTTAAAGAATATCATAAAGAACAATTACAACGAATTAAATAACTAATATGCGAAAGAATATTGTTACGTATATAAAAAAATCAATAAACATGTAATTTACTAGAGTAAACTCCTAAGCCTCGATAATCATGTGTCGTTTAAGCACATATGCCATACAATGTAAAACTCTTCTCTGTTGCGATGGGTCTTGATACATTGTATACATTTATCCCATCCCATAATTCCTTTAATTCATCTACCAATGGTTGTAAGTAGACGTCCATATTCTTCACTTGTCTTCTACCAATGACTATGAGAGACAACATAAGATATTCATTCTTCACAGACAATCATGGGGGGATATTGTTATTTATCACTACTACAGGCCAAACAAAATAGTTGGTGTTCTGGAGGGAATATGGGTTGACGCCATCCATGGCTATGCTGAGTCATAGACTTCATACTTCATCCTTGAATTTTTTGGGCCATGTATCCTCTATATGATTCATGGCTATTTAATCAGTTGGGATTCGCATAACTCCCAACTCACTTATGTGTGAGGCATGCCATCCATGCAACATAGCTAATTCTTTGCAACGAAAGAGCTTTTGAATCCTTGGGATTATAGGCATGTGCCTCAATATCTTAAAATGAGGACCACATGATTTACCCTTATTTTTTAGATATATCTCTTTGTCTGCATATTCTCCTCTATATAGAATACAATCATTTGGACATGCATGATATGATATGTACTCAACACCCAACATTTTCAACAATTTCTTTGCCTCTTCTCAGCTACTGGGCAAGACATTATCACTCGGAAGAACCTTATATTTGAATAACCTATAGTTGGTGAGCATGGAAAATATTAAATGTACATTAATGTCGATATAATTATTAACGCTCATAAAATTGACCATTTGTAATGTTCATTGTGTGATTATATTTATCAAATTTATATAAGGGAGGAATTTATGGTAACTTACCTCAAAATTTCTGAGAAACATGCATTCGACAAGACAAAATTTGCTTTCAAGTTGTATAGTAACATCGTTGTCCCCAACTGGGTAGACTTTGATTGACCGCCAGGTCCAAAGAGAGGGGTGGTGGAAGCAAATTTAAGGCCTTCAAAAAAGGTGTTAGCGATATGAGCATCATCCCCTAGCTGATCATCATTTTGGAATGCATCTAACAACATTGTCTCCATGGCAGTCGTATCCCATAAGTAATCATCCATGCCAACCTCTATTTGATTACCTCCATTGGCAACTTGTGAAGAACTAATATTGTTGTAGTCATTCCTAATTGATGAATCTAGACGTAGCGGGAATTGAATCGGTGGTTGATTCAACCATTCTTGGTATCGTTCCTCTCCTATTTTTTCTC
Source organism: Pinus albicaulis (assembly GCA_034641835.2). Lineage (NCBI taxonomy): Eukaryota > Viridiplantae > Streptophyta > Pinopsida > Pinales > Pinaceae > Pinus > Pinus albicaulis. Next base: position 1,533,333,887 of record CM076578.1, read on the forward strand.
TTAATTCAACCTTCTCTAGATTTGAAATTGTCGTGGGGTGCAACGGAAGACGGTAGGTAGGTCGCTCATCATCACTCGAATCCTAATAATTTCAAAAAAAATATTTGAACATGATTAGTACAAAATCTATGATATCGATTAGTAAGAACGTTGACAATGCATGATTAATTTGTTTGACGTTGAAATAATTACATTAATATACCAAACAATTATTATTACCATCATTGTCCTGGTATTGTGGCTAGAAGATGCAATATTGTTACAATTGGCAGGGTGAAGCAGCTATCCATTTTCATCTACCAAATGCGCCTTGCGGTACACTGCTCCTGATAAGAGCTTCTGACGTTTTGGAGCTGTTTGATTATTTTGTGCATCTGAACTTGATTCTGAATCTGCATGAACCTACAAATTTTTATACATTATAAATTTTATTAAGCTGATTGACATGGATAAAAAACATAAATTCAATTAGATAATGAAAATATAAATAAAATATGAAGTAAATATTACGTCTCGAGATGGATAGGGAGAACTCTGCGATGGACTTTGAGAAATACTATGGAATGAGCTAGATTTTGAAGAATTGTCCATTCGATATAATTATGATATTTTCTCCCTGCATTTGAGCAAAATCAACAATAAATTTTAGTACACACACCTAAAATTAATTTCGGTGCCTTAAAAATGGACTTAATGTTATCGGTGCTTATGCACAGATAACCACACCGGTGTGGTTTTAGTTACTGCGCACCGGTGTCGTGTTATTAACTGATGCACCAGTGCAGTGTTATTAATTGACGCACTGGTGAAAAAAAACTGCAAATAATAATTAAAAAAAAAAATGAAGCGGTAAATTGAAAAATGGACGGCAAATTATTAAAAAAAATATATAATTTCATAAAACAATTCTTTAAATACTAAACACTTTTCATTATTTCACTATTTTTGCAAAAAATTTCAGCCAGAGATTTGCACGAGACATACCTAAAGCAAGAGAGCACAAGAGCACTGTGGAGCAGTGAAATACTTTCGAACAAAACTATTCTAACAATAAGAATTCCAGACCTCTAGTTATTCAAACCCTGTATCATAGAATTTCAAACGATCTCATGATTAAATTGTATTGTTTTTTCTTTTTTTTTTTACATTTTCTATAGTATTTTTTACGCAGTAAGTAAAAAATTTCAAGTTGTTGTTCATTTTCAGAAACAAAAAACAAAAAAAAAAATCATTTTTTACCCTAAACCCTTCATTCTTTTTGTTTTTTGCCCTTGCTTCTTCCTGTTTTTGTGATTTCAGAATTATGGATTTGCATTTTAAATTTATAGGGTTTTTATTTATATATATATAGGCCTATGACATCTAACTCATGGAATGACTTGCATAGTCGGATCCCAATCCATGTTGGCCCTTGCTTGAATTTAAAAAAACAGAATTTTTTTAATCAGTGTGCCCTGTGTAACCTAGCGCACCGGTGCGCTGGCTTATTCTAGGGCATTGTGCACACTGTTTGATAAAAAATTTGATTTAATTAATTAATTAATTAATTTATTATTTTTATTTATTTATTTTTTAAAAATCTGTGCGCCATATGTAAAATAGGGCACCGGTGTGCTATTTCATTATAGTGCACCACTCACGTAATGTTTGGATTTTTTTTTTGTTAATCGGTGCACTATGTAGCATATAATGCACTGTGTCTCCTAGTTGATAGAGAGCACAGTACGGCGGTCCCTTGTTTGCGCGGGGCTTTTATAATAATAGACCACACTGCCCCCTCCACGACACCATATGCTACAAAAACTAACACTAGACAATTCTTATTATTTTGTCTGTGTTAATCGGTGCGGTGGTTAACATGTAACACACTGGTGCTCCTTGTTGACATAGAGCACCATACGATGTTTTATACTGTTTGGGCGGTGCGTTTATAAGAACATGACACATCGCCGTCGATGCATACATCATTTAAAAGTGCACCAGTTTCTTGATATATTTTTTTTACCTGAAAAGTTGATAATTTATTTATAAAATATATTAATGAATGATATGGTACATGTTTCATATTGATAAAGAAATGACTGACAAGAGATCAATTAACAAAAATATTGATAACACATCAAGAAAAACAAAAAAGGCAAGTTCTTTGTAAATTCTTTACCAAAAATATTATTTTTTAACTATAAGTAAGTTTAACTAATATGTATTATTTATTGTGTATCATGCAGAGCCACAAAATGACGAAGCTCGATAAGATTATTTTTGATCTAGGACCAGAAGAGCGTAAAATCTTGATGGAAAAATTGCAAAAGGATGAATCAGGTGAATGAAAAAAGTACTATCGATCCAATATGAGTATATTTTTTTTAATTTTAATTAATAATATACTTAAAATGATTAGATAATGTGTTTCAAACAATGTTCTACAGGGACCAACATCTCAGAAAAGGAATGTTGTTCTAAGAAAAGAAAAAAAAATAGAACATGCAAATGAAAATGAATTGCTCCTTAGCTCATCTGGAGTGGTGCTTGAGGTTAACGAAAGGGGAAAATTTTTTCACAAAAGTTTGAGGGATCTAGTGGAACGAATGTATAGACGTTCTTTCCACTTACAATACAAAAATTAATCCAATGATTCCAAGAACCAAATTTTATCTAAACTACAGGAAGAGTTTCCGAAGAATTTGTCAATGAGACATGTCAGACTTTTAATAGTAAAAATGTACAACAACAAAAAAGAAGGAATGAAAAAGTAATATTCCTTTCAATGTTTTTCTAGAATTATTTATAAATATTATTCATAAATATCACTTTTGTTAAATCTACTTTTCATATATCAATATAAAAATTAAATAGTTTATTTTCATGTTACATTTTCAGGAAGATTATGAAAATCTCAAAAGATGAACGAGCTGATATCAGAAATATGCTAGTAGGAATGTCTAGAAAGGTGTACAAGGATATGGTCAAAGAAATGGACAAAATTGCATCGCAGGAGGAGCCATCTCAACAACAACGTGCTTCAAATGTAATATGTAATCATTGATATTTTCGATCATTAGGTACAATAAATAAACAATTTAGCATTAAATATTAATTTTCAAGTATTTTCTTGCAGAAAAGAAAAGAAAATGGAACCCATTCAACACATAAAACAGGACGACCAGGAAGAAAAGGGTTGATATCTCAGTTTGTGAGTAATTGTTACTTCCTTATAACAACTTAACTAGATTTCATTTTTGTATATTTCAAGTTGTTTTACAAAAATCATTATTGAATGTCTTCAAATAGGTGCTAACATGCAAAGAAGAACCATCAGACGAATTGATTGACATTGGGTTAAATATGGGTTGTGAGTATATGTTGGCATATTAGAAATTAATTGTGGAATTTGTAAGCATCTATCAATCTTGTTTTACTGAGCTTTGTCTATAATTAATAGAACAAAAAATTCTTTTATATTAAATATATGATTTGTTATGGGGTATAAAACTTGGAGGAAACAAAGTATGGAACTGCACTAATTGATGAAATATTGAAAGATGGCATAGTACATGGTTTTGAAAGAATGCATATAGTTCATGAGTCAATTTTTGCTATGGTACGTCATTTCTTTTCGATTTACATTGATGTATATTATTTAATATTGAAATTTTCATTATTCTCACCAATGTATATACACTCATTACACTTTATTTTTATGTTTGTAGATGGAAGGTGAAGAAGAAGAAAACAATCAACATTGTGAACAAAACATTCCTGAAAATAACCCAAGTCATGGAAGTAGCTCGAGGAATGACATCAGTTCAAGCGAAGAATGATGATCATTATGTTTGGATATCAAAGCAAGGCCTTGTATTTTTTGAAATATTTGTGTGTGAAATCAGACATTTTGTTTAATGAAATGGACATAGTATCCCAATTGAAAGACAAAGGGATACCAATAGCTGTCCCATTTTGTATGACAAAGATTGTCTTATATATATATATATATATATATATATATATATATATATATATATATATATATATATATATATATATAGTCTATTGCGTTCTCCATTGTCGTTGTGAAATGTAACACACACACACACATATATATTAATTTATTCTATTGCATTCTCCATTGTCGTTGTGAAATGTAACACCATTGATTAAATTTATGGATGATTAAATATTATATGAAGAGATGTGAAATCTGATGATATGATATAACAAATTAATCCAAACATCACATTCAAATGCACTAATAAAAATTTAATTGATATGAATATTGTTATAAGATATGTGTCTTCTTTTGATAAATAATGAATTTAAAAAAATCACAATAATTATGATATGATATAACAAATTAATCCAAACATCACATTCAAATGCATTAATAAAAATTTAATTAATATGAATATTGTTATAAGATGTGTCAACTTTTGATGAATAATGAATTTTAAAAAATCACAATAATTTCACTGTCACAGGTCGATGTTTCTAAAAAATAAAAATGAACCCTGGTGTATGTCAGTTACTATACACCGGTGCGTTTGTATGATACCGTGCACCGATGCGTTTCTACGACTTATGGGCACCACACAAATACTAATACCAATTATAAATCTCAGTGCGTTTGTGCGATACTGCGCACCGGTGCATTTATGTGGGACTACACACCAGTGTGTTTGTACGACCTATGGGCACAGCACAAGTACCAATACGAATTAGAACAATCAGTGCATTTGTATGATATTGCACACTGGTGCATTTATATAAGAATACGAACCAGTGTGTTGATATGAGCTATGGGCACCACACAAATCCCAATACCAATTAGAACGATCCCATGCATTGCATCACCTACAGTGCGCCCGATGGGGTTTTAGACCTTTAGGACTTGGTGCATGCACCTTCGACCGCCATGGGTCGACCGTCTAGATGACACGCACCGGTGCAATGACACCTTAGTACAACACCAATGAAAAAAACATTCATAATAACCTCCGTTACCAAAAAAATATGTTGTAGAAAATGTTTTTTTGACAATTTTGGCCAATTTTATAACACTATAAACCTCCTTTATAACCTACGCTAGAAGATCTTTTCCTTGTAGTGGAAAAATCATGACATGAAAAATACTAGTATGACAATAATTTTAGAGATGGTTATAGATGGCCATCTAGATCACTATATGTGTGTGTGTGTACTAAAAAGTCATGATCTGAAAAACTACGAGTATGACAAATCATTTTTGAGATGGTCATGGATGGTCACTCTATCAATATATTCCTCTAAAAAAGGACAAAGGGAATTTATAAAGCCTAACACTGCAAATATCCCACCATTTCATCTCTCATTGACTTAGGTCCTATTTCTAACTTCAAGTGCAAATCCCCCACTAAATTCATTAAGGCACTACATGTATGGGAAGCTTGGTTAAAACCCATAAATTCCTATCTAATAGAATAATATCATTTAGCAACTTAGTTGCAAGGCTAACTTGGGGATTCATAGGTCACCTAGCACACTAGTGGGGATATATAGCTCAAGAGCATATATATAACATCCTCAAGAAGGGTGTAGGACTAGCAGACCCACTACCATTACTAAGCCTGATCAGGGCTACTAGTGCAGAATTCTATGGTGATATTAAATTAGATAAAACCTAGTATGTTGATATATTTCTTTCCCAAATATTATCTCATTCTCCCTTAAGAAAGACATCAACACAAATGCATGATGTAATAATTACTATATAGATATAGAGATGGAGAAAATCATATCTTTAAAAGGTATTATGTTGCATCATGGATACGGATTATCCTTGAACTTGTAAGAAAGAGATTTGAAGTGCATGGTATTTTTTTTTAAGATTACTCTCTTGCAAGTCTATATTAGGAAATATAAAAAACTCTATTGGATGCATGTGTAAAATTCAAGGCTTCTAAACAGCTTGAGAAGCATTAAAAAAGGATTAAGTAATGTCTCTCTAACCAATTCAAAGAAACTTATGATTATGGTTGTTGTAAGTCAAATCCAATCAAGCTTCTTGTTCTACTCGCTACTCATGTTGTTCAATGAAAGCTAAAAAAAAGTAGTTCTCCAAATTTCGCTACCATTTTAAGAAAATAGTTACATTTAAAAAATAAACTAGTCTAAGAAAACAAGTAAATGCTACATTTGTGGCAACTTAAGGCACTAGGCTAATGAATATTTCAATATATATATATATATATATATATATATATATATATATGTAAAGGTTTCAAGATATTAGATTTTATTTTTTTTCATTACACATTGATCTAGCATACTTGACCTTGTTCTAGCTCTAATTTAGAAGTTGCATATGGTATTGACTATTCTCAGTATGACTCTTCTATCGAACTGTCTTCTCATGTAAATTCCACCACTTCTTATGTATCAATATGTTAATGATGTATTTTGGTTAACTTTCCTCACAAAATAATGAACACAAATGACAATTAGCTAATACACCTATCTCGTATATTCATGGCCAAAGATCTCTTTCTACTCAACTTTGCTATCATATTTCCTAGTGTCACTATAAAAGCATGGTGGATTCCTTATATTGTTTCCCATAATATATTTTCCTCTCATTATTAGTCCCTATTTATTAGGTAGTTTGGTAGCCAAATTGAACCGGCCTAAATAGGGTGGATATGACCCACACTAAAGGAGAGAACAAACCATGATAGTATGGACAGGTGGCTTAGTGTTCTCGAAAGTTTGTAAAACATGTTTTTTTGTATCACCTGGTATTTCTTGGATTCTTGGGCCAAGCCATTCTCTTGGGGATGTTGTAAATTGTGGATTTTAATGAAAGAAAAAGTCTAGCGTTTTATTTCCTTTATAAAATTTTGCATGTGTATGATGATGTTAATGTGAATTGATGTCTTGCATATAATGTTCATAACTTGATGAATGAATTTTGATTGAAGTAGAAGTGACAGTAATATTGCTTGCACTATATCAAAGAGTTATGATATTCTACTAAGTAACTAATGGTGTAGATATTCTATAAGTAAAATTATTGTGAGGTGCAATCTAGGTGAAGTAACTATGTGCTCCATAAGGCAAGGGTGAAACATGTTGGTGCCACACGCTCATGGGATCTCGGCATGCCCAAAAGATGCCTTGTGATTGTAGGAGGTGTTAAATTTTCTTAGGGCTATATTGTTCTTTGCTTTAGATAATTAAATTTCATCATTTACATATTCAATTCACCCCACAACTCATATCATTATTCGTATTTACCACATTATTCATCAACATATGAAATTATATAGAAATATCAATATCATCATCAATGTAGCAGAACATAAAGGAATAATATCATAAAAACATTCACACATAGAGACACAAGGATTGGTCGAAGACTAGGACAAAACCCACTATGGGGAAAACCCTTTCAAATTCTTCTTCTTATTATATTTTCATTGAATGATTCGGAAAAAGAGAGCAGAATGATCCATATCTTCAACCATAAGGCTATCCAGTAATTCACTAAATAACATCTAAGAGATGAAACCAATAATGCTAACAAAACCCTAATTTAGAAGCCTTCAGTCAACTGTCACTGTTTGCGATCAACTACCAAAATTTGTGGTCAACTGACGAAATCTATAGTCAACTAATAAAACCAAACCCTAGGTCCCAACCACACACAAAGAGTAATTTCTATGTGGCTGAAACCCTCCAACCGCACGCATGATACTGCGTGCCTATGGTTATGACCAAAATATTCCTATGTCATCCCTGCGGCTGGAACCAAAACCATAAATACAAGTGAGAGCTTCATACCATGTAATCTAAAACTTGTACGAACCAATCTCTGCGACCCAACCTTAGACCTATGTGAGCCAAACCCAAAGAAATAAGAATGATCAAAATTATGATGATGTCAAAATGAGGGGCACTTGACTTGAATTTATAGCCATATGGGTGTCCAATTTATCTTTTGGGCCGACCTCATCTTTTGTCCACATATGGGATTTTCCTCAAAAATACACTTTCCCTTGTCCAAATTAAGCACTTTCGTAGTCAAAATTGGTCCTGTCAAAAAGAGGAATCTAGTCCCATGATTGGAATTTGTCATTGATTTACCAAATTAACACTCCCTCTCAGTTAGGGAGAAATTCCAACTGCATCATGGAATCATCGCAAGTATCCTGTCATCAAATCATATCCTATCTCACATATCTCTTCATTGCTCATCTCGGCTCATCTCTGCTTATCACTGCTAATCTCTTGATTGTATCTACTTATATGTTGAACATTCTTGAATCTAAAAGAATAATAATTTGACATCATATGGGAGCCCAAGGTAGCACCCTCTATCCATCAAGGAGCTATTGCTACCACCCCAAATCATTGCTAGTGGGGATCTCAAAGCTACAACCCAGGAAACATAAGAGAGCTTATCATCAGGGAGACCTGCTCAACCTAGAACCATATCGGGGAGCACATCTCCACCCAGAATTAAATGGCAATGAGGAAAGTCCTATGGGACACTCTCACCTCATGTCCATGACAGTGGGGAAGTTCCTATGGGACACTCTCACCCCATGTCAAGAAATAGGCGAGATACTACTTACCAAGCAAGGATCACAATCATCCCATTATGCAATCAATGGGAGAGATACCACTTGCTATACGAGGCAAGGATCACATCCATCTTATTGTCTATTGATATTCCCAACAATGGCTCTGAAGAGTCATGTGGTAGAACACCTGCATTATAATCAGCTTGGGTTGTACACCTCCAAGCACTCTCTCAACCCATTGGCCAGATGGGGAGTGATATTCCCAACAAACCCACCTTGTGAGTATGATGCGAACTGGGGTATACTCTGCATAGACCAATATATGGGAGAAAAACATCCAACCCAATGGGTAAAAAATAGGGTGATCCCCTATTGTCCAGAGATCCCTCAACCTCAGGATCCCTCCATCCCAATTCCTCACCTTGGGAGCTTAGACAGGGGGGAAGAGTTGGCTCAGTTTCCTCGATCAATCCTACTCTTTATAGATCAGAAACATATAATCATGCTCATATCCATTACTAGCTTAAAAAACTCACTGAAGAGTTCATTCATAATGTATCAATAGTAGCAGTATTATGTTCATGCAGGACAACAAATCAAATATTATATTAGAACAAATATATATTACAAAAGAATACCTTATTCATCCTCCCTCTCATGGAGGCAGCAACCACAAGCCTAAGTTTGACTCATACACCAACATTGTCTCCATATATGAAGATATCTTAGTCCTAGTTGTATATGGGATTCTCTGCCAATCAGATCCCTCTCTTTATCATCCCGATGTTTCATTGTCACATCCAGAACCTAGTCAAAATATCTTTCCTAAGAGTTTCTTCAACCCGCCTCACAACTAGCCATGCTAGCAAAATCTTACAAAATCTCAATTTTTCTTAAAGCTGTGAAATTCTTATCCAAAATTTCATGGCATATCTCATACTAAAGTAACACCCAAGTGTTCTCATCTCATCAATAGTGATCCCAAACAAAATCAATACATCCATGCACACATATATCATAGGAAAAATATTTCAGACCAAAATTTGATCGTCCCATGTAAATATCTCGAAGTGTGCTTGGTGGAAACATAATGTGTATGAAGTGGCTCAATCATGAATTGAATCAAGTTGTTTTATACAAAACACATGTCCGAATGGGTGTTCGCAAGGAACATTAATGCTTCAATCAACTATCGGTTGCCAAGTCATGTTCAAGAATATCTCTGCATAACTTCTTGAAATTCAATTGGAGTGTCTAAGGATTTTCATTTCCTATTTCCAAAAACTCTTCAATAGATTCAAGAGGCCAAATCCCTCTTACTTTTATCAACAGAGGCTCATTACCTGTCAAGAATAAACCATCAATATATAGAACAAAATCAAAGGCATACTTTTGACAAATTTTGAAGTAGAGGTTTGGATCAACACATCTTTCTGGCTTCACTAGGTAACTATTAATGCAGACATACTAGGATAGGGAATATTGCTTCATACAATGCTTTCTGCAAACATAATACTTGACCAAACCAACATGCTCAACCTTACATAAATCAATTCGGTGTAATTAAATTAAATAGGTCAGCTTATCAAGCCTTAGATGCTAAATCAAAGACTAATATCAAAGGCATAAAACTTTATGCCAATATAATTGTGGAAAATTCTTTGTACCATGTGTCAGGTAGAGCTCGCATCCAAATACCAAGTTATGACTTCATCTATTTTCATGTCAACAAATTTTTATTAAGCAATATCAAATTCCATGAGGCTATCCATATAATCATAATATGAATTATTTTGGTCATTATACATCAATGTTTCATTTGTGAGATCAATGTATACTGAATCACAATTATTTATACTTCAACCAATGTGCCAAAGCCAATGATGCCAATACGGAATCACTATTGAATACCAATATTAGTCACCGAAAGTCACTATGCCCACATAGCACTATCATCAAGGCAAATCATCAGTTATCAAGTCAAAAGCCCAATTTGTTATTATTGTGAATTCAATCAATCCATAAGTATAAACATATCTATGAATTATCAAGCATCATGTTAAAAATCCAACACTGCTTATCTATATTAAACTAATCAGCTAAATCTTGTCAAACCCTTGCAACTGTTATCAATAACTATCATATACTAGCTTCAATGATCAAATCAAAATAACATACTGATATGCATACTCTGATCCCCTGCAAACACAAGTTTATTCAACACATTCATATTCTTTATAGTAAGTCAAACATTCAAAATTCCCCACTCATAGGAATTTATATTGTCTGCTCCATATTTGTAGGATTGTCATACTTCAGGTGTGCTTCTGGTTTTATGAATAGGGATTTAGTTTTTGTGTCCTACAGGCAAAACCACACCCATAGGCCTTCTTCTGTGCGGTTGGGAGGCTTATAACCATACCCTTAAGCCTTTTTCCATGTAGTTGGGGCTTAGAATATGAGAAACCTTCTCTTCTTAGACCAATAGTGGTTGCAAACTAACAACATCAGAGATGTGTCTATTCATGTCCAAAAAGCTTACTTCAACAATAAAAAAATATTCTATACATTTAATGCAAATGATAATAGGTGTAGGGATCTTATAGAGAGTTTCTACCTCTAAATGGGAAGTCACTTCAGTCATCATCATTGAAAAAATCAACCCGTCTATAATATTTTCATGCATCAACAAAATAATTAGATCATCAAACTATACCAGATTCTTAGAAATATCATAGTCATAACATATTATCATCAACTACTTCATCATAACATATGAACATGACATAAAAATTTCGTCAAGGGTTAGTGTCAAATAATTAGAACAACTAATAGGAGTATACTTCAAGAATCATGATCACAACATCACTTATTTATCACATAACTCAATCCATCAAGTTAGGGCATCCGGATTTATCAGACTGTCCAATTTACCAAGCTTATTAAAACCTCTACAAGGTCAACAAGAAGATCCTGAATATCAATCTTATTATTACACTTTTATTATCATGCTTATCACAAGCATTAACAATAATATCAAGTTATCATATATAAGAACCAATGTGCTAGTCTTCTTTATGAGATCAAGAAATCCATCATGTCTAAAAATGAAAGATGCTTGTCAAATATAAAGTGCACCAATATATAACATGTTCCATAAATAAAACTTACTTTCATATGCATATATGAGTCATTCATGAAGGTGAAATTCCCATCATACCTTAGTTCTTACCTTGCCACCCAATATTGCACTTGAAACGATATACTATACATACCTTATAACATTCAAATACCTTTGCACTTTGTATCATTTACTTGTCATGGGAAATTGTAGCTCTTCTATTCCTACACTAGTCATATTTTCATGCACCTTAGATGATCCTTAAGAAAGATCCACTTATCACAACCCATCAGGAGGTTAGAAGTATCCAAATAATCAAACACACATGTAGGAAATATAATCAATGATCATATCAATAAGTCTAAACAAAAGTAAAGTCATAGAGAAGAAACATAAATAAAAAAGTACTTATCTTCAATGAGAGGTGATAATCTCCCTCTTGAACCAGCCGTCAAGAGTCATGCTTGTCCATATAACATTGCTGCCTTCATTATATTTCAACCAACTTCATCTACAATCGGGCCTAATTGAGAAATCTATCAAACCTGCCACAAGTGCTATAACATCTTCACACTAATCATGCTAGGGTTTTTAAATTTCATATCTCACACCTTTGTCATAATCCAAGGTTTCTTCCAAACCCTAACCTCATAATATCCATCAAACCATAATATCCAAACTTCTTAGGGTTTCCTTCAAACTCTAGTATTCGTTTCAGTCTCCTCCATCTTCTCTTGCTTCAATGAAATGTTCCTTCTAAGGGGTGATCTCAAAGACTTTTCTTCATCCCAACTCTGATACCATGTTAATTTTGTTGGGTGCGGAGCCTAATTATCTTCCTGATTGTTCAGAGGTTTTTGTTTTAGCCATGTTGGATCCCTGTTCCTAACAGGGCGAAAAATCTTCCCGTTTAATCATCTTCGGGGGGGGGTCCAGGGGGATGGCGGTGAATTTTATGATCCCCCCCCCCACCCTGGCAAGGGCCCGAAGCTAAAAATAGATGAAAATTTGCCTTGTAAAATATTGTAATTTCATAGTCAATATGGGAAGTTAATTAGGTGGACGATCTGATGGTAGAATTTATGTTAATTTAGGGTTTTTTTTCCCTAGAAGGAAACTCTTAATTTATATGATGGAATTGTATTTCGGTTGTGCATGATGATTCTGAGAGAGAGAGAGAGAGAGAGAGAGAGAGAGAGAGAGAGGAGGTTGTGTAAGAATGAAGAGGAAATTATAAAAGATTTGATGTAGGTTTTATCTCTTCATTTTGCTGTATAATACAAAAGGAAGGATTGGTTGTTTCTTTGTGGACTTAGCTCAAATTGGGTGAACCACGTATATTTGTGTCTCTCTTGTTTTATGTGTTTTTGTATTTGTGTTTCTGCAATATTTAATGTATTTCATTGCTTTGTTAATTAATTTCTAACAAAATTTTCTTATGGCTACATTGTTCTTTGCTTTAGATAATTACATTTCATCATTTATATATCGAATTCACCCCACAAACTTCCCACCAATATTGGGGGGAAATCTCATATGGTCCAACCAGGCCTAGCTATATTGTATGGCCTATACTCATAACATTATTCAAATTTACCACATTATTCAACAACATATGAAATTATATAGAAAGAACAATATCATCATCAATGTAGCGGAACATAAAGGAACAATAGAAGAAAAACATTCACACATAGAGACATCAGGATTGGTCGGATACCAGGGAAAAACCCACTATGGGGAAAACCCTTTCAATTTTTTCTTCTTATTAGATTGTCATTGAATGATTCAACAAAAGAGAGTACAGTGATCCATATCTTAAACCATAAGACAATCCAACAAAATAAAATAAAAACATCTAAGAGATGAACCCAATAATGCTAATATTCAAAACCTTGATTTAGAACCTACGGTAAATTGTCACTATCTACGATCAACTACTAAACTCTGCATTCAACTGATAAAACCAAACCCTAGGTCCCAACTGCATGCAGAGAGTGATGTGCACGTGGCTAAAACCCTTTAACCACACATATGATCCTACGTGACTGCAGTTATGACTGAAATACACATGTGTCATCCCTGTGACTAGAAATCAAAACCCTAAACATATGTGGGAGCTTCATACCCTGCAATCTCTTACCTCTACAAACCAATCTCCGCAATCCAACCTCAGATCCGTGTGAGAAAAACCCAAAGAAAGAAGAATGATCAAAATGATGATGATGTCCAAATGAGGGGCACTTGACTTGAATCTATAGCCATCCATGGGTGTCCAATTTCTCTTTTGGGTCGACTTGACCTTTTGTGCACATGTGGTATTTTCCTCAAAACTACACTTTTCCTTGTCTAAATTGAGTGCTTTAATAGTCAAAATTGGTCCTCTTGAAAATAAGAATCTAGTCCCATGATTGGAGTTTGTCACTGATTTGTAAAATTAAGAGGAGGCCTTGTGGTTATGAGAGGTAGTATCAAACCTGATACCAAGAAGTCGTAGAAGTGTTGGTAGTATTTTTATCTTACTCACAGGTGGTTTTATTGATTGCATATAGGTAGTGCCGAAGGAAGCAAGGTCAAAGGAAGATTGAAAAAAAAACTTCCTTTTGGTTTGTAGGTTGTTGGGGAAGGGACTTATGTTATTGATTTCAAGAAGAGAAATAGGTTTTTGCTATTAGATTCTTGGTACAAGTTGCAGTGAGTCAGAAAATATCACATCTAGAAAGAAGCAAGTCACTATGGTGAAAAATAGGTCTAACCCAGTGGACCAAGATGAGGTGACACTATCTGAGAAAGTCCAATATATTGAGATGAATTTGGCATGGATGGTAGCAGGTATGGGAGGCCATGAAATGAATTTGAATAAATACTAGTAGACATTTATGATATTAAGGGGTACATTGAATCAAGGTTCCAATCCATTAAATTTCTATTAAGATAAGCCCAACATTAGGAAGATTGGATGATGGACTTGGAGAATCAGATGAAGTCACTTGTCGAACTATAGGTTGATACCATTGCGATATTGAAGCAAGCTAGAGGGCAGAGTTTAGTTAGTTCATCTATGAAGGTGAAATTAAATGAACTAAAAATGTGTGATGGGACAAAAATCACTAAGGTATCGGGAAAATTCTGTTGGGACGTGGAAAAAATGTTGGAACAAATGAAGGGTTGCTCTGAAGAGAGAAAATTCATTGCAACAACAATGTATCTCAAGGGAACAATGATGTTTTGGTGGAGAACCAGGGTTAATGACTTAGCAACAAGTCACATTAGAGATCGAATTAAGAATTTTAAAGAGTTAGAAAGTCTTTGTACGTGTATTTTGGACCAGTGAATCAAGGATGGGTGGAAAGGAATCATCTAACGGAGCTGAAGCATATCAGTAAGATCCAAACCTATATTAAATAGTTTTCAAGTCTTATGTTGGAGCTTAGATATAAGCACGCGAAGTACAAGTTGTACATCTTTATCAATAATCTGTATCCATGGAAAAATAAGGAAGTTATGAAGTATGGATTCCAATATCTTGTAGCATCCATCACCATAGTAGAAACATTTTGATTACCAGAAAAATGGTAAGCATAAAGAGGAGATGCAAAGTTATAAGAGAAAAAAGAAGAAGAAGGACCAAGAGAAAGGGAATCTTTCAAAGATGGAAAATCAATAGGTGAAACTAAAGAAAAGAAGCCCATATATTGTTGGATATATGGAGAGGATCACTTGTTAAGGAATTGCTTGATCAAGAAGAAGGTGGATTCTTTGGAGTAGTAAGATCCACCTAAGGTTGGGATGTTGCAGGTAGTAGCTGGGTCCTTAGGAGAGTAGAGAGAAGACCTGAATACATAAGTGAGGATGGCCACCATCTTTGAGAGTGAACAAAAGTTTGTGGAGCTACATGTAGAGAGTTGAGAAACAGTGATGTGGATTCTCTCCTCTCACAACTTATGGATATCATGTCCACTTTGAAAAACATAGTAGAGAAGTTGGAAAAGAGGAAAAGAAAATTAGAGTAGGCAGATGAGACTAGGACGGAAACAATGGCTTGGATATGTGAAAAAGGAGAGGTGGCTTGGTATGTTGAGGCCAACAAGGAGGTTGGTACATCAAATTTTAGCCCAGGAGGTTGGCCATAGGATCCAAAGTTTGAGAGAATTGTTGAGGAAGCAGAGGGTAGGATATGGTCATATCCCCCTTTCTTAACTTACATTGTAGGGAAGTATGGAGGGATGCTTCTGAGAGATCATATGGGAGATGAAGGTGGAGGAAACCATGACCAACACTCTTATTCATCTCATTAATCCATGAGGATATGTATCACTATTATAGTAAAATTGCGAGTCGAGATAAAGAGGGTACCTAGGTTGGTGCCTCTACAAAAATAGGTTAATGGAGTTGTGATGATTTTAGATTGAGGATATTGCACTATGAGACATAAGTTCTTATGGAGCTTAGTGTGATGATGGAATTAACTACCTGATTAGATGATCCTCTCGAGGAGATCCAACACATGCTGATATGCAAGAGTGATTTCCAGAGATGTATTCAGAGATAACATCCGAAGAAATTTCATCATGATGACGATATCCATTGCAAGATGACTAGAGGGTTGTGGTTGGATTATTTCCAGGATGATAGTAGCTTTGACTGGAAAGGATTTCAAGCCCTGGATTTGGGCGCCCCTTTAACTAAGGTGTGCGCCATGGGTGATATCTCCATTTCACTATTTGGGATGAACATATTGTAGGAAGTGAGATGAAATATCATGTTGGGCAAGAGTGCACCTACATGAGGTGTCAAAAAACTGACACTTGGGGTTTTCATTGGGCATAGGTGGGCATATTGGTGGCATGATGGATTTTAGTGATCGAACATCAACTTAGTGTAATGATGGGTGAGAAGGCCCAATACAAAACCATGGGAGGAAACATGGACACTCCAAGAGACAAGAAAAGACACCCCTAAACGACTGACCAAATGTTGGAGGATATCATCTTAGGATGAGTTAGATCGAAGGGGAGGGTGCTAAGATGAAACGGTGGTGAGATGAGTCCCCAAGATTATTGAAAAAATAAAATTCATCTTGGTGGCACGATAGGCTGAGACAAGATGGGAAAAAAGAGACAAGTGCCAGCTAAGGGTGCAATGACATGGGTGAGATGAGATGAGGGCACGTTGGTTGAGCACACCAAGACAAAATTTGAGGGTGATCAGGAGAAAATTGAGCATGTTCGAGAAAAATGATGAGTGGTCCCAACCCAAGGCACCCAACAGATGGGCGAACCGACCTGTTCGATAGAAGGGAATGATGGTAAGAGTCGATTGGTGCAAGAAGTTAAGCCAATCAAGACATGGTTTAAGGGAAGAACACAAAGGTTGGAAAAAACAATACAAGTAAGTGGAAGTTGCATGGTTAGAGGATAGAATGAACACAATCGATTGGAATACAACAAGAACATGAGTTGCATAATGAATAAGGGCCCTGCCGAGTGAGGATGTAGCTACACTTGGGAGGAGCGAGGAACAAAGGAAGAGCCGAGATGAAGGCACATGACTATAGTTGTGCATGACCTAAGATCTTTTAGAAATTGAACTGAATCGGTCCGAATAGGATGGAGACGACCCATGCTAAAAGAGGGAATGACCCATGATAGGGTGGAAAGGTGGCCCGATGGAGTTTGAAGTTTGGAAAATACATTTTTGTGTATCAATTGGTATTTCTTGGATTTTTGGATTTGTGGACTGAGCCATTGTTTTGGAAAATTTTGTAAATTATGGATTTTAATGAAAGCAAAAGGTGGGTGGGTCATTTCCTTTATAAAACAATGCATGTGTATGATAACGTTAATGTGAATTTATGTCTTGCATATAATTCTCATAACTTTATGAATGGAAATTTAATTGAAGTAGAGTGTTAGTTTCCTTGCACTATATTGAAGAGTTATGATATTTCGCTAAGTAACGAATGGCATAGAGATTATATAAGCATACTTACCGTGAGGCATAGTATGAGTGAAGTAAATATGTTCTCCATGAAGAAAAGGTGAAACACATTGGTGTTGCATGCTCGAGGGATCGTGGTGTGCCCAAAAGGCACATTATGACTATAGGATGCCTTAGGGTCGTGACACTCTCATTCTAAATAGTGTCCTTGCCCTTATGGAATCTATTTTTTTAAAATATCTACAGACATGGACATGGCATGTTGATTCAATTTATGAAATTTCAATATTGAATGTTATAATATATATGTATAATTTTTTCAATAATTCTGGTGCAATATGTTGATCAAACAAAATGTTTATGGTAATTTCTTCAAGCACATTTTTATTTTGATGTTAAGTTATATTTTTATTTAATATGATATAAGTAGCCATAGAATATTAGTGTGACTCTTATGGGCATCATATATTTTCATGTTTTATGGTCATCTCTAGCAATTCGATAACAAATGGTTGTGACAAAAATATACATTGTTCTACCTACTTTCAAGTTTAATATTTCACTATAACGTCGTTATAGTGAATTTAGAATGTGGTATAAGGAGGTGGTTAGTACATTTAAAAACAATCAGAAGGATCTATAAGTTTGAATTGCAAAGTTATGGTAGATCATGACCAAAAAACTTAAATATATAATTTTACTCAAACAAATTTTATTAGTACGACAGGAGCTTATTTTTAATCTATAACTATTAAAGTCCACACACACACACACACACACACACATATATATACACACTTACTTTTATTTTGGAAGAAACAAATCTTTTATATTCGATTGAATATAGATGACACAACTACTCAGATTTTTAGGCATATGCCTTTTGGATCAATTATTTCCCTCATGATTACAATCATAGACCTCATCTTTGTCCTTCCTACGTATTGTTTACAAAACTATATGTGTGTGTGTGAATGAGGAATATATATGTTTTGATTTTTGAGGGTTTTTTTTGACAACAAGGCTTGAAATCATTATAAAGATATATTCATTATGAGGTCAGCATGTCACATGTAGGAGTTAAACCCCAGTGGAGAGGATACCAACATTTTTCCCAACCACTCGAGCTACATACAACTATTATATGAACAAAATTTCACTATTACATTTGGAATCAAAGTCTAACATGAAATCAATGTTTAAAATTCCAATTAGATGTTGAACATGAATCTCTTGAATATCACTTATACATCAAGGTAGAGATATAAAAAAATTAATGTTTTGATCACTTAAACTTCAAAAAAACCATTATACTCACATGAATAATTTTCTCTTATACACCCATTAAACATTAGTTCGCTGACATAACACCAACACCAAATTGACATTAATAGTGTCAATGAAGTGAGGAACTGCATTAAAAATATATAATAAAAATGCAAATCAACCATGTTGATTTGATGTATAATTAATGCTAGTGGTGTACCTTTGATGAAAAATCAACATTTCTGCTTGTCGATCTAACGTTGAATATGCCACACACAAATGATATAATGATCAATTAAGTGTTGATTGTTTGACATCAAAATTTTTTGGGATAAAAATATTTAGAGCAAGGAATTCAAATTACCAAGACCCTAAATTTTTTTAGTGTGATATGTAACAATGGGTAGCATGAATTTTATACCCTATAAGTTGAAGTACTATGATTTATCCATGCTATAATGTCCTTTTTTAATGCACGATGGTAAATCCCTTCCAGGTAACATATTTGAAACTTTTGGCATGCTTTCCATGATTACATGTAACAACATAGTAATTTAGAGTGACTAATAAAAGGTAATAAGAAGGTCCTTGATGGAACCAACAATTTATATAGATTGTGATTTTATCACTAGTAATGTCAAATACAGATTAGTTGTGTCAAGTCCAAGTGTCTTCATAATATTAAGTAATGTGATGTTATATCAAGAATTTGTGTCCATGCCATAATTATGTAAGAGATAGTGATGGAGGATATAAAAAATTATCTACAATATAGCTTCATATTTTCTAGACAATGCTTTAATGGATTTATCAATAAATGAAATGGTTGAGGTGCTCATAAAACATACAAGAATATTATACTGGCATTGGTTTCAAAATAATCTTCAATGACATTATGTGCCTAAATAACGAGCTCCCTGTTAAAATTAACATAATTATATAGATAATAGTTTATAAGGATAAGAACAAGAGAATCCATGAGATGTAGAAGGGATGATGTTAGTAACTTTTCATTCTAAATGTGAAGATTCAATCATGAAATAATATGAGTTATAATATTTTGAGAAAAGGGACTCCAATCCACCTTTGTCTCCATGTTATGAGAATTTACAAATGAGGGTTGAACACGTTATGTAGAAACAAGACATTTGTTATTTGGATTTTAATAAAGAGGAATGATCTTCATGGATCAAGAAATATAATATATCTTTATATTGTTTAAATTGATCTATTGATTGATAATGAAAACCAAATTGATAGTTACAAATACATATATTCCTAGTGACCTAACTATTAGTGAGATGAAGAAAAGTTTCACAAACGACACCATCGTCACCTCAATTGTATCCACATCTCCCAACTACATTTGTTAAAAATTGATCTGAAAAACATGTTTTGTTCATTAAAAACAATTCAGGTTTCAAAATTCCCTTCAACTTTATAATTTTGAAATATATGTAAAGGATATATAGCCATAAGAATTTGACACAAATAATATTGGTGTAAAAAGTTGATTGACCAACATACCACACTATATTGTACAAGAAAATGGTTTGAATATTCAAAATATATGTCATTTAGAACATGGGAAAGCCCTATGGGATATGCAAACAATATAGATTAGATGAAAAATCCATATTCCTACATGCATTGGTACAAGTTGATTTAAAAAGTTAAGGTTTAATTGCTCCAAGAAAACATACACATATAATAATTCACAAAGAATAATATCTGAATTTGAATATTTTTATCTTAACTTGTAGTTATTTTAGTTTCTCTAATTTAGAAACAAGGAATGAAGGAGGTCAAACAATTGAAAATGGGGGAAGGACTAGCTTGAAATTTACCTCATAATTGCACGAGGTCGCTCCCAAAGAAACATTATGTCCACATGAAGAAAATTGGATTGGCTATAATGTAGGTGAATCCAACCAAGTCCATCCAATAACAATATCACAAGTATCAACATCTGAGAGGCCAACACAAAGTGGGTAAGATATTCCTAAAGGGTAAAAAGTAATGTATTGGTTTGAATAATCTCATAATATATTATTGTATCAGAATTCACCTATAATGGAAGCCACAAATATCTATTGCCATCTAATTTGATATACATATGACTTTAAAAAATAAAGAAAAAGATAAAAGACTCATGGTGTAGTAGTTAGATTACTACCTTGAGCTTCTCATTGCTTTGAGAATACTTTATTCTCTAGTAACGAGGCTAGCCATAAGAAGGTGGAAGCTCATATGGCCCCTCATTGCCCCTCACATCACTCTCATTTACCCTACCTAGTTTGATTACAAAACAATGCATGTACACATCATAGTGACAAAAAATAAAAATTAAAGGAAGAATGTCATGTACCAATTAAAGGTAACATAAAAGTTAATCAGTTGTACTAATTATATGTCTGCTACCCTATCTCATACTACATTTTTCGTCTTCTTCAAAATGTCAATAATTCACACGTTTTCATCGTCTTCTTGATGACCTTATTCACTCAATGGATGTTGTTGGTGAGAATACAAAAGAATGCCTCTTTGCATGCAGTTTAGGACTCACATATAGAATAAATAAAAATCATTTGTAGGTCTCGTTGTTCATATTATACGAACATAAAAATAATATAAGTTACTAAGTGATATGATTGGTTATATGGGAAGGGTTAAGCATCTTTTGTACTTGGTTAGGTGGGTGTTTTGTTGAATACTGAAGGTGAGAGGCTTAAGGAAAAAGGTTCCAAGGTGAAAGGCTTATGTTTATTGGTTGAAGGCATTTTTCAAAAGGTGACGGGCTACTGGCTCCTGACCCTCATTCTCTCACTCCTGTTGGAAAAAGCCCCTGGGTGAAAGGTTAAAGACAAAACACTTGTGTAACTGGTGAATTTATTCACTTATATTAATGTATATGTAAAAAAATATAAGTTACCATTGATGGAATGCAAAATTTAATACAATGCATTATACATATAATTAGTGTGATAAGTACCTAGTGTAGTGGAAATTGTGGCAAGGTCAACCTCTAGCTAACCACCACCAACATCCTCGATAATGGGCGCATAATTCATAACAACATATTCATGTGCTTAAAATAAAAACTATGTGTGTGTGTGTGTGTGTGTGTGTGTGTGTGTGTCTATATATATATATATATATATATATATATATATATATATATATATTTGATAAACCAACGCTTCCCGTGTGTTTCCCAACATTGACTAACTGCCTCTCATGGATCCTCATATCTGGCAATAAGACCGTTGAATAACACCTGCGGCTTTGGTCTAATGGAAATCATGATTCCTAACAAGTGGTATCAGAGCGTAGGTCATGAGTTCGATACACACCTGGCTCGCGTTGGGGGAGATATTGTTGGGCATTGGATAAACCAACGCTTCCTGTGTGTTTTGCGACATGGACTAACCACTTCTTATGGATCCTTATCTCTGGCGATGCAACTGTTGACTAACACCTACGGGTTTTTGTTTAACGACAATCGTGATTCCCAACACAATATATATATATATATATATATATATATATATATTTATATATATATATATATATATATATATATATATATATATATATATATATATATATATATATATATATATATATATATATATATATATATATGTATATGTATATACATACATACACACACACACACACACACACACACACACACACACATATATATACAATTGGCATATTATCTTCAATTGGCATATTGCCAAAGTCAACTGACTATATATTATAACATAAACCAAGTAATTTTGACTTACATTTAAATAGTAGATGAATAATTTAATAATGAAATATTTTATATTATAGTATTTTTATATATATCCATTTTATTTAAAAATAGCCTCCAAGAAACATTATGTCCACATGAAGAAAATTGGATTGGCTATAATGTAGGTGCATCCAACCAAGTCCATCCAATAACAATATCACAAGTATATTTATATGATAGGCCAACACAAAGTGGGTAAGATATTGGTAAAGGGTAAAATTTAATGCACTATATCACTCACAAATTCAAAGTTGAAAATTTGTGTTGATCTAATATTCATTTCGATTTCATTGAACACATCATGATTTACCACTTTGTATTGGTTTGAATAATCTCATAATATATTATTGTATCAAAATTCACCTACAATTGAAGCCACACATATCTATTGCCATCTAATTTGATATACATATGACTTTAAAAAATAAAGAAAAAGATAAAAGATTCATGGTGTGGTAGTTACATTACTACCTCGAGCTTCTCATTGCTTCAAGAATAGTTTATTATGTAGTAATGAGGCTAGACATAAGAAGGTGGAAGCTCATATGGCCCCTCATTTCCCCTCACATCACTCTCATTTCCCATACCCAATTTGATTAAAAAACAATGCATGTACACATCATAGTGACAAAAAAACAAAATTAAAGGAAGAATGTCATGTACCAATTAAAGGTAACATAAAAGTTAATCAATTGTACTAATTATATTTCTGCTACCCTATCTCATACTACATTGTTTTCTTCTTCAAAATGTCAATAATTCACATTTTTTCATTCTCTTCTTGGTGCTCTTCTTCACTCAATGGATGTTGTTGATGAGAATGCAAAAGCATGCCTCTTTGCATACAGTTGAGTAGGACCCACATATAGAATAAATACAAATCATTTATAGGTCTCCTTGTTCATATTATATGAACATAAAAATAATATAAGTTACCACTTATATTAATGTATATGTAAAAAAATATAAGTTACCATTGATGTAATGCCAAATTTAATACAATGAATTATACATATAATTAGTGTGATACCCCGGATGCGGGTGCCATATAGCTTTCTCCCTCGCTTATTAATGACAGGGGCCCTTCGAAATTCAACAGCGCGGTTAGTTTGGGGGCAGGTGGCAAGGTTGCAAGCCTGGAAGCACGTGACCACCAACTCCTCCTCCTTGGTTTTGCGCACTGGAATTAAACGCCCCTTGATCTCGAGGTGCGAGCACTTAATGCTCATCACCCTCGATACCAAAGGGATAATTTTTCTGCTTCTGCACATTAATTGGTTCATTCGACACTATGAGGCTATTTGAATTGTGCCTGGTTCTGTGTATCTGCTGTTTAAGCATCTCTGGTACTCGTGCGCCATGCCTAGGCAACGTCTCCTTTCCAGGCGTGGTGGAGGTCGTGGTGTGCAGGTGGGTAATAGTCGTGTTTTGCATGGGGGAAATGGTCGTGGTTCGTGCAGTAGGGGTAGGTTTGTCGTAGAGTTATCTATGGGGAATTTTGAAGTGGACATCCCTCGCCACATTCGACAGTTAACATATGATATTGAAGCTCAAGGGATTGGTTAGGATATCATACAAGAAGGGAATTATTGGAGAGACAAGAACCTTCTAGCTAGGGTGTTGTGGGTGGAGCAGAATAAAAAGGATGTTATGCGTTCTCTTATCTGGCATTCTCTTCATTTCTTGGATCAATACAGGCATGCCATAGATGTCTTGGCCAATCATGCTGCTTTTTCCTTCCCAATTGGGAGTCGTATATACTTTCTTAGCATAACGCTCCCAACCAAACTTCTTCCTGTGGCAGCAGAAGTCGATGAGATCCTGGCCAAGAACAAGGAAATTCGGTGTAAGGCGTTAAAACTTTTGGAGGCATGTAATACCTCTCGGTCTGGGCCTCTGCTTCCAGTTAGAAAGGATAAGGGCCTCCCTGTCAAGCTGCCTTCGTATTCAAGTGACTCTGAGGACTCCTTCAAAGGTGGCCACTTGTTCCGAGAAGAGAACTCTGATGGTGAGATCCATGCAGAAGCCTTCACTCACATTTCAGGGGGGGGGGGAGATAGACACCAACCCAAACTCCACCAGGATAGCCATTCGCCTTAGCGCTGGCTCTACGTCGACTGCGGGTTTGGTACTCTGCTGTACCTGAATGCTAAGGTGGATAATCTCCCAGACCTTCATGATTATCTGGATGTGGACATGTATTTCAATTCATAGGTTGCATTACATGCACATGTTTTCTTGTTTTAAATATGATCAATATGTATACTTGCGTCAATAGGGTATTTTTTCTTTGGCCTCATGGTCCAGTCTATATGTCTTCAGGGTCTTATCAATGGTTTCCCTATATAGGGCACCGCTTTTTTGGACATGAGATAATTTAAGGGTGCTAGTTTCCCTAGGGTGGGCAACATCCCAACAATGCTTCTATGATGGGATGCAGAACAGGGATTGGCTAATTCCTAGAAGTCACCCTATTTTGAAGTGTACCATTTTTTCACTATATGTTTTTACTTTCAATAGATATAGTCTTTCTTAAAAAACAAATTAGTATGATAAGTACCTAGTGTAGTGGACATAGTGGCAAGGTCAACCTCTAGCTGACCACCACCAACATCCTCGGTAATGGGCGCATCATTCATAACAACATCTTCATGTGCTTGAAATAACATGTGTGTGTGTATATATATACACCCACACACACACATGTTATTTCAAGCACATGAAGATGTTGCTATGAAAATTCTCATATATGTATACACACACACACACATATACAATTGGCACATTATCTTCAATTAACATATTTCCAAAGTCATGTGACTATATATCATAACATAAACCAAGTAATTTTAACTTACATTTAAATAATAGAGGAACCATTCAGTAATGAAATATTTTATATTATATTATTTATATATATCCATTTTATTTTAAAATAACCTCCAATGCCAAATTTGTGATGCCTAACCATTTCCACTTTAGCCTTAGTCGCCTTTGAAGTGTCTTTAAGCTTATGAGAAGTCTGGAGTGCATGCTAATGTCATTTTTTTGGTTAGGTAAAATGCAAAATTATAAGTTGAATGTATATTATTATATGATATTCACCTTTTTCACTCTTCATCTTTTTTTCTCCATTTCAAAAATTTTATCATTTCCTTCTTAGCATCCTCCACTAGTGCATCCCACGCACTTTTGGGAACTTGGGAAGGATGCTCATAATTAAGGTAATTGTTGAGCCCTAAAAATGTCTTTTATTTTTACCAAACTCCACTTCATTCCATCAATATTTTATCATTTATAGGCCTAAAAGATCAATAAGAATGATTAAAATTACTTTAAGAATACATGCAATGACTAACTTGTTGTACTTTTGTGATTTTGTTGTCTTAATGATTTTTGAGCAGTTTTAGCTACAGAATGCAGTCATTTTGTAGCTAGTCATATGTTCCGTAGCCATCTTGGTGTTTAAACAGGTTACATGTGTCATCTGAGGGAAAGACGTATATGGTTAGACTCCAAAACTCTCCTACATCATTCCTTGTCATCCACGAAGGCTAAGTAAAAAACTGGAAGTGATTTTGCACGTGGTCAAAGCTAAAATCCAAGAAGCAGATTTCTATAAGGATAAGGACTCTTGATTTGCCTTCAGCAAATCACGAGTCCTCAACAGGAGTTTTAGTTTGATTTTGATTATAGAAGACACCTATGCGTACTTTTATTCAATATTAGTTATGTAATTGCTTATAAAAATAGCTCGGTGAGCCCGAGAAAGACAGTTGATATTTTAGGTTTCAAATACTGTGACACTCTATTTCTGAGCATTTTTAATTAAAGGAGCATAACTTTGATGCTATTCTGAATACAAATTTAAGGAGTTAAAGATTCTTATGCCAATCTGATAGTAGAGGGCCCCTTCTATCTGAAGAGGCTTTTACATGCTTTCTAGATAAGTAACCTTTAATTCTGTTTTGTTATATTCCTTACTTAGGCAGTTTTCTGAGTTCATCTTTTTGCATTATGTTTTATGACGTTTACTTATGTCGAAGATCCTCATGATATTACAGTCAATCCTTTTCTTATAAGTTGTTCCAATATATCTCTATTACATGAATGAGATCTAGCTGTACTACTTTGAGTTAATTGCATTTTAGTTCTGTTAGTTAGATTTAGAAGATCCTCATTATTTTATAAGTTATTCTTGTTCTCAAGCTTTTCCAATATATCACTATTATATGAACGAGAATTAGTTATATTATTTTGAGTTATTAGCATTTTCTGTTCTGCAATTAGATAAGAGATCCTCACGTTATTACAAACAGTCTTTTTCTCAAGTTGTTCCAAGAAATCTCTAATTCCTGAATGAGACTTAATAGTAATATTGTGAGTTGCAGATTATTTGTTTATAGGAGATCCTTGTTACATTAGGCTTCATCTCTTTCACAAATTGTTCCAACAAATCTCTAATTCATGAATGAGATCTAGTTCTAGTGTCATAGGTTATTTCAACATAGGGATCCTTATTATGTTACAAATGATTTTTTTTCAAGCTGTTCCAACAAATCTCTAACAATGAATAATATTTCTCTGTAATGTTTTAAGTTATTGTTTTCTAGGAGATCCTCATCACATTAGAACTAATCTTTTTCTCAGTTTGTTCCAATATATCTCGAATGAAATAAATTGGACTAAGTTTAATGTTATGAGTTACTTTCTTAGTAGCTTTACAATCCATGGATTAGCATTCTCTGTTTTTTTATCATTCCTAGTTTAGAGTAGATCTTGCAATTAAATTATGTTTTAGTGCATTCAGTAACATTTCCTTTTCTTCCTCTTTGCTATTAATTTAGTTTTTCCTTCTTAGCATAAAGTAACATTAGACATAAAACCAAAAATATTAGAAAAACACTAAACGCAACGAAGTAGGAAAAGGATACTTAGGCACATATGGTGCACTTCACTTCAACAATTTACTAGCCCTGGTCGATAATTTATGCTATCAATTTAGGACACTAAATTGACTAAACATTTTGGCGCTGTTGCCGGGGAAGTGTAACTAGGTAGCATTATTTCCTACCTCCCAAAAACAATGATATGCGTAGAGAAAGAGACTCAAGGGGTAGATTTATCAGAGGCAGAAGATTAATTCCCACAACACCACTCGCTCCACTAAGACCAAGAAGCAGCACACCTCCAACTCAAACCCACATTCCATACTATACTGGTCATAGACTTCCAGAAGTCCTAAGATCAGATATTCCATCAGAGAGATCTCCCACTTCATCTACTGAAGCTGTCATAGAAGAAGATCCAAGGACCCCTACTGAAAACATAACCTTTTTCACCTCCACAGGAGAATACATCCCAGCTGAAGAATTAGAGATTCCTAATGAGGAAGAAGAAAACTATTTCTACAATATACCGTTGGTAGAATAACCAGTAGAACAACTATCTCTTCAAACTAATCCTTATATTAGTTAAGAATAATCTACCATGGCAGAAGAAGAGGGAGGAGAAGTCTTTAATCGAGAACATACACTATTTGGAGGAGGTAGAGGTAGAGGAAGAGGTGCAGAAGGAGAAAGAGGTAGAGGTAGAGGTGAAGAAGGAGGCAGAGGAAGAGGTAGAAGGGAAACTGGAAGCTCTTTTGGGTTCGCTATAATAGATGAAGAAACCAATGCAACTATGAAAAATATTTCACCCTCTGTCCTTCCAAACTTTCATGGACTCAAAAGTGAAGATCCTGAAACCTTCCTATTTGAATTTGAAATCCTATGTAGAACCTATGATTACTTACAAGATGCCCAAAAATTTAAACTATTCCTTTCAACATTGAAAGGAGCAGCATTAAAATGGTTTATGAGTTTAATCACTAGTTCTATTAGGACATGGGAAGATATGAGACAAGCATTTCTAGAGAGGTATTTGGATTACTGTATACCAATCAATCATAAGGAGGAAGTGTTCAAAATGGTACAAAAAGAGGATGAAAATCTGGAAGATTTGTTGGACAGATTTAACTATAACATCAAGAGAGCAAAAATGGAAAGCTTAGACCAAGATAATTTGAAAGCTCTCTTGTTGAAAACAATTAGGGATGAATGGCTAGTTATCCTTAATATGATGGGGAAATGGGACATATCTCAGCTCACATTACCCGAAATAGTTGAATTATGTATCAACCTTTCAAGAGGGAAATCTAAAACTCTAAAAGGACCAAGAGACCCTGCTCTTGGAAGGGCAAGTAAGTCTGCTTCTGGAATAGTAAGTAGGGCAGAAATAGGACATATGCTTGATGAATTCAAATCTGACATTCTAGGGATTCTTAGTGAACAAATATACACCCTTAAGTTAAAAAAAAAGCAAAAATCTGAATCTGATGCCTTAGCAATCTTTTGTCCCAAATGTAGAAAGAAGCATGCCTTGAGAGAGTGCCCTTTGGATGCAAAAATAGTAGAGACTTGTGCAATTTGTTCAGAAAAACATGAGGCCAAGAGTTGTCCTTCACTTCCTGGTCCTAAAGCTGTATTTCAAGAAGAAACCCCTACAAATTCCACAAAATCTCTTAATTTTGTCTCTAGAAGACCTTGGCAGGGACCTGTTGATGCCTCGAAAATCGCTGCAACAACATTGGGGGATAACCACCCGGTCCGGACCTTAAGACAGCTCCTTTTCCGTTTGGAATAGTGGCTCCGACTGGATATGATGGGACCAGTTTCCCGATAAAGAATAGAAATGGGTGAATGAGTGATAATAAGTGGTATTGGATGGATTATTTAATCTATAAACAGCAAATATAAATGACTATTATATCCCGGGAAGTTTCTATTCTTAAGTGCAACGTTTGATGATCAATGTTTATCAATAGGCATATAGATGACACTATTTAATAAACAAAGATATTCATTTAAATAATAATTACTTCATTCAATTAGTTGAATGAAGTAATTGATAAAATATTATTACACTTATCTCAATTTATATCATTGATATATATATATGATTGAAAGAAAAGCATACCATAAACATCCAATAGTGGAAGGAATACAGAAATACTGTTAAAACACATACATATATCCAATGATAGCAAAAGTAATCAAACAACAATTTATATAAAAGAAATGGATTCAGACATAGATAATAGTACCATATGAGCTGCGAGTCATTCCCCAATATCAATCGCTATTTGAGATTCTTCTTTCAACGCAAAAATACTTTCACACAAAGACAGTAGTGCACATTTGCATAAAAGCTTTCTTATCAAAATTAGAATAATTGGTCGAGTTTTATAAAAAAAAAATACACCTGAAGTACAGTAGTGTAACTTCAGATTTTAAGTCATATACAAAACTTTACGACCCTTTCTAAATGCATGAAAGGGTCTATAAATACTAATTCTATCTAAATATCTATGAAACTGAAAAATCCTACTTAATTGGTATCATACGATCTTGAATATCTCCATCATGGCAATCTGGCAGTCGGTGGCATGAATCATCACTTAGGTTGTTCATCTCTAATTCTGAGCTGGCAAATTGCAAGCATCGGCTCCGCTTCTGGTCGTCGGTTAAGGCGCGAATTGAGTTGGGCATCATAGGTGGCGTCCTGCATTTCAGGAATGATGCATCCGATTGCATCTGAGAGGCATTTGAGGGCGGCTCTCTGGCTGTAAGGTTTGACTAAGAACATCCAATAGGTGTCCCATGTCAAACTGTTAATTCCTGCGATTAATCTGCCAGTTTTCTCCAGCTCTGGGTAACATGACTGTTCCAATGTTTTAGCAGATGTCAATTTACCTGGGGTACATTGGGAAATCATGTTAGATAAGTAGAGAGTGTCATTAATCAATTCAACCAAATTACTTGTGGTTAATTTGCATCTGGAAACTGCCCTCTCTGCTTTATTTAACTGAGATTGCCATTCTATAAATAATATCTCTTTATGTGATTCTAGGATCTTTGGCAATTTAGCTGACTGTCCTTCCTCAGTACTTTGCCACTCAAGATAATTGGTCACTGTTTCATCGGCCTGCTCGAAGTCTGCTATAGCATCAGCTGATTTATTACTTAGAGATGTTGTTAAGTCACATAAAGGTTCTGCCTGGGCGATTTGTTGACAGAACAACTTTATCTGTGTTAATAATGCTTTGTTTATTTGTACTGCCTCTGCCCTGAATTCAGCTACCTGTGGAAGATTCTTTGTTTTCTCAAGCTGGGCTGATAGTTGAGAAATCTGCTCATCTTTTATCTTCAGCATTTGTTCATTGGCTGTTTTGAGTTGTGCCAATGCCTCTGATAACTCTTTCTGCTTCTGGACTGCACTCTGATCAATCCTTTGCTTTTCCTCCTGCAATTGTTGAGTTAATTGATTATTGGTTTGCTGTTGTGTTAACAATTGCAGTAATGCCTACTCTGCCTTCTGCCGTGCTTCTGATAGTTGTTCTTGTAATGATAAAATCTCCTAGTCTTTTGTTTTTAATAAAAGACTCACCTCCGATGCCTTATCTATTGTTGCTGCCGAATAGGCTCCACCAAATTGTGATAGTTTTGTTAGGTCCTCAGAGGGGTCAAATTCCTCCTTCCAAACTACATTGCCCGTCACTGTTTGTTCTGGGAATAGGGAAGGCTGATCAGTCCTTCTCCTCTTCCTTTGTCGTTTTACCACAGCTTTGTGTTTCGGGCTATAGAAGACATCCAAGGGAGGAATTTCTTCTATCTGCAAAATAACTTGATCGGAGGGGTCCTTTGGGATTATCTCTACTCCTTTAGAACTGGGTAGGCCGCTGGTTTCACCTGGAACCTGTTTTGAAACGTTCTCCTGTGTATCTGCTACTCTTGATGTTTGGGCTTTCTTTGAACCTTCAGGATTGTTGATAATTGAATCGAATTGCTGCCATTCCTGGAGCAATTCGGGATCAATTCGAGTATCTTGATTTACCTTTATGATGCTCTGTTCCTGTTCTCTCATCTGGGTTTCCTCTTGCACTTTCTCCTGTTCATTTGTTATAACCAGAGGTTCCTTAGTATGTCGCTGTTCAGGCTCGCTTGATCCTGCTGCTGGGCTTGTTGCTAACAGATCTAGGGGCAGAGTTTGCAACCTCTGTGCTCTAAGTCTGTCGAATTCAACTAACCCTTCATCTTGATATTTCATTCTGGCCAGCGATCTAACTTGGGACATTGACTCGGCTGTGGAGAACAGGTCGTCAAAGATATCCTCTTTATGATCAAACTTAGCCAATTTGGCCTGTTCAAGGGCATTATAGGCAACTTTGTCGGGATCAAAATGCCTATTAGGGAGAGTTGCCAGAGTTAAGGATTTCATCTTTAGAGCTTCTTTCTCTGCATGTTTGAGATCATTCAAAGTGTAGACACCACATCTTAGAGGAAAAGAGGGCCAAACCTGCTTTTTATTTCTCTTTAAAGTTTGTGTAACACCCTCGGAAATAATCTGATAGGCTATCTCCCTTGCCAGCAGTTTATCAGGTATGTACAGAGGAAGAACATGAGGCTTGGCTTGGCTACCAAAAATTCTTATATAAGTAAATTTTTCCTCTGCAAACCATCTCCCTAAACCAGTTAAATCAATCCCTGCTTGGTAGGAAATCTTGGGAGCAGGTTTATCAAAAATAGAGTAATGAATGGGTAACATGAAGCCATTGCAGATTTGGTATAAATGGTGCCTATGGGAGGTTTTCCACAATTTCTGATAGTATATGTGAATGGGCATGGGATCTTTTGGAGTCCACCTCCAGCCGAGCACGGGAAATTCAGAATTAAAACACAGGGTGTCCAGGATATAAGCACTGTAGTAGAATGGGGAAATAAGCCTTTCAGAAATGCGGGTCTTGCCTCTGAAATCAAGAACTGCGGTGGCTAATTTGTCGGACAGTATAGTTTCCCAATCCATAATTTCACTATTACACGCTGCCTCCATTAAAGGAACCATTTCTATAGTGAAATTAGAGGAGTCGTGCAAACCCCATAATCTACACATCATGATCCCAGCATAACAATAAGGAGAACATAGAGAATCAACAGAATACATACCGGAAGATTTATGCTTGTGTTTTGCCGGATTTTGCCTCCAATTCCGAATGGGTTCGGATTCAGTTTCGTTCTCATTTCGAAATTTCTCCAGAAATGCCTTGTTGTACTTCTTCTCTGGCTCAGGCAAATGATACATTTGCCTCAAATCATTAGCTTGAAATGAACCGAAGATTCTCCCATCTTTGGTGCAGAAGGTTCTGTCTGTGATTGGGAGTTCCTCAATTTCCCACCTTACTACATCCGTATATGGGAGAATTTGTTCCCGAGCTGCTATCCGATGAAGGAAAGAGTCGGCTAAGTCCTTCAAAGTACCTTCAGATTTTTGAGTCGTATCTACTGTGGCTTCTACTGTTGTCACTTCAGGTTCTTCAGCTTCTATCAAATTATAGGTACTTTTCCAAGAAGTTTTGCCGAGACCTGAACATGTAGTATCAGATATCAATCCTTTCTTTTTATTTCCTGGATCAGTGATGGCTTGTTCTATGGCTGGCGAAGCGGAAGCGTTTGCAGTTTTCTTGGACTTCTTCCCCATTTTGCTTGCATCTATCAGCTTAGAAGAATTCTGCACAGGAGTAAAAATGAGCGTAACACAGAGAATTGACAGTAAAAACCAAATACGGGGGAAATATATTGCGTGATGAAGAATTAACTTAATGTTTCCATGGATCCAAAAGATTTAGACTTAATATTTCATTAAATGGCCGCAAAAACCCGTCAATCATTTAAATGTCCATCACGTCGTTTATTGGTGAAATGATTTGTTTAAGCGTGCCTTGGCCGTTTTGGTGGTTGAGCGCAGGTGAATCTTCATTATAAAGATAAGGCTCTTAATACGAATTAATCGTAATATCCCCGTTTTAACAGCTTTTTCGAAGTTCGTGTTTTGGCTTTATCGCATCGCATCGGGACGAAACGGCGCTTTTCTTATATTAGCATCTCTTAGAATCTTCGATCGCCGATAGCGATATCGCATCGCATCGGGAGCATTGACCGGGGCTCTTTGTTAAAGCATTCATGGTTGTATTGCCGATCGCCGATTGCGTGTTATCGCATCGGTGCCAACCAATGTTTCTATAAGTTATGTCTCCTCTGTCATTGCGATATGCAATCTTGTGATCGCTTTATCGCAATGATAAAAGATTTAATTGTTTATATCCCAAGGTAATTATTGGTTTGTATATGGAAAAGGTTTCTTATAATGTTCTTTATTTCATGTTCGGACCTTTTCCAAAATAATACAAAATTGATACCAATTTAAAAGTAAAAGGGTCCCATTTCATATTATGGTATTGTGAATAAAAATTATATGAAATGGGGGGTTGTTGTAGAGGACAACAATTGGCGATTCGCTGGAAGAAACAGTTATCTCTGAAAAGTATGAAAATACTTAAACTTTTTCAAAATAGAGTTTCAATCAAAAAGAAAAATTCTAATATAACTAAGTATATATGCATTCCAAATAAAATGAAACTATTTCTTGCTAATTTCCTCTCTTTGTTTAAAATTAGATACATTCTAAGTTTTAAATAGGCCTCTATTGGTTTATAATGATAAAACAGAAAACCTTTCCAAAGCAGCTTTTTGGTTAACTCGTCTGTCATAGGTAGAGCCTCTGCTGCCAGCAAACGTTCATAGTTCCGACAGGGATACCTTTTAACCATGTTATTGTCCATTATCCCATCCATTTGAGAGTATGATTAACAAAATGAATTCAAAATATGCTTTCATATTTTGTATTTCCTTTTATTTTTCTGTTATTTTCTAAGATAAAAAGCCATTGTCCTGGTTTCGTGGCCAGCTGTTTGACAATGCCATTCACTAGTAGTAATCTAACCGAACAAGCTGGCTCATGATGAGACCCCTTGTCTTATAATTCTAAGCCATTACCCTGTTTTGGTATGCAGTATTGGTAATGTCGGTTAAACTATTTCCCTATGATCATGGTAAGCAGGCTTGTAATAAGACCTCTTATCTTTTATATAAAATTTTTAGAATTACACTCTGAGTAATCATAAACTTTGGTGAATGGGATGGACAATTTTCTCCTTAAGAGCAAATGGATGACAGGGTAAGAGTTGAAGATGCTGAAATTGGATTAGTTTCTGTTTTGATATTGATAACCTTTTAGTTGAACAATTTAAAAACATAAAATGATTTTCAATACTTCTAAACTTTGAGAAAAGTTGGCAAAAATTGAAGGGTGGCTTCAGAATGCAATTATACCTAGTTTCCTAGAAATTGTTCATCTTGTTCAAGACTTCTATTTATTTAAAAGTAAATATCAACAGTTCTTTCTTTTGAGCAACTTTTAAATACAGCAAAGGTCAAAATAGAAGATACCTTACAACTTTATTTCCTAATGATCCTAAAAAAATTAAATCCTACTTTAGAACTAAAGGAGAAGGAAATACCTTCTCAATTGAAGAATTTCTTTAAGATGAGGCCATTAACAGGAAGAGAATCCTTCTTTCCTGTTAGATCTTGTAACATGAATTTCGAATGGCCTATCTTCTCACTGATCTGAAATGGTCCAAGCCACATCTTTTGGAACTTGGTATGTTTACCTTTATCCTCATGGGCTTTATCCCATTTCAGAACTAGATCACCAACTTGCAACTGTTTAAAACTAGATGAAGCTGAATCAAATGATTTTTTTATTATCTGCTGATGTTTTGCATGAGTAATTTTAGCCTTTTCTCTTTCTTCTTCTAATTTTAAAATTTGATCATGTCTAAGTTGGATAGAAGAAGAGGGGCTTTCTTCAATAAACAGTACTAAGGCTAGAGAAGGAAGTGCTAGATTGGTTGGTAGTATTGCTTCTTTCCCATATACAAGATTGAATGGAGAAGTACCTATGGAGGCCTTCTGTGTTATTCTATCTGCCCATCGTGCGAATATTAAAGATTTATGCCAATTTTTATGATTCTGTTCAATGGTTCGCTTAATTATTTTAAGGAGATTTTTATTGGTAGATTCTGCTAGACCATTACCCTGGGGATAATAATTTGCGGAATATTTTAGTTTAAAACCTCTTTTAATAGCAAACTCAAACATGGCATTACCAGAGAAATAAGATGCATTATCAAAAACAAGAGCATTCGGGACACCAAACCTGGTAATGATGAATTGATCTATAAATTCTATAATTCCTTCAGAGTTGGTTGTTTTTAACGGAATTGCTTCAACCCACTTGGTGAAGTAATCAGTAGCAGTAAGGATATACTTATGCTGTTTAGAAGACTGAGGAGAAATTTCCCCAACGATATCTAATCCCCATTGTTCAAAAGGTTGCTCAATGTTGACTGGTTGCAAAGGGACAGCTGCTTTTCTTTGTCTTCCACTGGAGGTTTGACAACTTTGACATTTCCTTACATATTCGTGAGTATCTCTGAATAAAGTGGGCCAATAATATCCAGCATGAATGATTTTGTGAGTTGTTGTGTCAGCTCCAAAATGTCCTCCAGCTGGTCCATCATGTAGCTCCTGCAAAACCTTTTGTGCTTCAGGTTTTTCTAGGCATCTTAATAAAACTGAATCATAGTTTTGTTTAAAAAGTACATCATCAATGATTATGAAGTTTTTTGCTTTTAATCTAATGGCTCGTTTGTTTTTATAAGAGAGATTAGGAGGTGCATATCCATTTTTCAAATAAAAGATTAAATCTGCATATTGAGATTCAGAATGGGTAATACTTATCTGATTGATTTCTTCCATATGTTCTGTATCACCTGATTCTGGAATGTTGGATGCTCCTGCTAACAATCTGCAAAAACCTTGACCTCTCACAATCTTTTCTGGCTTGATTTCCAAGTCATACTCTTGAAGTGCTGTAACCCAATTGGCCCTTTTTTCACCTAATTCCCTTTGGATCAGTAATTGTCTTACTGCAGAAAAAGGAACTATCACCTTTGTATGAGCTTTTAAAAGGAATGGCCTATAGTGTTTAATGGCTTTGTATACAGCGAAGGCTTGTTTTTCAACTTCGGAGTAATTTAGTTCTGCACCCTGGAAATTTGAACTAAAAAATGAAATCGGTGCTTCAAGGTCATGATCATTAATCTGAGTGAGTACTGTTGCATAAGATGAATCGGATGCGATAGTATACAATGTGAAATGATTAGAAAAATTAGGAGTGTTTAGAGCGGGGGCATTGATTATTGATTGTTTGATTAAATCAAATGCTTCTTTTTCCACAGATCCCCATTTAAACACTGAATTTTTCTTAATCATGCTTTGTAATGGTAAAATGATCTGAGAAAAATTAGGAATAAATCTTTTGACAAAGTTGATCTGACCTAAAAAAGACTGCATGGATTTTTTATTATGAGGAAATGGGATTTCAGAAATTTCTTTAATCCTGTCAGGATCAATATAAATACCATCTTTGGAAACAATAAAACTCAGGAGCTTACCTTGATCAAGAGCAAAGAAAGATTTTTTAGGATTGAGTGAGATACCATATCTTTTGCAGCGTTGAAAAATTTGATTTAAGTCGCACAAATGATTGGATCTCTTTTTAGAAAATACAGTAATATCGTCTAGATAGACAACTACTGTTTTATTAATCAATCCTTTGAAAGCGATATCCATTGCTCTTTGGAATGTAGCCCCTGCATTAATAAGTCCGAAAGGCATTTTCTGATAAGCATAAGTTCCCCATTTTGTTCTGAATGTAGTTTTAAGTCTGTCATCAGGATGAACCAAAACTTGGTTATATCTTGAAAAACCATCTAAAAAGGACATTAATTCAGAGCCTGCTACTGATTGGAGTATCTGCTCCATAGTAGGTAATGGGAAGTTATCTTTAAGGCTTGCTTTATTCAGATTTCTGAAATCTATACAAATCCTAATGTCGCCATTTTTCTTTCTGACAGGCACAATATTAGAGACCCAGTTTGAGTGTCGAACGGGAAAAATGATCTTAGCTTTCAAGAGTTTATTGAGTTCTGATTTTATTTGACTCTCTAAGTTTGGATGTATTTTTCTTAATTTCTGCTGAACTGGTTTCTGATTGGGAAGCATTGGAATGGTATGCTGGATAATAGTTGTATCATACGTCTTTAGATCATCATATTTCCAAGCAAAAACATGTTTATGTTTCTTTAAAAGTTTAATGAATGCTTCTTTTTCTTCTACAGAAAGTCCTAATCCTAGATTAACGTTTTGAGGATTTTGTTCAGTGCCAAGGTTTATCAATTCAAATCTTAAAGTAGAGCTTTGGAGCTTTGGATTAGTTACAGGTTTAAATCTGTCTTTAATATCATAAAGATCCTCAAGCTTCACCACAGGCTTTGGAATCGAATTTTCCTCGGATTTACCTCTCATTTGAAGGTCATGTTCGCTTTCCTCAATGATCTGGTCATCATAGGACTTTTCTGAAGTTAAAAATTGTAAAATGTCTTCATCGTGATTAAAAACTCTCCAATTAGTGACATTGTCAGGAATTGATGGCCTAAAAAGTAGTTCTATTGAAAATCTATCTGGGCTATAATCTTCGGAGGGTATGAGTCTGGAGGCAACATTGGCTAGCAAGTCTGCTGCTGAATTTTGAGACCTAGGGATAGAAGAAATATTGAATGCAGAAAAGTACGTGGTGAGTTCTTGTACCAGCAATTGATAATGTTTGAGGTGATTTGAAAGACAGTGAATTGTATTTCTCACCTGTTTGACAATAATTTCAGAATCGCCGAATACCTTCAAATATTGCACTTTAAGGCCAATTGCTTTATACAGACCTTGGATTAAGGCTTCATACTCGGCTGTATTGTTTGTGCATTCA
Organism: Pinus albicaulis; assembly: GCA_034641835.2. Classification (NCBI taxonomy): domain Eukaryota; kingdom Viridiplantae; phylum Streptophyta; class Pinopsida; order Pinales; family Pinaceae; genus Pinus; species Pinus albicaulis. Next base: position 1,533,372,396 of record CM076578.1, read on the forward strand.
AATTCTAACCTACAGGACAGCATTGTTTTTTCTCCTTGCGGGCTAACCAAAATACATCCTGCTCCTGAACCTTCGTTAGATTTAGAGCCGTCAAAATATAAAGACCAAAATAAAGAAGTATTAACAATCTTATTTACAGTTTCCCCAGTATCGCTAAAACATCTTGACCTATCAGTTTGTGAATAGTTTTCAATCTGTGATGTTAAACTGTTTACTGAGAAAGGGGATGGTTGGGCAGTGAGATTTCCAAAAAATGACTCTGATGAATAATTTCCCAAGATGTTGTTATTAAATGCAATTGGTTGATTTTCCTGTTCAAAATCTGTTACAGTATGGGTCATGTGTTTCTCTCGATTGATTTTTATTTGATTTGGCTTTCCCTTATAGGGTAACCACATGTGAGACCAATCAGTAGAAATATACCCATGGAGCTTTTCAGACCAATCCCTACTCAAAATCAAACCATAAAATTCAGGTATATCAGCTATCAAGATATCAATTCGTTGAACTACCCGTGGATCAGCTGCTAACCTGATAGTTACAGAGTTAATCTCTCCTAAAACCTAGACCTTGGTTCTGTCTAACTGTACAATGTGTATGGAAGACTTTTGGGGTTCTATGTTCAGCTTGGAACAAACTGAAGCTGGCATTATATTGGATGATGCCCCTGAGTCAATCAAACAATTGTGTAGGTTTTTGTTGTAGATCTCAAAAGTCAAAAGGAAGGGTGGAGTATGAGAATTTGATCTATCCCCAATCAGGACTGAATCAGTAGCTTCTATCATACCAGAAGGTGGTTGACCAGAATCATTTGCAGCTTTAGCACTGGGAAGAGGTGAACAGGGAACAGCATTCAATTCTTTGAGAAGCAATTTCTGCTGATGTTTTAATTTACTAAGTTCAAACATAGTAATGTTTGCCTTGGTTTTCTTCATATCATCAATAATATTGTAATCCATTGAATCGGATACTACTAATGTTTTGGATGTTGGAGGAGTACTTGAAGTTGAAGGTGGGTTTTGGGGGACTGCTGCGGGTGATTTCTTTGTAGGTACTTTTTCTTTTGTTGTAGCAGCACCAGCACTCCGTTTCTTTGAAGTTGTCTGAACAGGTTCGGAAGTACCTTTACTCCTAGTAGAGACAGGTAAAGCTTCTTCATCATTATCTGTATCGGAGTTGGGCAGTATAAAATCCCACATGCCATGGCATTCAACAACTTCTTCTTCATCATCAGTTGGTGAGATTGTTTCCTCTTCTTCTTCTTGATATGAATCTGCATAAGATATGATATTTGGTGGTTTTGATTCGGTTTTCTTATAATTCTTAAAGGGCCTTTTGGTTGAAGTTTCAGTGACTTGTTTCTTGATTTCAATCATTTCATTTGACATAGTCTTGAGGACCTTTTGGAGGCCTTCCATATCATATGGATCTTTCGAGATTTTCTTCTTTGAGTCTTCTTTGAATGAAACTTTTTTGGTTTTTCTTTCCTCAAGCGCTGCTTTCTTTTCTAGAGCATTAATACGTTTTTCCACAGCAAGTGCTTCTTTCATGTTTTCAGCAAGTGTTGGTTTTGCGGCCCTGTCTACAAAAATAGCTATGTTGGCAGGTAGGGCAGTAATATACCACTCACTTCTGATTTGTTCACTTGGTTTGGAAGTCGTTGGGATTTTATTCAAAAGTTTATTGAAACGAGCATTAAATTCTTTAATGGGTTCCCTATGCTCTATCCTAAGATTGGAGAGATCATTTATTAGTGTAGCTAAAGATCTATCGTCTCCATACTTAGTGAGAAACTTTTCTTGGCAAATGTCCCAACTGGTAATAGAATCAGAAGGCAGGGAAAAATACCAGGATCCTGCTGATCCTTGCAATGTATAAGGAAAAAGCCTAACAACGACATCTTGCTCAGTTACTCCCTTCAAATTAACTGCTAACATGAAGTTATTGATATGTTCCTCAGCTTGGGTTCCATTTTCTGGATTAAACTTGGGTAGCCATTTTTCAGGAGCATCTGGTAATGCATGTAATGGTGCGGGCATATTGACTGCACCAGGTCTGGTCCATGGATCTGCCATTGTAATACCAGTGGTGGATGATACTGTTGTTGAAATTCCAGATGTTTGGGAAGGAATTGATGTTGAGGAGTGAGAAGTTTGAGATGTTGAAGTTGCAAGTTCCTGGTGAACAACAATATGTAATGAGGGAGTGGATGGTTGACTTCGCACTGGGGAAGATGAGATGGAGGATGTGGATGAAAGTGCTTCACTGTCAGAATCTTCAGTGTTTTTCTTTGCCCTTTTTCTTTTAGGTAAAGGGAATTCAGTAGGTTCAATACTGAGCTTTTCACTCTGAAGTCTAGTGAGAGGGTGAGGTAGATTGAATTGCGAAGTCTCACTGCTTTGAGATAGCTCAGATTTCTGTGGTGAAATCGAGAAACTCTGAAGTTTATGGATGAGAGACTGAACTTCAGGAGATTCAAGACTTAATTGTTCTGAAGTATGGTGGGTTTGAGCAGTGATAGTGGATACCTCTTCTTCTTGCTTGGATGCTGAAGAATCAGCATGCAATTGGGAAGTACGAGGTGATGCGGAGGGATAATTACTCTTAGAATGGTTTGCAGACTTAGGTTTGCTTGCCATTCACAGTTGATGGCCCTCCTTCTAGCGCCAAAAATGTTGATGCCTCGAAAATCGCTGCAACAACATTGGGGGATAACCACCCGGTCCGGACCTTAAGACAGCTCCTTTTCCGTTTGGAATAGTGGCTCCGACTGGATATGAAGGGACCAGTTTCCCGATAAAGAATAGAAATGGGTGAATGAGTGATAATAAGTGGTATTGGATGGAGTATTTAATCTATAAACAACAAATATAAATGACTATTATATCCCGGGAAGTTTCTATTCTTAAGTGCAACGTTTGATGATCAATGTTTGTCAATAGGCATATAGATGACAATATTCAATAAACAAAGATATTCATTTAAATAATAATTACTTCATTCAATTAGTTGAATGAAGTAATTGATAAAATATTATTACACTTATCTCAATTTATATCATTGATATATATATGATTGAAAGAAAAGCATACCATAAACATCCAATAGTGGAAGGAATACAGAAATACTGTTAAAACACATACATATATCCAATGATAGCAAAAGTAATCAAACAACAATTAATATAAAAGAAATGGATTCAGACATAGATAATAGTACCATATGAGCTGCAAGTCGTTCCCCAATATCAATCGCTATTTGAGATTCTTCTTTCAACGAAAAAATGCTTTCACACAAAGACAGTAGTGCACATTTGCATAAAAGCTTTCTTATCAAAATTAGAATAATTGGTTGAGTTTTATAAAAGAATACACCTGAAGTACAGTAGTGTAACTTCAGATTTTAAGTCATATACAAAACTTTACGACCCTTTCTAAATGCATGAAAGGGTCTATAAATACTAATTCTATCTAAATATCTATGAAACTGAAAAATCCTACTTAATTGGTATCATACGATCTTGAATATCTCCATCATGGAAATCTGGCAGTCGGTGGCATGAATCATCACTTAGGCTGTTCATCTCTAATTCTGAGCTGGCAAATTGCAAGCATCGGCTCCGCTTCTGGTGGTCGGTTAAGGCGCGAATTGAGTTGGGCATCATAGGTGGCGTCCTGCATTTCAGGAACGATGCATCCGATTGCATCTGAGAGGCATTTGAGGGCGGCTCTCTGGCTGTAAGGTTTGACTAAGAACATCCAATAGGTGTCCCATGTCAAACTGTTAATTCCTGCAATTAATCTGCCAGTTTTCTCCAGCTCTGAGTAACATGACTGCTCCAATGTTTTAGCTGATGTCAATTTACCTGGAGTACATTGGGAAATCATGTTAGATAAGCAGAGAGTGTCATTAATCAATTCAACCAAATTACTTGTGGTTAATTTGCATCTGGAAACTGCCCTCTCTGCTTTGTTTAACTGAGATTGCCATTCCATAAATAATATCTCTTTATGTGATTCTAGGATCTTTGGCAATTTAGCTGACTGTCCTTCCTCAGTACTTTGCCACTCAAGATAATTGGTCACTGTTTCATCGGCCTGCTCGAAATCTGCTATAGCATCAGCTGATTTATTACTTAGAGATGTTGTTAAGTCACATAAAGGTTATGCCTGGGCGATTTGTTGACATAACAACTTTATCTGTGTTAATAATGCTTTGTTTATTTGTACTGCCTCTGCCCTGAATTCAGCTACCTGTGGAAGATTCTTTGTTTTCTCAAGCTGGGCTGATATTTGAGCAATCTGCTCATCTTTCATCTTCAGCATTTGTTCATTTGCTGTCTTGAGTTGTGCCAATGCCTCTGATAACTCTTTTTGCTTCTGAACTGCACTCGGATCAATCCTCTGCCTTTCCTCCTGCAATTGTTGAGTTAATTGATTATTGGTTTGTTGTTGTGTTAACAATTGCAGTTCTGCCTGCTCTACCTTTTGCCGTGCTTCTGATAATTGCGTTTGTAACAAGAGAATATCCTGGTCTTTTGTTTTTAATAAAATACTTACCTCCGATGCCTTATCTATTGTTGCTGCTGAATAGGCTCCAGCATATTGTGATAGTTTTGTTAAGTCCTCAGAGGGATCAAATTCCTCCTTCCAAACTACATTGCCCGTCACTGTTAATTCTGGAAACAGGGAAGGCTGATCAGTCCTTTTCCTCTTCCTTTGTCTTTTTACCACAGCTTTATGTTTCGGGCTATAGAAGACATCCAAGGGGGGAATTTCTTCTATTTGCAAAATAACTTGGTCAGAGGGGTCTTTTGGAATTATCTCTTTTCCTTTAGAACTGGGTAGGCCGCTGGTTTCATCTGAAATCTGTTTTGAAACGTTCTCCTGTGTGTCTGCTACTCTTGATGTTTGGGCTTCCTTTGAACCTTCAGGATTGTTGATAATTGAATCGAATTGCTGCCATTCCTGGAGCAATTCGGGATCAATTTGAGTATCTTGATTTATCTTTATGGTGCTCTGTTCCTGTTCTCTCGTCTGGGTTTTCTCTTGCACTTTCTCCTGTCCATTTGTCACAACCAGAGGTTCCTTAGTATGTCGTTGTTCTGGCTCGCTTGATCCTGCTGCTGGGCTTGTTGCTAACAGATCTAGGGGCAGAGTTTGCAACCTCTGTGCTCTAAGTCTGTCGAATTCAACTAATCCTTCATCTTGATATTTCATCCTGGCCAGCGATCTAACTTGGGACATTGACTCGGCTGTGGAGAACAGGTCATCAAACATATCTTCTTTATGATCAAACTTTGCCAATTTGGCCTGTTCAAGGGCATTATAGGCAACTTTGTCGGGATCAAAATGCCTATTAAGGAGAGTTGCTAGAGTTAATGATTTCATCTTTATAGCTTCTTTCTCTGCATGTTTGAGATCATTCAAGGTGTAGACACCACATCTAAGAGGAAAAGAGGGCCAGACCTGCTTCTTATTTTTCTTTAGAGTTTGTGTAACGCCCTCGGAAATAATCTGATAGGTTATCTCCCTTGCCAGCAGTTTATCAGGTATGTACAAAGGAAGAACATGAGGTTTGGCTTGGCTGCCGAAAAATCTTATATAAGTAAATTTTTCCTCTGCAAACCATCTCCCTAAGCCAGTTAAATCAATCCCTGCTTGGTAGGAAATCTTGGGAGCAGGTTTATCAAAAATAGAGTAATGAATGGGTAACATGAAGCCATTGCAGATTTGGTATAAATGATGCCTATGGGAGGTTTTCCACAATTTCTGATAGTATATGTGAATGGGCATGGGCTCTTTTGGAGTCCACCTCCAGCCGAGCACGGGAAATTCAGAATTAAAACACAGGGTGTCCAGGATATAAGCACTATATTAAAATGGGGAAATAAACCTTTCAGAAATGCGAGTCTTGCCTCTGAAATCAAGAACTGCGGTGGCTAATTTGTCAGACAGTATAGTTCCCCAATCCATAATTTCACTATTGCACGCTGCCTCCATTAAAGGAACCATTTCTATAGTGAAATTAGAGGAGTCATGTAAACCCCATAATCTCCACATCATTATTCCAGCATAGCAGTAAGGCGAACATAGAGAATCAACAGAATACATACCGGAAGACTTATGCTTGTGTTTTGCCGGATTCTGCCTCCAATTTCGAATGGGTTCGGATTCAGTTTCGTTCTCACTTCGGAATTTCTCCAGAAATGATTTGTTGTACTTCTTCTCAGGCTCAGGCAAATGATACATCTGCCTCAAATCATTAGCTTGGAATGAACTGAAGACTCTCCCATCTCTGGTGCAGAAGGTTCTGTCCGTGATTGGGAGTTCCTCAATTGCCCACCTTACTACATCCGTGTATGGGAGAATTTGTTCCCGAGCTGCTATCCGATGAAGGAAAGAGTTAGCTAAGTCCTTTAAAGTACCTTCAGATTTCTGAGTGGTATCGATTGTGGCTTCTACTGTTGTTGCTTCGGGTTCTTCAGCTTCTATCAAATTATAGGTACTTTGCCAAGAAGTTTTGCCAAGACCAGAACATGTAGTATCGGATATCAATCCTTTCTTTTTGTTTCCCTGATCAGTGATGGCTTGCTCTATAACTGGCGAGGCGGAAGCGTTTGTAGTTTTCTTGGACTTCTTCCCCATTTTGCTTGTATCTATCAGCTTAGAATTCTGCACAGGAGAAAAATGAGCGTAACGCAGAGAATTGATAGTAAAAACCAAACACGGGGGAAATATATTGCGTGATGAAGAATTAACTTAATGGTGCCATGGATTCAATCTGAAAAAGATTTTAAACTTAATATTTCATTAAATGGCCGCAAAAACCCGTCAATCATTTAAATATCCATCACGTCGTTTATTGTTGAAATGATTTGTTTAAGCGTGCCTTGGCCGTTTTGGCGGTTGAGCGCAGGTGAATCTTCATTATAAAGATAAGGCTTTTAATATGAATTAATCGTAATATCCCCGTTTTAACAACTTTTTTGAAGTTTGTGCTTTGGCTTTATCGCATCGCATCGGGAAGAAATGGCGCTTTTCTTAGGTTAGCATCTCTTAGAATCTACGATCGCCGATGGCGATATCGCATCGCATCGGGAGCATTGACCGGGGCTCTATGTTAAAGTATGCATGTATTGCCGATCGCCGATTGCGTGTTATCGCATCGGTGCCAACCAATGTTTCCATAAGTTCTGTCTCCTCTGTCATTGCGATATGCGATCTTGCGATCGCTTTATCGCAATGATAAAATATTTAATTGTTTATATCCCAAGGTCATTATTGGTTTGTATATGGAAAAGGTTTCTTGTAATGTTCTTTATTTCATGTTCGGACCTTTCGAAATAATACAAAATTGATACCAATTAAAAGTGAAAGGGGTCCCATTTCCTTATTATGGTATTATGAATAAGAATTATACAAAAATGGGGGGTTGTTGTAGAGGACAACAATTGGCGATTCGCTGGAAGAAACAGTTATCTCTGAAAAGTATGAAAATACTTAAACTTTTTCAAAATAGAGTTTTAATCAAAAAGAAAATTCTAATATAACTAAGTATATATGCATTCCGAATAATATGAAACTATTTCTTGCTAATTTCTTCTCTTTGTTTAAAATTAGATACATTCTAAGTTTTTAATAGGTTCTCTCATTTGAAGGTCATGTTTGCTTTCTTCAATGATCTGGTCATCATAGGACTTTTCTGAAGTCAAAAATTGTAAAATGTCTTCATCGTGATTAAACACTCTCCAATTAGTGACATTGTCAGGAATTGATGGCCTAAAAAGTAATTCTATTGAAAATCTATCTGGGCTATAATCTTCGGAGGGTATGAGTCTGGAGGCAACATTGGCTAGCAAGTCTGCTGCTGAATTTTGAGACCTAGGGATAGAAGAAATATTGAATGCAGAAAAGTGCGTGGTGAGTTCTTGTACCAGTGACTGATAATGTTTGAGGTGATTTGAAAGACAATGAATTGTATTTCTCACCTGTTTGACAATAATTTCAGAATCGCCGAATACCTTCAAATATTGCACTTTAAGGCCAATTGCTTTATACAGACCTTGGATTAAGGCTTCATACTCGGCTGTATTATTTGTGCATTCAAATTCTAATCTACAGGACAACATTGTTTTTTCTCCTTGCGGGCTAACCAAGATACACCCTGCTCCTGAACCTTCGTTAGATTTAGAGCCGTCAAAATATAAAGACCAAAATAAAGAAGTATTAACAATCTTATTTACAGTTTCCCCAGTATCACTAAAACATCTTGACCTATCAGTTTGTGAATAGTTTTCAATCTGTGATGTTAAACTGTTTACTGAGAAAGGGGATGGTTGAGCAGTGAGATTTCCAAAAAATGACTCTGATGAATAATTTCCCAAGATGTTGTTATTAAAAGCAATTGGTTGATTTTCTTGTTCAAAATCTGTTACAGTATGGGTCATGTGTTTCTCTCGATTGATTTTTATTTGATTTGGCTTTCCCTTATAGGGTAACCACATGTGAGACCAATCGGTAGAAATATACCCATGGAGCTTTTCAGACCAATCCCTACTCAAAATCAAACCATAAAATTGAGGTATATCAGCTATCAAGATATCAATTCGTTGAACTACCCGTGGATCAGCTGCTAACCTGATAGTTACAGAGTTAATCTCTCCTAAAACCTGGACCTTGGTTCTGTCTAACTGTACAATGTGTATGGAAGACTTTTGGGGTTCTATGTTCAGCTTGGAACAAACTGAAGCTGGCATTATATTGGATGATGCCCCTGAGTCAATTAAACAATTGTGTAGGTTTCTGTTGTATATCTCAAAAGTCAAAAGGAAGGGTGGAGTATGAGAATTTGATCTATCCCCAATCAGGACTGAATCAGTCGCTTCTATCATACCAGAAGGTGGTTGACCAGAATCATTTGCAGCTTTAGCACTGGGAAGAGGTGAACAGGGAACAGCATTCAATTCTTTTAGAAGCAATTTCTGCTGATGTTTTAATTTTCTAAGTTCAAACATAGTAATGTTTGCCTTAGTTTTCTTCATATCATCAACAATATTGTAATCCATTGAATCAGATACTACTAATGTTTTGGATGTTGAAGGAGTACTTGAAGTTGAAGGTAGGTTTTGGGGAACTGCTGCGGGTGATTTGAGACATTCTTAAATACGCATGGGAGTACACTGATATGAAAGGGATAAACCCTAAGACTTGCACTCATCACATCTATATAGACGAAAATTTTAGACCAATCAGACAACCTCAGAGAAGGATGAATCCAAACCTTAGGGAGATTGTTAAAGAAGAATTGCAGAAATTGTTAAATGTCAACTTTATTTATCCCATTTCAGATAGTCAGTGGGTTTCTCCTTTGGTAATTGTACCAAATAAAAATAGTAAATGGAGGGTATGTATTGACTACTAGGAATTAAACAAAGCCACTCTTAAAGATCATTTTCCCCTACCTTTTATAGATAAGGTGTTAGACACATTAGCTGGCAAAAAGTACTTTTCATTTTTAGATGGGTTCAGTGGTTATAATCAAATTCAAGTAGCACTTGAAGATCAAGACAAAACCACATTTACCTGTTCCTGGGGTACCTATTCCTACCGAGTATTGCCATTTTGACTATGCAATGCACCTGCAACATTTCAAAGGGCAGTATTAGGAATATTTTCAGATCTAATACATGACTGTGTAGAGGTATATATGGATGACTTCACAGTCTATGGAAACACATTTGAAGAAGCCTTAGAAAACTTGGAAAAAGTTCTAAAGAGATGTAAAGAAGCAAATCTTTCATTAAGTCATGAGAAGTGTTTCATGATGTTTACTGAAGGGATTGTTCTAGGGCATCACATTTCAGGAGATGGGATCAAATTTGATGAGTCAAAAGTTGAAGTAATCTCTAACTTATTAGTTCCAAGTTGTCAAAAAGATGTTAGGACTTTTCTAGGATTTACAGGGTATTACAGAAGATTTATGGAAAACTTCACCAAGATAGCATCTCCACTTTTCAAACTACTTACCAAGGACTATGAATTCAAGTGGAATCCTGACTGCCAGTTAGCCTTTGAGACCCTGAAAACAAAAATCTCTGAAGCACCTATTTTGAGGGGACCTAACTGGAAATTACCTTTTCATATTTCGACAGATTCCTCAGATACAAATTTAAGAGCTATATTGGGACAAAAAGACCTGATTCCTTATGCCATCTACTATACAAGTAAAAATTTGACTCCTTCAGAGTTAAATTATACTGTAACTGAAAAAGAGTTCTTAGCTGTTGTTCATGCCATAAACAAATTCAGACATTATATAATAGGCTATGAAACTTTTGTTCACAAAGATCACTCTGCAATTAGATATTTAATGAACAAATCAATTACTAATGGCAGAGTCATAAGATGGTTATTGATTTTACAGGAATTTAACATCACCATTCTAGATAGGCCTGGAAAACAAAATACAGTAGCTGATTTCCTATCTAGACTCCAAAGCGTTAAAGAAAATACTCTAGTTGAAGATCAATTCCTTGATGAATATCTTTTTGCAATTTCTACTCAAATTCCTTGGTTTGCTGACATTGCCAATTATCTAGTTTCAAAAAAATTTCCTTCAATTATGAATGCAAGAGATAAAAGAAAGATTATTTATGACAGTGAAAAACATTCATGGGTTGCTAATGAGTTATACAAAACAAGTCCAGAATTTATTATTAGGAGATGTGTTTGAGAAGACGAGATGCCTGAGATTCTCAAGGCATGTCATGATGAACCTTGTGGTCGACACTTTGCTAATAAAATGACAGCTTATAAAATCCTTCATTTAGGATATTATTGGCCATCCCTCTTTAAAGATGCTAAAGAGTATGTCAAAAGGTGTGACAACTGCCAAAGGGTAGGGAAACCTTCTCCTTCAGGGGAGATGCCATTACAGCCTCAGGTACATATTGAACCTTTTGAGAAATGGGCTTTAGATTTTGTAGGACCTATTAATCCTCCATCAAGACAAAATAAATATATATTAGTTTGCATTGATTATGTTACCAAGTGGGTAGAGGCCAAGCCATTACTTTCTGCTACTGAAACATCTGTAGTTAATTTTCTTTTTGAGGATATTTTTACTCGTTTTGGTGTCCCAAGAGAAATTGTTACAGATCAAGGAGCTCAATTCACATCGAAGTTGGTGGAACAAATGGTAGAGAAGTACAAAATCAGACATAGAAAATCCACTCCCTACCATCCACAAGCAAATGGCCAAGTGGAATCTACCAATAAGGTCATTGAAGGGATCCTAACAAAGACTGTTCATTTACATAGAAGAGATTGGGCAGACAGGCTTCCTGAAGCCTTGTGGGCCTACAAGACTACATGGAGGAAAATAATAGGTCATACCCCTTATGAACTTGTTTATTGAAAACAAGTCTTGTTTCCCATAGAGTTTTAGATTCAAACTTTCAAAATGGAAGTCCAATTATGACTTGAACTAACAGAGGCACAAAAGCACAGATTGGAGCAGATTAATGAATTGGATGAGGTCAGACAAGATGAAGTCCAGAGAACAAGTATAGTCCAACAACAAAGGACTAGATGGCATGATAAGTACATTAAGGAAAATAATTTTAAAGAAGGTGACTGGGCCCTCTTGTTTGATTCAAAGTTCAAATATTTTCAAGGTAAATTCCAAACTCATTGGCTTGGGCCATATGAAATTGTGAAAATCTTTGACAATGGAGCAATAAAAATCAGGACAATAGATGAAGGTAAGGTGGCTTTTCTTGTAAATGGTCACAGATTGAAATTGTATCATAAGCCACTTTCAAGAGAATAATTTGTCAAGAAATTCCAAGAGAACAATGATGTAAAGTTAATGAAGAAGAATCCTTTTTCTTCATTAACTTAATTATATTTTCTTTAATTAAAAAAAGAAAAAAAAAGAAAAAAGTATAAACATGAAAACTAATCATTGATTTGCATGTTTATATTGAAAATATAAGGTGAAAATCAGAATTCTTCTGACACTTTAGAATTTCAAAATTGTTCTTTTTCTGCAATCAAGTATCATAAAATCATAAGTTGCAGACTCACTTTTCATATTTCATTCCACTCCACATTTATGATCCATCTCATTCGATCATATTTCACTTCATCCATACTTCATTTCACTCTATTTCATGATCCATCTCATTTCATTCCATACTTCATTCCATTCATATTTCATTTCATTTCATTCCATGTCTCAAAGTTTTTACAGGTACATTCTGCAGCCACCTATTCAGCAGCCTCCTGTTCTGCAGCCAATTGATCCTGCAAACCTACTTTAGCAAACAAAAGATGAATCAAAAGGATTATGGAGTCTAAAAGATCAATAATTTTTAGATGAAAGACAAAGCATATCAAAGCAGCAAAAATAAAAAAGGGCTAAGGTAAAACTGCGTGAAATTATTTTTGATAGCAAATTATGAAAGATATAATATGGTTAAGTCATATGTATATTTCATAAAGTTATTTTATTACTCGAATTGATCAAAGCATATCATAAATTCCTTGAAAAAATCCCTTCCATCCCGCTCCATATCAAACCATCATTAATTATAAGTTAACGGTCAGTACTTAGAAGTGACCTATTAGGTCACGTCATCAAACCGAAACATTCATTGATGATTTTGAAAATCTTCATGAGATTTCTTCACGGTATTTTACTCCATGACAAACTCTTAAACCCGATCATTCTTATGATTTACTATTACCTTATTTTCACTCATTTCGTATCCACTCAATGCCATTATATTCCGTAGCCAATTCCTGTCTGCAGAAACAGAGAAGCCATTTTTAGGGTGAGACAACCTTCTACAACCATTTTTGCCTCAAACAGGAGAGCAGAAACAGAGCAGAGAATTGAAGCCGAGGAAAAGAAGCAATGGGATTTATTGTAAGGTTAGAGCCAATTGGAACTAATTATCTAGAAGGTTACCCTCAGATTAAAGAGTTATTACAACAGGTTGGATGGATAAATTTTATGGAGAAGTTCAATAGATTTCACAAGGAAGTAACTAAGTCATTTTCTCGGTCATTTAATGGGTCAGAGGTCGAAATTGGTGATATCAAGTTCATTATCACGGAGTCATTCATAGCAGAAGCAAAAAATTTGCCGAGGCAAGGGGAGCGTTGGTTTAAAAACAAAGAATTTCACAATGAAGCCTGGAGATAGATGTTAAAAATACCAGGTATGGACATTTCAGTATTTAAGAAAGACATTCCTAGTTCAGCCTTGAAAAATAAATGGAGGAATATGTTGCTGATTCTACAAAAGTTCATAACCTGTAAGGGGAGATTTGGCACTTTATATGTTTATCACATTAGACTCATGATGAATTTTCTAGATGAAGAGATAAATTTACGCTTTTTCCTGCTCAATAGTTTAAAAAGGATGGCTTCTAATGTCCAGAAAAGGTTTCAGTTCTTAGAAACTACCTTATATCATCATGGCTTAATTAAAATTTTAATTGAGTATCATTTGAATAAGGTAGGAGATAGTTGGGATGAATTCCTCTTAAGAAATCATTTTGAAGAACCTAAAGAAACTCTGTCTGAAGAAAAACCTATAAGGAGAAGCAGGAGGGGAAAAGTTACTAAATCTGTTGAAATCAAAACCGATATATCAACACAAGAAGATAGTGAGGAAGTAATCTCTGAAAAATTGGCCAAAATCAAGAAACAACTTAGAAAGGAAAAAGTAACAAGAAAGGATGCTAAAGAGAAAAATGAGAGACCATCTAAACTTAGAAGAAGTCATAGGCTTAAAGGCATAATGAAGAAGACAAGGGTCAAGCAAGCAGGAATCATAGATATTAAATATGAGGAGACACCAATTGACAGATCTCCTGAATACCAGTATGAAGAAGATCCTGATAGAAGAACTCCAGATGTAGATCCAGCCCAACAATAGATCTATGATTATGTTGAATCATTATAAAGAAGGGCCTCAGAAAACAGAGAAAGAACTTCCAGTCCATAAGAACCTCCAATTGAAGTGCTGAAAAGAGATAAAAACGAATTGGAGATACTGAATAGGCATATAAAAAATGAAAATTAAATTTTAAGGGAACAAGTCAAATTGAAAAGTGACATGAACACAACTCTATCTCTACAAATGAAAACATTGCATCAGGCTAGTAGGAAGCTGAAGAAGAAAAACAAGAAATTGAACAGGGCACATATAGATCTAAGGTTCAAGTTGTTTATGAGGAAGCCTAGAATGCCATTGAACACCAAGCAAAGCAGAAAAAAGAGGCTAGATGTCCTTGTTGAAGTTTCAGAATACATGGATTGATTGCATGAGGACATGCAAAAGTTTTGTAGTGGGGGTATGTTGAGCCCTAAAAATGTCTTTTGTTTTTACCAAACTCCACTTCATTCCATCAATCCTTTATCATTTATAGGCCTAAAAGATCAACAAGAATGATTAAAATCACTTTAAGAATACATGCAATGACTGACTTGTTGTACTTTTGTGATTTTGTTGTCTTAATGATTTCTGAACAGTTTTAGCTACATAATGCAGTCATTCTGTAGCTAGTCATATGTTCCGTAGCCATCTTGGTGTTTAAACAGGTTAGAAGTGTCATCTGAGGGAAAGACGTATATGGTTAGACTCCAAAACTCTCCTACATCATTCCTTGTCATCCACGAAGGCTGAGTAAAAAACTGGAAGTGATTATGCATGTGGTCAAAGCTAAAATCCAAGAAGCAGATTTCTATAAGGACAAGGACTCTTGATTTGCCTTCAGCAAATCACGAGTCCTCAACAGGAGTTTTAGTTTGATTTTGATTATAGAAGACACCTATGCCTACTTTTATTCAATATCAGTTATGTAATTGACTATAAAAATAGCTTGGTGAGCCCGAGAAAGACAATTGATATTTTAGTTTTCAAATACTGTGACACTCCGTTTCTGAGCATTTTTAATTAAAGGAGCATAAATTTGATGCTGTTCTGAAGACAACTTTAAGGAGTTAAAGATTCTTATGCCAATCTGATAGTAGAGGGCCCCTGCTATCTGAAGAGGCTTTTACATGCTTTCTAGATAAGTAACCTTTAATTCTGTTTTGTTATATTCCTTACTTAGGCAACTTTCTGAGTTCATATTTTTGCATTATGTTTTATGACGTTTACTTATGTCGAAGATCCTCATGATATTACAGTCAATCTTGTTCTTATAAGCTGTTCCAATATATCTCTATTACATGAATGAGATCTAGTTGTAGTACTTTGAGTTAATTGCATTTCAGTTCTGTTAGTTAGATTTAGAAGATCCTCATTATTTTATAAGCTATTCTTGTTCTCAATCTTTTCCAATATATCACTATTATATGAACGAGAATTAGTTATATTATTTTGAGTTATTGGCATTTTCTGTTCTGTAATTAGATAAGAGATCCTCACGTTATTACAAACAAAATTTTTCTCAAGTTGTTCCAAGAAATCTCTAATTCCTGAATGAGACTTAATAATAATATTGTGAGTTGCAGATTATTTGTTTAGAAGAGATCCTTGTTACATTAGGCTTCATCTCTTTCACAAACTGTTCCAACAAATCTCTAATTCATGAATGAGATCTAGTTCTAGTGTCATAAGTTATTTCAGCATAGGGATCCTTATTATGTTACAGATGATTTTTTTTTCAAGCTGTTCCAACAAATATCTAACAATGAATAAGATTTCTCTGTAATGTTTTAAGTTATTGTTTTCTAGGAGACCTTCATCACATCAGAACTAATCTTTTTCTTAGTTTGTTCCAATATATCTCTAATGAAATGAATTGGACTAACTTTCTTAGCAGCTTTACAATCCATGGATTAGCATTCTCTGTTTTTTTTATCATTCCTAGTTTAGAGTAGATCTTGCAATTAAATTCTGTTTTAGTGCATTCAGTAACATTTCCTTTTCTTCCTCTTTGCTATTAATTTAGTTTTTCCTTTTTAGCATAAAGTAACATTAGACATAAAACCAAAAACATTAGAAAAACACTAAACGCAATGAAGTAGGAAGAGGATACTTAGGCACATATGGTGCACTTCACTTCAAGAGTTTACTAGCCCCAGTCGATAATTTATGCTATCAATTTAGGACACTTAATTGACTAAAGAGTAATGTTGGATATTAGTGTGGTAGGTGTCACACAACATATTCAGTTACTTCATTGCCATAGAATAAATGGCCTTATGGTTGAATTATTTGCAAAAAGGGTGCACCATATAACTCAGTCAACTCTTTTTGTTTAATTGGTGCTTTCACATTTGTAGTTAGTTCTTATTGTTAGTGCAAAATGTCTAAAATCCTCCTCATGCAACTCCAAATAAAATAATTTATTCCTTGGAATTATAATAATTTATGATTATACTTACAAAATCAGTTGTTGATCACTTTTCCTAACAAGGGAAAATAACAAACAATGGGATAAAATCTTGCGGGGAACATGAAAGGCTCTCATTTTTATTATAGAGGTGTTACTCCTAGCTTGATGATCCAGACTTATGCAGGAATGGAATAAAATACATAAATACACATAAACTTAGAGATGCACTAGAAATAAGACTTCATTTCATTAATATGACATAACTGAAATATGCTTACAGACAAAATGAAAATAAACTAGCTAGGGTGCTGATAGCTTATCTCTAAGAAGGGATGTGGCGGCTACAAGCCTCTGAACTGTGTTACAATGAGGTTCAAAGGCCTATTTATGATTGAGAAACAATGGAGAACCCTAAAAATCCAAAAACATAACCCTAAGAGATGAAATGTCAAACTGTGGGCCCCATTGGGGTAAATTGGTACATCAATTTCCCGGGGTCGTAACTTTGGCATACGATCTTCGTTTGACACACATGATACCTCATTAGAAATATATATTGGAGGAATACCACTACTAATAAAAAATATTGAGTCAAGGACTCATCTTTAATTGCAGGTGATTTTCCCCAAAAATGTTGTTTAGGCCTCAAAACGGCTCTGAAATTTCAAGACCCAAAGAACTACCAAAAATAGTAAATTGTACTATAATTAAGGAAACTAAAAACCGAAAGAAACAATTGTGGGGGTCCAAGTAGAATATGACAGTGGCCACCCATATCCAGCTAAATCATTCCTCCCCCCTTAGGAAGCAATGTTCCCCATTGTGTTGAGTTCCTTTATGAGATAACGAAACTTCTGTTGAACTTCGTCCTCGGTGAGGCACTTGCCTTGGTGAAGGAGTTGGCCCGCTTTGGCAACTCAATATAGCTGGATCCTCTACTGGCAGGTTTTCTTGATCTATGTGTCTATGATCCGATCAGTTGTGGATTCTTCCATGCAGTTTGGTTTTAGCTCTATTGGTGTGAGTTGTTCAATGGAGAGCTATTTTGAGGGCCGCATCTGTTGTTGATCCAAATCCGAAGCTGGTTTGACTAGATGCGACTGTTTTTTTCCAGATCTTCTGTTTATGACCACTTTTAGGTAGGAAGAACTGCTCTATTGTGTCTGGAGCGTCTGTTACAATGAGGAACCCCTTTCATTTCATGCGAAAAGGTTTCTAGTTGGCCAAGTTATGTTATTTTAGATCTGGAGGTATAAAGTATTTTTTTTGCAATTATATTTATTAATCCCTCTGTTTGTTTCGGTTTATAATTTTTTTATTACCGGATCTATACCCTCTTCTCTACGTATGCTCTTTTCTCTACGTTGTGTGCAATCTGGCAAATTAGAAACAGGAAGACGAGATTTTTCTGCTACGTATGCTCTTTCCCTGCGACTTCGTGTGATCTTGGGAAATTAGAAATAGTGAGAAAAATAGATTGTTGCCAGATGGACTAACTGGAAATATAACATTCTGCCGTAAGGCTTTTATTATTTTTGTTTGCATGGTTGTTTTTTTTGCAGGCAAAAAAAAAAAAAAAACAATTACATAATCCTTTTACTAGCTCACTTGGAGAAAAGTTATTTTATGAGAATAGAGGTCGATGGTTCAAGTCTCTTTGTTAGGTTTTTTTTTTTCTAAAAAGGTTTTTGTTAAGTCACTTTTTTCTTAAAAAACTTTTTGGCAAGTTGCCTTTAAAAGAAAAAAGAGGGTTTTGTTTAAAAAACACATGTAAAAGTGACTCTCACTTATTTATAAAACTGGGTCACATAAAGGCTTTTTTTTTTTTTGTAAGTGAGCTTATTATATTAAGTTTGGAAAATGGGGGGATTTTTTATTATTATTTTATTTTATTTATTTATTTATTTATTTTTTTAAAGTACAACTTCATCATCAAATTTCAACCTATCATGTAACTACTCGGCTTCTACTCCAACTTTTCTTAAAAAAGGCACAACTTCTTAATTTGGAAGACGTTTTCATAATTTTTGTTTTTTATCGGCCTAATTTTTTGACCCTATCGATGGAGATAAAATGGCTAAATGAGAAAATAAACAATATTAAGCACGAGGGTTGATAGGAACGTCCATTGCTCAAGATCTTAGATTTCATATCCAAGAATTGACTTCCCTATTGAAGCTATGAAAAAACTAAATACTGTTTTTGGCATTAAAAATGAAATCAGAGCCCACGAGCTTGAAAATAAGTTGCCTACTTTGGACCCCAATAATTTCTACTCTATTGAAATTTTTTTGTCCAAATTCAAGACCCTTAAACTTCTTTTAAAAGGTTGTAAGGTCAAAAAGGAATATGGTAGTCTTATCTATTCCATTCTTGCTAAGTTAGGCCCTGTATACTTTGTATTTGTTTCCACCTTCCATTCCACTAGAGAAGCCCCCATTTCTCAAGGGAAAACTTACAAGTACTCCTCTTTTGATGCCTTTTGCGATTATTTGATAAGAAAACATGAAAAACTATTACACCGTGGTATTATTAATACTGGAAACTCTTCTAAGAAAGCCTTAACAGCCCAACAACAACCATATCAAAATAATCCTAAGAAGCAACATCCTAAAAAAAATGGTCCTAAACCAAACAAGGTTCTTAAGAAATTTCAACCGCAAACTGAAAAAGAAACTCAACAAACTGACAAGGAAAATAAAAACAAAGCAAAGAAGACAAATAGACATTGCAACTTTTGTAATTGTGATGGCCACGTAGAGTCAATTTTTTTTAAGAAGATGGAAGCCTTGGAAGCAACAATGAAGAAGCACAACATCAATTTGGAGAACTCTTCAACTTCATCTTTGCTAATGGCACTTTTTCCTTGTGGTTGTCAAGAATCAATATCTGGTTATGTATTGAATGTATCTTCTTCTTCTCATTCTCATGAGTGGCTCATTGATTCTAGAGCCTCTTACCACATGACCAAAAATAAAGCCGTGTTTTCTTCTTTAAATGATTGTAACACCAAAAAAAATTATGTTGGTGATGATAGATCTCTTAGTGTTGTAAGGTCTGGAACCATTCATCTAGATAATGGTTAGTTTACTGATGTATTATGTGTTCCTACCTTGTCCTGCAACCTTCTATCTATTTATCAGATAACTCATTCAGGTGAAGGGAAAATAGTAGAATTCTTGCATCATGATGTTGTAATTAAGGACCTAAGAGATCCTAGACATATTTTAGCTACTGGAATTGCTGATGATTCCATAAGGTTGTATAAGTTTGACAACTTTGGGTCATCATGTCTTCCCTCCATTTTTGCTACTCATAATTATGAAGTGAGCAAACTTTGGCACGAGTGATTTGGTCACTTAAACTATCGCTCTCTTCAAACTCTATGTAAATAAAATATGGTGACCTGTCTTCCTATGGTATATTGCCGAGATGGTGTTTGTTTCGGATGTGTACTCGGAAAAAATCATCGGGATAGTTTTGACAAACGTGCCTCTTGGCATGCTTCAGCCCCTTTACAACTAGTGCATAGTGATTTATGTGGTCCAGTTCAAGTTGTTTCTTTCTATAGCTACAAGTCCTTCTTAACTTTCATTGATGATTTTTCCTGATGCACTTGGGTATACTTCTTAAAATTCAAGAGTGAAGTTTTTAACATGTTCTTGGCGTTTAAGGCCTTTGTTGAGAAACAATCTGGCCATCACATTCTTAAATTAAGATCTGACAATGGAGGAGAATATGTTAACAACAAATTTATCCACTTTTTAATTGAGCATGGAATTCAATTGTAACATATTGTTCCGTATACTCCACAACAAAATGGTGTAGCTAAAAGGAAGAATCACACTCTAAAAGAAATGGCTAATTGTATGCTTCAATCTAAAGGACTTTGTCTTAATTTTTGGGCAGAAGAATTTGACTGTGCAATTTACATAGTAAATCACACTCCTACTAAGGTTATAAGTAATATCACTCCAAAAGAAGCATCGAGCTCAATCAAACCAGATGTAAGTCATGTTCGTGTTTTTTTGAGTGAAGCTTTTGCCCATATTCCATATGAGAAACATAAAGCCTTAGAACCTAATAGTGAAAAATGCATTTTTGTTGGATATTCTGAAGATGTCAAAGGATATAGACTTCTTCAACACAAATCCAAAAATGTAATCATTAGACGAGATGTAAAATTTGATGAAAATATATCGGCTTGCGAGCCTAATTCGACATATGTGCCACCTCTCTATATCTCTTCTACTCTTGACATTATTCCTTCTAGTTCGAATGATGACAACAAGGATGATAATCCTACTCCACCTCCTCAGGATCCTCCTTGAGCTCCACAACTTCCAAAATGGGTCCACTCTACTCTGGATGCAGCAGTTTCTCTTGTAGGTGACCCTGCAGATCAATGTCATACATGTTCTCAGTTCGACAGAGCCTCTTCCTTATTGGCTCAAGTTCCAAAAAATCCTGATCCAAACACCTTTGAAGAAGCCTCAGGTCATCCAGATTGGGATGCAACTATGAATGAAGAATATCATTCCTTATTGGAAAATGATACTTGGGATCTTATTCCTCTTACAAAGGGAATAAAACTTGTCAGATGCAAATGGGTTTACTGAACAAAGTTTAGACCAGATAGAAAAGTGGATAAACATAAAGCTCGTCTTGTTGCTAAAGAATTTTCACAAGTTGAAGGCATTGAATATACTGAAACCTTCTCCGTTGTTGCCAAAATGAATTCTATCTACCTTGTTCTTTCTCTTGTTGCCTCATTTAAATGGGAAGTCCATCAAATGGATGTTAAATCCACCTTCCTACATGGGGACTTGCATGAAGAAATCTACATGGAACAACCCCTCGACTTTATCCAAAATGACTCTAGCATTGTTTTTCGCCTTAGGAAATCTCTCTATGGTCTCAAACAAGCCCTTTGGGCTTGGTATGCCAAAATGGATAACTTTCTCTTAGATAATGGATTTCTAGATGCCATTCTGACACCACTATCTACACCAATAGAGTGGGTAAGCCCTTAGTCATCCTTGTTCTTTATGTTGATGATCTTATCCTTGCTAGTAGTGATACAATCCATATAAACCATGTGAATTCTAGCCTCAAAAATAAGTTTGAAATTACAAACTTGAGACACTTGCATTATTTCCTTGGTCTTCAAGTATTGCAATCCAAATAAGGTATTTCCATTTCTTAGTCCAAGTATGCCTGTGATCTTCTACGCCACTTTCACATGGAAGGATGTAAGCCAACCCCTTCTCCCTTTCAGTTCGGATTCAAGATTTCAGTCACCTATACTTCCCTTGACGTTGATGCTACCTTATACTGTCAACTTGCTGGCAAAATTCTGTATCTAACCCATACTCATCCTGACCTTTCCTTTGTTTTTGGTCTTGTTGCTTGGTTTAAGCACAAACCTCATGAAAGTCATTGGAAAGAAGCTAAAATAATATTTCGATATATTCGAGGTACAATTCAATTCAAGATTCATTACAGTGCATGAGCATCTCCATTGTTTATTTGGTTTCACTGATTCTGATTGGGCTTGTGACCTTGATGATCGAAAGTTTACTGCAGGTTATGTATTCACTCTTGGATCAGGACCTATTACATGGTATTGTAAGAAACAAAGTGCCATCTCTCTTTCTTCGGCATAAGCAGAGTATCATGGTGCTGTTGAAGCCAGTAAGGAAGCCCTGTGGCTTCGTCAGATCTTGTCCGAATTTGGTCTTCATCAGCAACATTCAACTACAATTTGGTGTGATAATGAGAGTGCCATTCGGCTATGCAAAGATCCAGTTCAACATAAGTGCATGAAACACATTGAGATACACATACACTTCATTAGAAAGCTCCTTTATGATTGTGTTCTTGAAGTGCAGTATTGTTCAACCAATGATCAAGTTGTTGATATCCTTACAAAGGCTCTCAGAGAAGCTAGGTTTACCCAACTTCAATCTATGCTTGGAGTTCAGGAGAGTTATCATTAAGGGGGGATAGGCTCTAATGCCTCCTTCCTTCTCCTATTATGTCACCTTTGTAAATCCTTCAATCCTATCCCAAGTTGTTCTTAAGGGGGGATGTTAGGATATTCCGACACATAGGAAATAGTTAAGTATAACTTGGTATAGCGTAGATTTAGGTAAAGTGTATTTCTTTACTATGTACATTTGTAACTTATAATCCGATGGTCACGATATGTATTGATCTGACAATTCATTCTCTCCTCGATATTACCAACACTTGATCTATAGCTTAACACCCGATTGGTCCATGATCTCTATTTAAAGATCACGGAGGGTCTTTTTTTTGGTGACCATTTATGAGAGAAACTTATATATATTTTTTTCTTTATATTAATAAATTTCCTGAAGTGGCTGCATTGGCCCAGGCTGTGGACTGTTTCCCTCTTTGAGGATTTTAACCATGTCAAATACTGGTGTACTTATTTGTGATCTGTTTGTGAGCAGTGACCTTTGGTGTTTGATCTAAGGAGCTTACCTTGTAAATTCCTACATGATGTGTCTAGTAGAGGTGGAAAGTGGGGCCGAAGACGGTCCATATTGAACACTGGGTGCAAAACAAGGAATGGTGGAATACTGAGCTCGAAGGAATTATCTCCTACAACCTTGGTGATGGTGTATGACCCATATCAGAACGAGCGAAGCTTGCAGTGGGGTCTAGTGAGGCACTCCTTCTGCAAATGTAGCCACACTTTTTCGCCCACCTAGAATTTGTGTGGCACCTGATGCTGATCATGTCATTGCTTTTACTTAGCATTGGCTCTGTCCAATATGTCATGAACCTATTGGTGGATGTTCTGAATGTGCTCAATGAAGCTGCTCGCCTTGTCAGATTCGGACTAAACACGAGCCGAATCAGCCTGAGTAGCTACAAATGGCATGCATACGTCAATGAGACATAGTGGCTGAAATCCCAAGCCCACCTGAAAGGGGTTGTGGCTGGTTGAGCTGTGGAGGGCCGGATTATAGCTATGTTGTACAAAGGGGAGGTTCTCATCCCATGTGCATGGAGGCTTTGAGTTGTACATTAAAAGAATGTGTACGATCATCCTGTTGACGACCTTTGTTTGGCCATCAGTTTGGGGATGGAAAGCTGTGGACTTGGTGAGCTTGGTGTCCAAAATTGACTAGATGTTAGACCAAAATGTGGTGAGGAGCTTGGTGTCCAAAATTGACTAGATGTTAGACCAAAATGTGGTGAGGAGCTTGCTGTACTGATATGAGATGATAGGCTATGGGATCCCAAAGTGTACCCATACTCGTTCAAAGAAGAGTTTTTAGTAGTGGCTTCTGCTGTGATATTCTTCTTCTAGGATGCCATAATGGACATATTCGAGAATCTATCGACGACCATGAAAACAAATTTGTTGCCATGCTTAGTAGAAGGAAGGCCCGACATGTAATCCATGAAGATGGATTCCCAAGGTCGACCAGGGGTAGGAAACAGAGTATAGAGGCCTTGTAGTGCAGGATCTAATGTACTTCCTGACATTCTATCAAAGGTTCGACCAATAGAAATACTTCTGCAGTACTGCCACTATTTTCTCGACCCTGAAATTCCCAACGACCTGACTGTAGTGTGCTTCCCAAATCATCTTGGCATGCTCACTTGAAGGAACACAAAGTTGTCCCGGGTGACATAACAATGCATCATGGAGGTGAAAATTTGGAGCTTGGTTACCCTTCTAGAGCGTCTTATATGTGTGGTTGAATTCTGGATTTCTCTTGTAGAGAAGCAGTCAATCAGAAGTCTCGTGCCCACAAGATTTGAGCACAGTGGTTAGCACCATCGTCGGTGGTCGGATGAGGTAGTATAAAACATTATTGGTGCTTCCCTTCTTGTACTTGATGTTCAAATGAAACTGTTGCAGATATGTGGACCATTTCTGATGGCGATAGTTCTACAACTTCCCTTGTGTCTGTATGAACTACAGGGGTGGTGGTATATATGGATGTTAGTTTCCTTCCCCAAAATGTAATGCTTCCATTGTCGGCAAGCCTGCACAATGGAATACATCTCTTTTTCATAAGTGGGATACTTTCGGACTGTGTCGGAAAGTGTCTCACTGTGATATGCCACTAGATGCCCCTATTGAGTAAGAACTGCCCCAATAACATAGTCATAGGAATTTGTCTCGATTGCAAATGGTTGTTGCAAGTCTGGTAATGTGATCACTGGGGCAGATCAGAGGCAATTTTTCAACTCTACGAACGCCTTCTGTTGAGATTCAGACCAAAATAATTTTTCTTTCACTCCTCCCTTGGTGACTTGACTCAAGGGCCAAGTGATATGAGAGAATCCCAATATGAAGTTGGAATAGAAATTAGCAAGACCCAAAAATTTGCGGAGCTCTGTTAGAGTGGTGGGGCTGGCCAATCCCGAATGACTTGGATCTTGGTTGGATCCACATGCACCCCCCGCTCATCAATAATTTATCCTAGATACTGAACCTGGGTCATGCCAAAAATGCACTTCTCCAAATTGGCACACAACTTATGTTTCTGCAGTCTTTGGAGGACCTATCAAATGTGGTGGAGGTGCTCTTCCCAAGTCTGGCTGAAGATCAGGATGTCATACAAGTACACTACTACAAACGAGTTGGTCAATGGCCGAAAGATGTCATCCATCAACCTCATGAAGGTTGCAGAAGCATTCTTCAACCTGAAAGGCATGACCAGCCATTCAAACAGGCTCTCTTTGGCTTTGATGAAAATCTTCCACACATTAGAGGGTTTGATTGGTACTTGGTGATACCTGTACTTCAAGTCGATCTTGCTAAAATATTTTTCTCCCTTGAGTTGGTCCAGAAGGTCATAAATCCGTGGGATTGGGTACCTATTTCAAATAGTGACCTTGTTCAGTGCCCAATAGTCAATATAGAGTCTCCAAGTCCCATCCTTCTTCTGCACCAACACGATCGAACTCCTGCAGGACGATGAACTCATTTAGATGTGACTTTTCTGCAACAGCTCCTGAATCTACCTCTTGATTTCATCGTTCTCTAGAACAGAGCATCGATAGATTGGTCCATTGGGCAGCAACGCATCTAGGGTCAGATCAATGGGGTGCTTGACCTGACAGTGTAGAGGTACCCCTGTGGGTGAGGTGAAGATGTCACCGTACTCCTCCACGACCTTGTCCATTTGTTGTTGTCGTGCAGAGGAGCCATGTCTGGAGGTCGTGCCACAATATTCTTCTTTCTCTAAGGGCGAATCATCAGGAAAAAAAATTCCCAGTTTTGGAAATGAGCTTAATGCATTGTTTTGCAGTAACGAAAGAGATGGAAACACGAAGTGCTACCTCCGACATCCTATACAACTTATTTCCCAAAGTAACAATAACAACGCAAGGCCAAGAATCATACACATCGTTTCACTTCCACAAGTATGGTTGGCGTAATAATACATCCCAAACATCAAGAGGGGTAATGTCACATAATACCTCATCCGTGAAGGGCTTGATGATGTAGGGAAGGTGACACTACTGGCTGACGTGAAGATACCGTCCTTGGTGAAGCCATCCGATGTTGTATGACTGTTGGTGTGCTGTGGTCGGCAAGCCCAACCGCTTCATGACCTTTGCTAAAATGAGGTTCTTTTGGATCCCGATGTCGACAATGAACTGCAGTGGGGAAACCTTTACCCACATCTGGGAATGGAAGAGGTGCTCCTCCTCCTTTGGATCCTCCGGTTCCTCCTTCTGCATATTCGTGGTGGCAACGATGGCATTAGGCTCCATATCGATAATTTTCTTCCCTTTGTCACTACCCTAGTTGGGTTCTGATTCAGAGTCGGAGCATGCATATGATTCAGAAGCCTTCAGCTCGACCACCAATGATTTCTTGGCCCAACACTTACTTGTGTTGTGAGTGGAGCTCTTATGGAACTCACACGACTTTCCCATGTCCTTCTTTGGCTTCATGATGTTTTTATTTGCTTGCGGCTTTGGTGGGTTGTCCTGGGCTTCCCCGCCTTGGCTTTGTCCTTTGTTCTGCGGTTTGGGGGCACCTTTCCCTTGCTTCTGATTCGCAGATCCAAAGTCTCGCTTCTTCTGTTTGAACTTATGCTCAATCTTGGCAGCATACTGGTATGTTGCACCAAGTGAGGAGATGCCGGGGAACTCCATTTCCTCTTGAATGTATATGTGTAGAAAACTGTGGTACTTTAGCACCAAATGTTTCTATGAATATTTTATACCCAATTTTGTGTGCAGGGTATGGAATAAATTCGTCATCTCATGCACATATTGATCCCTTTGCTGCTGCAACGTAGGCCATTGTATGTAATTGTCCTCATAGCTCCCCATGGGATGATATAGTTCCTTGATGGCGTCTCAGAAAGAATTCCAAGTGGGTGCTACCGAAAATAGAGAGGGTTCCCTCTTGTCCTTTTGCTCACAATAGGTTTCCCACTAGTCCTTGACATGGGGGGAGGATTTGAGGAGTGAAAAGTAATATTTTCCCAGTTGGAAAAGTCATGAACCGAGAAATACCCTTGTAATAGATTCAACCACCTATCTATGATGTTTGCATCAATTTAGCCCTTAAATATGGGAATGCCAAAGTTTGCTTGTACCTTAAAAGGAGTTGCGCCTTCACAGTGGCTGCTGGATGCAGATGCACCGCTGGCGGGCAGTCGTTGAAGAATCTAGGCAAAGCTATCCATCATCGCGTTCCTTTGTTTCTCAAGGGCCTCCTCGAGCAATATTTTGATAGGATCTCTTGCTCCCTCATCTTTATTTTTGTCCCCTATGGGCGACTATCGGGGTTTGCGAGGCTGATCTTGCAAAGGCTCAACCAAATCGAGCCCTAACTCCTTATACCCTGACCTCATTGGGGACATACAAAGAAGGATCGAGAAAGAGTAGACCGCTTTGATACCATTGATCTAGACATATGTAGGAATTCAATAAAATACATAAATACACATAAACATAGAGATGCAACAGAAATAAGTCTTCATTACATTAATATCACATAACTCAAATATGCTTAAAGACAAAATTGAAATAAACTAGCTAGGGTGTTGGTAACTTATCTCTGAGAAGAGATGTGGCGACTACATGCCTATGAATTGTGTTACAATGAGGCTCAAAGGCCTGTTTATTATTGAGAAATAATGGAAAACCCTAAACATCCAAAAACATAACCCTAGGAGATGAAGTACCAAACTATGGGCCCTGTTGGGGTAAATTGGTACATTAATTTCCCAGGGTCGTAACTTTGGAATACAATCTATGTTTGACGCACATGATACCTTGTTAGAAAGATCTATCCGAGGACTAAAACTGCTAACAACGAAGATCAAGTCAAAGACACATATGTACCTGGTGGTGATTTTCCCCAAAAGCATCATTTAGGGCCTCAAAATAGCTCCGAAGATTCAAGACCCGAAAAACTACCAAAAATAGTAAATTGTGCTACAATTAAGGAAACTAAAAACTAAAAGAAAAAATGGTGGGGATACAAGTGCAATAGGCGAGTGGCCACAAATATCCACCTAGATCACTTGATAGATGGAACATTATTCTATCTTCCCTCTAACAAATGTAGTGTGTAAGTGCTAAAGGGAAAATCCCAAAAAATCTTCCGAAAAAGTTTTCATATAATAGATTTAGTTGTAAATGTTGGGTATGTGTTATATTATTTGCATGACTACCCCCAAGAATTTTACAATTCACTATGCACAATAGGGAATTCGAGGGAAATTCCCCTAATTTTTTTTTTTGGTGGTTTTTTGGCGTCTATTTTTGGCGGTTTTCGACACATGGTTTTCACTAAAATAATTTTTGTGGCTCATGGTGGTTTTTCCCATAATTTTGTAGTTTCAATTAAGCAACTATGACTGTATTATAGTCCTGGGTAAATTGATTCGTGGTTCATGCATTCCATGGGATATGAATTTTATTATAATATTGTACAAAAGAATATATAAATATTGAAAAATCTTGATGCTTTTCCTTGTTTTGGGTTTCTAGGATAAAATATTTGTGTTTAGGTGTGTGTTTTCAAATTGCATATTTTTTGGTTTATTAAGAATATGTTTGTAGTAATTAATTGTATAGGGCTAAAAGGTACATTTTATATCATAGTAGTTTTGGCTTCAAGGGGGAACCTATGTGGCTAAGGGGTTTAGATCAGGCTTGATAGAGCATGCTACAATGAGAGATCTATGGAAATAATTCTTGTCGTGAAAATGGAATGGAAATTAGTTAATAGATAGAGATCGAGGAATTTAATGGGAATATTTTCAAGACGTGGAAGCTCAAAATGGAAGATTTGTTGGTGGACAAAGATCAGTGGATCATTATGGGTCTGGGTGTTGCGCTAATAGGGATGTTAGAAGGAGATTGGACCAAGTTGGATCGAAACGCAAATAATACAATATGGCCACGTCTCTTAGATTTTTTGTTATTGAATGTTTCAATAAAAGATGCAACAAAGGCTTTGTGGGACAAGTTAGGGGATTCGTATTTGTATAAGTCTTTGGTGAACAAATTGTTCCAGCGGAAGAAGTTTTATCTCCTAAGGATGAAGGATGGAGGCTCGGTGACATAGCATCTGAACCCCTTTAAAACTATGATGAGTCAACTATTATCTGTTGATATTAAGATTCCAAATGAAGATAAGTGCATCAGTCTGTTATTTTCTCTACTGGACTCATGGGATAGTTTGGTTTTTGCCATAGGTAGTAATGCAACTACTTTAAAGTTCAACGAAATTTTCTCATCCTTATTATCGAAGGAGATGAGACAAAAACAAATGGAAATGTAGAACGAATATTCCTTTTATGTAAGAGGATGCTCCCAAAATAGAAATAAAAATAAGTCCCTGAGTGGGATACCTAAATTTAGAGGCAGATCTAAATCTCTAAGAAAGTTAATAAATGTATGTTGGAGATGTGGAAAAGAAGGGCATTACAAGAAATATCATAGATTTAAAATTATTGAGAAAGGGAATGGATTTGAAGATGCTCCTTCCACAAAAGCAAATGCTTAGATGAAGGAGGGGATGTGTACTTGGATTCTTCAAGTACGCCTGTAGATCATGAGGCATGGTTGGTCGACTTAGTTGCATCCTTTCATGTGATTCCTCACAGGGAGTGGTTTTGTGAGTATGAAATATTCAATAGCGGTGATGCTTTCTTAGTAGATTAAGGAATAACTAGAATCATAGGATAAGGAAAAGTCAAGTTGAATTTCACAGGTGGAAGAATTAAAACACCCATTATTATTTTGCACATCCCATGATTAGCTAGAAATATGATTTCTGTAAGAAAGATGAGCGATGTAGGTATAAAGATAATGTTTAAAAGGGATACCTATAGGATGGTTCGAGAAACAATGCTATTTTGAAGGGGAGTTTAAATTGGAATTTTGTATATGTTGTTGGGAAGCACTGTTAGTGATGGGTGCAAACATCCTATTTTCGTAAGAGTGGATTAGAAGAAGGAAAAAATCCAACAACTTATGGAGAGAAGACTATGCTATGGAATCAAAAATTGGGACAAATTAGAGAGAAGGGCCTACGAGTACTACATAGTAATGGTGTGGTAGAAGTTATGTCTAATTGCTCTCTAGATTTTGATTTTTGAAAATAATGTTTCTATGGGAAGTAGAATCAGGTAAGATTCTCCTTTAGTTCTATGAGGTCAGAGGAAATATTATGGTTGGAGCATAATGATGTGTTTATACTTGTGTCAATTGCACCATTTGGTAAATTTATGTACTATGTCTCATTTATAAATGAATTCTTGAGAAGTACATGGATTCAATACCTCAATAAGAAATATGAAGTTTTGGACTAGTTCAAAGACGTTATGTTTCTTGTGGAAATTAGGTAGAGAAGAAAATCAAGGTGTCGAGGAAAAATTATGGTGGAGAATTCCATGGGAGTGAATTCGAAAAATTCTATAAGAAGTGTAGTATAGTAAGGCAAAATACTACTCCATACACACCTCAACAGAATAGAGTTTCAAAAAGGATGAACATGAAACTAATGGAGTAAGCAAGGAGAATGTTTAATGGTGTCGATTTAGGAAATGAATTCTGGGCAGAGGCAATGGACACTACATTTTATCTGGTAAATAGATCACCCTCATCAACATTGGATGAAAAGCCTCAACATGAGGTATGGATTGGAAAGAAACCTTATCTTAAACATATTAGGGTATTTTGTTGTGATGCTTATGTAGACATTCCAAAGGAGAATAGGAGTACGCTGGATAAGAAAGATGAAAAGTGTATTTTTATTGAATATAAATATGTTTTGAAAGGTTATACGCATTGAAAATGAAAAACTAAGAAGGTTTTGTATAATTGAGATGTGGTATTTAGAGAAGTCAAATATATTATCAAACAGTAAGTCCTACCAAGAGAGAAAGAACCAAATTAGATAGAGTTTTAATTGAAGGATGATGAATCAAACTCCACAAAAAAATATGAAGAAGAATAAGAAGAACCATTGACTCTCTCATTGAGGAGATCAATTCAGGAAATAAAGTAGCCAAAAAGGTACACTCCACTTGATTTTTGTTTAAATTTTTCTTTGATTATTACTAGTGATGATCCTAAAACTATTAGGGAGGTAGTGGATTGAAAAGATTTCAAAATTTGGAAAAAAGACATGGTTAAATAAATGATAGCCTTGGACAAGAAGGAGGCTTGGGACATAGTGGAATTGTCGACTAGAAGAAATCCTGTTAGAAGCAATTGGTTATTTAAGAAGAATTTGAATGCAAAAGGAGGAGTGGATAAATACAAAGTTCGATTAGTAGCAAGTGGTTATTCCTAGGTAGAGGGTATTGAATTTGGTGATATTTTTTCTCCTGTTGCCAAGTTAACTTCTATTTGATTTATTTTATCTATTGTTATTGCTTTTGACATTGAATTAGAACAAATGGATGTAAATATAACTTCTACATGGGGATCTGGTAGAATAAATATACATGAATCAAGCACAAGGATTTGTTGTGAAAGGAAAGAAAGAGCTAGTAACAAAGTTACCAACTTCATGAGAATTATAACCTCAAAACAAGAAGTCTATCCCAAAAAACCCTTATTTTTGCGCAAAAAACATGAGAAAACACCCAGAAAATGAAAAGTGTTGATGCTGCATCAATGTTGTTATTGTTCGTGTTTTTATGGGGTAAAATGTCAACATTTTTTTAGCAATGGAAGTAAAAGCCAATTTTTTTGGGTCATAAAACATGAAAAAACATCTCGAAAACAAAAAGTGTTGATGCTGCATCAACACTTTTTTTTTTATAGTTAAAATTCCAACATTGTTTAGCAATATGTTAAAGATAAAATATCGTTACTCTAGAAAAAACTTAAAATTCCAACAATTTTTAGCCACGATGTTAAAGATAAAATATCAGACTATGAAAAACCCAAATTCTAACTATTTTCAACCACAATGTTAAAGATAAAATATCATGACTGAAAAACCTTAAAATTTTGACATTTTTTAACCATAGAATTAAAACCAAATATTATGAGTACAAACCTGAAGTGTTAAACATATTTCAACCATGGCATTATGAACCAAATATCATGACTATTTTTTTTTAAATGAACACCTAAATCAAAGGGTCATTATACCAAGAGTAATTTCTATTTTAAACGCTAAAAGTATAGCTTAGCCTGAGAAATCATGTGCCATTGAACCGAAAACTTAAAATTCAACCATCGTCATCATCAGTGCTTTTAAAATATTCGTTCGAAGGAAACTCTTCACCATCCTCATTTATTCCAATGAAATCCTCACTCAGAGGAAATCCTTCACCATCATCGTATGTGCTTTTGAAATATTCTCGAAGGAAATTCATCATCATCGTCTATGATTTTGAAATACTCACTCAGAGGAAATCTAGCATCATCATCATTATCATCATCATCTATGCTTTAGAAATCCTTGCTTGGAGGAAATCCATCATCGTCATCAGTGATTTTGAAATTATCGCTCAATGGAAATCCATCATCTTTATCAGTGATTTTGAAATTGTTTCTCAGAGGAAAAACATCATCATAATCAGTGATTTTGAAATCCTCGCTTAGAGGAAATCCTTCACCATCCTTATTTGTTCCATTGAAATCCTCAGAGAAAATCCTTAACCATCGTCATTTGTCCTTTGAAATCCTCACTTGGAGGAAATCCATCATCATTGTTTGTGATTTTGAAATCCTCGCTTGGAGGAGATTGATCATCATCATCATCTATGCTTTTTAAATCCTCGCTCAGAGGAAATTCATCATCATCATGAGTGATTTTGAAATCTTGATCAGAGAAAATGCATTATCCTCATTTGCACATCTAAAATTCTGATTTAGAGGAAATTATTCATCCTCCCCTTTGACAGTGGTTCCTTCAAAATCCTTAGGATTAAGAATTTCTTGATTAATATGCTTAATATCATTACTTGTACTTCATCAAACTCCTCCCTAAGTAAAAAATTTGGTTCTCTATTCATAGTGAAAACATTTCTGCTATATTCATCAATACAAATTGAGTTGTTGTGTGAATAAGATGTTGATGCTGCAGAAATAGAACTTCACTATCACATGAATCCATAACCTTTCACTGAAGATGTCGAATGCTACAAATTCTCTCTCTCTCAATGATGATTTATAACTCATAGAATGAAAATTTCCCTCCAAAGTCCCCCCCAAAAAAAATTGGTCGAAAAAATTCATTCGATTTTCCCCCTAAAAATTTCACTCAAAGTTTCTCTTCCAAAATTTACCTCCAAAATTTATTCTAAAACATTCTACTAAAAAATTCTCTTAGAAATTTCAACCCTACTTTCTAATCAAATTTTCACATAAATTTTCCTTTAAAACTTTCCTTAAAAAATGAAATAAAACTTTTATTTTCATTATTTAGCATTAACTAGGTAATTAAGTTAGTTTCGCTAGATATTAGCTTTCATCGTTTCTATTCCTCACATCACATCAAATCTCATGGAACATTTGTTAAAAAACTTGGAGTGATCTATGAAGGAGGTATAAGGTCATCAAGAAGACATTCATAGAGATACTTTCACATTTAAAATGTTATTTTTCTTTCTATTTTTACCATTTAAAAAGGAATTTGGGTAAAATATTTTATTTCATTGTAGTTTTGTTTATTTTTTTAAAACTTTTTTTTCTCTTTTTTCAAAGGTTTTTTTTAATAATATGTTTTAGGGGAGAAACCACGAAAAAATCATATTTTAAATTTTTTTTTGGGAAAAAGAACATTAAAAAAAACCCATATTTGTAGGATTTTTAGGAGAAAAGAAATTTATAACTTCCAAATATAATTTTTTATTTGTTTGTTAAGTTAATTTCTCTTATACTTTTTAAAAAAACCATAAACTAAAAAAGAAAAAAAAATAGAAGAAAAAAACCATTTAAAAATAAAAATAAAAATTAAAACAACAATTTTTTTTTTTTTTTTAAAAACAAGAAACGTGCATATTTTATATTAAAAGGAGTTGAGGATAAAGCTCATGAATTACATATTGATATCTCTAAGAATCTTGTTTCTAGAATCATGCATTACCTATTTTCCATTTTCTTCATTTTTACTCATGCATTTCTACTTATCGCGCTACAACGCTTATAGCTTTGCTAGACACAGTCTATCAAAAAACAAAAAGTGCATTTCATCCTTGAACCTATTTGTGATCTTGGTGGCTTTTGGAAGCACTGGCTTCTTCAAAAAAATCTTGTTGGGGTTGATCCATTTGCCTATTCACCACTTTCAAGAGAGAAAACATAACATTCCCTTAGACTTTTAGAATTGAGAATTTTTTGTTGATATGAAATCCTGTATATTAAAGGAGGTTCTTTTGATGCATGATTCTCGTATTGGTGCAATATTCATTTGCGATGCCCTTGAGAGTCTTGTTTATTTTCATAAACACTATAAATTGGATGCAACACGCATAGGTCATAAAAAACCTAAATTCTCGGGCCTTCACTACCAAGAGGTCATCCTGTCATGATATTATTTTGAAATTCACTGAGGAGACCATCAGAGTCCCTTCTCCATCTAAGAGGAGACAAAGCAGCATAACCATAAAATTTAGAAGAGTCATGAAATCACCAATTCCATAAAATTCAAAGAGAAATGGAACAACCAAGACTAGACAACAATATAGGCCCATAAGGAATTAATGTTCAAATGATATGAAGGACCAAGAGTAATGAGCGAGGAGCCCACAAGATGATATTAACACTAAAAAATGGTTGCAAATCACAAAATAGAAAGAAAATGGCAGCTATAGAGACACCATTGATAAGCTTGCACCTGATGAATGGCCAAAGATCGAGGATAGATAATCCCTAAGAGAATATAGAGGCAGAAAAGTTATACACCAAACTAGGTTACCAAAAGGAGCTCGCCACCCCTAAGCTCCACGAAACGAATTTTTTTTTCCATGTATTGTCCTCAACAGATGACATTACGATATGAATAATTCTCCTCTTATAAGTTTCTTCCATCCTCGCTTGGATGTACCAAAGAGCAGACAACCCATGTATCTTCACTGATTTAGAGCAGACAACTCATGTATCAATCCATAGAGCGAGGGGATGAGAATTATGAAAACACCCCTAAGAATGATTAGGGGATGTCATACGCATATGCTTCCGAAGTTGTTAGGAATTGAATAGTATTGAGGTCACATGTACACTCCATGATGACTGAGAGGAAGTGTGGAATTGAATTCTTCCCAGAGAAGCTTTGTTATATTGTTCACGATGGGAGTTAGGGGAGGGGTTCGTTTTTGAGTTGACCCTTCTATTCTAAGTCTCCCTCGAGGAAATATGTTCCCTTTTAAGCCATCCACAAGCCATCTCATCAACATTTGAATTGTTATCCCTTAATTCATGATAAAATTGAGTTCTGGGAATGAGGTTCAGAAGATTAATATTTGTTTAATGATATGAGTGATCATTAGATCTTGGGGAAGAGTTTTAATTATGATTCTTGATATGATGATGAGGGAATCTCCAATCATTATAATTTCATGAATATTCATTTTCACAACTTGTTTTATTCCTTGGAATAGAACATAGGATTCGACAACATTATTGGTCGCCTTTCCCGATCCCCCAGTGAATTTAAATTCCCGTTGTTCCTCAAGATGAATGATCACCCCTCCCCCTACTCTTGTAATCCCTTTTAAAACAAAATTGAAAAACTGAAAAGAAATAAAAGAATAAAGAACAAAAATAAAAATAATAAAATAAATAATAAAACAAAAAGAAAAATAATTAAAAATTTTAAAACTAAAATTAACAAATTAATTAAAAAAATAAAAAGGGTTGGCAAGAGGAGGAGGGCTTTTCATTAATCCCAATGGAATACTCGAAGTTAAGTATGCATGGGGGTTGGGAAAGAAAACAAGCAATCATGTTGAGATATATGGCCTCTTCCAGGGGTTGTGCATAACCAAGGACAAAGTATAACTTATATTGTCATTCTTGGAGACTCTCTAATCTTAATTAAATATCTCATCAAGAAAGGCATTCCAAAATACAACTCTTTGGCTCAAGTTCTCCAAAGAATCAAAATTTTGCTTTATTCCTTCCAATAAAAAAATTTATACCATATCCTCATAATTCACAATGCAAAAGCATACCCGCAAGCAAATAAAGCTTGTACGTTGAATGAGGCCAAGTTTGTTATTAATGATATTCACGGTTCCTACCCTATTCCCTAAGAATTCATGGTTTTTCTTAATAATTTGTGTTACATGGCTCCCTCCACTTCCTATACCCTTCCCTCTTTCCTCTGCTTTCCCTCCTTCCTAGACCCTTATTTAATCTCCCCTACCCCTCATTTTTTCCCTCTCCCCTACAGGCCACCCCTCCCCTCTTCATCATGATCTCTATAGGCTCTTTGAATTGGTGGCATCCTACTCGTATGGTTTACGTAGCATTCCTTACTGTGAGCCGCCATGCATTTCATGTCTCTCCTGTCTCACATGTGTGTTATATCTACTCCAACCTTCCCAGATCAGTGCTCTGTTCTTCGCTTTGGGTAAATATGAGGTTTTTTGGTTGAAGTATAGGGATAATTAATAGTTACAAGTCCAAAAATGTGTTGTCGAGTGAAGGAATTGAGGATAAAGCTTGCTTCTACCTAAATTTTAGTCCTATGCATGCGTTGGTTTCATGGTCTGTTCCACCACCCTTATGGATTGATAGTGACATTAGGGGAATTTTGAGGTCTAAAATGGGCCTTCTAAAGAAATGATCAAATAATAGTGGAAATAATAAAATAAGATTAGATTACATCATCATATTTTAGAGGGAAAAAATAAAAAGCTATTTTTTTTAAACTCGTATTTTCAACTTATCTCCCTATTGATTTACTCAAATTTCGAGCGGGAACACTCATTAGATGCAAAATTTGATTCCTCATCCAAGGAGTACCCATGTTGCATACTTTCGATGGACCCTGCTACACGAAAAAATGAGAATTACATGAAAAACGTGAATGCAATCACATTTTTTCATGTATTTCTCATTTTTCATGTAGCAGGGTCCATCGAAAGTATGCAACATGGCTACTCCTTAGATGAGGAATTAAATTTTGCATCCAACAAGTACTCCTGCCCAAAATTTGAGTAAAACCTTGGGGAGATAAGTTGAAAAAATAGTTTTATTATTTTGATATTTTTAATCTTTTTACTTTTTTACCCCAAAAATGGTGAATCATCCCCCATGGTTGACATCACCATATTGAACCCTATTGGTTCTTATAAAGTTTATTTTGGTTATAATTTTTTCTTAGGAGGCCCATTTTAGACCTCAAAAGTTCTCTAATGTGTGTTCGTTACAATATTCACAGCGAATTCCTTATGTTTGTCAGGCAGGAAGCTCTTTGAAAAGCTTCTTCACTTCAAAATTTTGGTTTCAATTCATCTTAAAGATTTATGGTGGGTTCCACACTTTTGTTCATGGGAAATTTAGCATTGTGGCGTTGTGGATTCCAAAAAAAACCCAGTATTGCTCGAGCCTTATCTTCTTTTAGTTTTCTATTACTTTGCTCCTCTGTGTGATGAGCCTTCCGAATTCCCTGCTAACAATTGGGTATATCTCTGCAATGGTTTTACTTTTGGTCTTATTTCTGGGATTTTTAGTGATTGTCATGGCTTTATCTTTAGGGAGAAGGATCGATCAAACTCTTCTTTTCTAGGTGGAATTTCTGGGATATTTTCTCTCTAGGTTTTATGAGGGCTTTCCCTTTTTGTTATTTCTCGATCCATGTGTGTTGGGGTTTCACATATCTATCTTGAATGGTTTGTTCCTTCTGGTGTCAGCACGTCTCTTGTTCAAAACCTTTTTATTGTTAGTCAACTCCTTATGTTTTCATCACAACATCTCCTCTAGTTTTTTCTCCAATCAACTTCTTTTGCCTATTTTCAAGGTCTTTAGGTCCCTAGAGCAATGAGCAATGACTCAAGTTCAGAGACTTCTTCTACTTCCAACCATTGTTTTCACTGCATGTAGATTCATGAGGACTTGAAGATGGATGATTATGATTTGCGGGTCAAATATTTCCAATTATATAATTCCCATGTCGTGCAGTTTGATAAATTCATGGCTCTTCAGCAACACATGATAAAGATGGAGGATGAAATAGATGCTCTCTGGGCTTTATTTGTGGACCTAAAGCTTAGGAACAAAGATGATTCTTCCAACTCTATAACACAGGTGCTTCCCGAGAAGAGAGATTTTGACATGAAAAGCTTGCTCCTCATGATGACTAATTTTTGAAACATATGTTTTTAGTTTTGTTGAACGTAGAAGTTCTGATGATCTCTCTATTTATTATTGTTTATATTGATATGAACTCTATTCAGTAAGGGTTTTTGCAATGAGTTATGCAACAAGTTCCTGGGGGTTTTTTGAATATGGATCAATGATAAAATATGGAATATTATCCCTCGGTTATTTGTTGTGACCGAGCACATAATTAATACAAATTCTACTCGTTTTTGTTTAAATAAAAAAATAAAAAAATAAAAATTAATATATATATTAAAAAGAAAAATTATATGAAAAAAAAAATTGTCATTCAAGGCACCAAAGGGCCGATGACATGGGTAGTGCAACGACAGTCCACCTTAACACTAACACGACCTTTTTTTATTATATAATTTTACACTTTTTTTTTGTTTTTTTAAATATATTTTATTTGTTTTTAATTTTATTATTTTTAAAATCAATTTTGTTAATTTTTATTTTAAAATTTTAATAATTGGTCTATTTTTATATTTTAGTTTTATCTTTCATTCGGACAGTTTATACGTACTTCTGCACTTCGGGGCATATCCTCTGCGGAGAATTCTACATTGATTTTGTAGGGCTAAGAATATTTAACACTACAGCCATTACAACAACCGAACGAGAATATTCAGGACTACCAGTACCTTTATCAGAACCAGGGTGAGATGCAAATG
Organism: Pinus albicaulis; assembly: GCA_034641835.2. Taxonomy (NCBI): domain Eukaryota; kingdom Viridiplantae; phylum Streptophyta; class Pinopsida; order Pinales; family Pinaceae; genus Pinus; species Pinus albicaulis. The sequence goes on from CM076578.1 coordinate 1,533,411,246, forward strand.
CAATGGCCTAATGAAAGACAGGGAGGACCACCATCAGTAAAAGTAATTTTGTTCTTCTCCATAGAGGATTAAAGAGTCGAGCACTTGATTTAAAATAAGGCAGATGCAATCTTCGCATCAACCATAGACACAATCTTCCGTAGTGATCTTGGGTTCGCAGTTACCGCAGACACAGACGGGTTCGCATCTACCGCAGACATGTTTCTTTTCGCAGATAGGGTTCGCATCTACCGCAGTCGGCCAGAGGGGTTCCACATCTCTTCTGCAGCGAGTGCAATATCGAGGGGTTTTTCTCTTGTAAAGTGTCAGCTTGCTTAAATGCGACTACCATTACTCTCTTTAACTTGTATGCCAGATTTGTTACTGGCTTTACATATGATTTGAGGACTCTCGTTGATTGAAAATGAGTTCTTTCACCAATTGAAAACAATTTTGGTAAACGAGCATGAGTGAGGGTTTTGCGCGGCTCTGTTACTGAAATCAATTTTATGTATCGTGTCAGAGAAGAAGATTTTGCGGTTAAACCTCTGTTCTCTTCTCTTCATCGAACATGTTTCGCATCTCTTCCACAGGGTTCGATATCATCTCTTCCACAGTATGGATCCCAGCTTCGCAAAGATAATTTTTGGCCCAGTTCTGTCCGCCTCTGAGAGTCAAGCTCCTGCCCATATTGTTAGTGAAGCCCCAGCTCCCACTGTGCAGGTGGTCAAGCCCTCACTAGATGAGGCCTTGAAGTTTTCTGAAAGTGCCTTAATCTGCCAGTTTAATGGATTTTGGCCACGACTGACAACTCTTCATAGTTGGATCTCGGAGGTATGGAAGCCTCTCATCTCTGATGAAATTAATATCTACCCCTATGCTAAGGGTTTATTTATAGTAAATTTTGAAAACTCTGAAAGCAGACAATAAATTTTAGATTACGGCCCTTGGTTTTGGAAAAATCGGGCCTATTCATGAAACCATGGAACCCATCATTCGATCCCTCAACAACATTCATAACCTCAGCACCAGTTTGGGTCAGATTGCCAAACCTACCTTTGCATCTCTGGAATCTCTCCTCGCTAAAAGCCATTGGAAATGCAATTGGGAAATTTTACTGCAGGTGCCCAGAAACAAAGGAATATGTCACAACCACCTATGCATTCATCTGTGTAGAAATGGACTTAGCGTTGGATTCCCAGCTGAAATAATCCTAACAAGCAAAGACTATGTATGGAACCATAAACTTGACTATGAAAGTGTCCTCTTCAGATGTCGATCCTGCTTTGAGACAGGCCATCTAGCCAAAAATTTCCCAGAAGTCTCCCAGAAAAATTCTGCTAGAAAGAATCACCATAGATCTACATGGTGGGAAGGAGCACAAAAGAAATATTACACTGTCATGAAGGAATAATACTCTCTAGTAAACTCTGAATCACAAGAAATCAGGCAAGAAAGAAACAACCCTCAAGACAAGTAGGGGGAAAGCCCTCACCCAACAACAAAAAAACAAACTCGATAGCTCCTGAAGCATAAAAAATTATGAGGATTCGAATACCGCGCAAAATAAATCTTCATTTAGTAGCAAAGTAGATCTCCCAGATCCTGAAGATAAGACACTAGTGTCCCAAGGATCAGAAGAGATGAATGAGTTCTTCTCTGGTAAAAGGGGGGTTAGAGGAAGTGAAGAAGAAAAGCTACAACATAATCTTGCTGAAGAGCAAAAATGAATGATTTAAATTTTACAAAGAAAATTATGAGTCCCAAGATAGACCAAAGTTGAATCTAAATTAATTGTATCATCATCTATATATATATATATATATATATATATATATATATATATATATATATATATATATATATATATATATATATAATTTTAATTGCTTTAAGGGTGTTTTAAAGTTACGTTATTAATTTTTTAATTATTTAGTTTTGTATGGATTTTTTAGTTAATTAATTTATTAAATTTTTAAATTAATGTAGTTTTAATTTTGTATTAATTTTTAAAATAATTTATTTAAATTAATGTTGTTTTTTTTTTCAAATTACAGTTTTAAGTTTTTTTTTTTGGTTAAATTTTGTGTTGCGTCGAGAGGCGCTCAACTCCATATGGAAGAGATGTTATAATACATTGTCCTGTCTTGTCTTGTAAACATCTTGACTCGGTCAAATTACATAAAAATACAAATAAGTAAAAATAAAAAAATAAAAATTAAATTAATAACGCGAAAACATGGTGAAAATAAAATAAAAATAATAAAAAAAACGTTAAAATAAAAATAAATTCATGGTATTCACCCATGGTATTCATGTGGAATATAGCCTATTTAAAGGGGGAAATTAAACTAGCCTAGATCCATATTAACTCCAAATCTACTAAGCGCAGAGAGGAATCAAATCTCATGAGATGCAAAGCTCTTTTAAAGTGAAAATATATTTGATCCCTCTCGACACTTGTTTGATCCAGAGTTAAGATGGATCTAGGCAAGTTTTATTTTTAATTTTTTTTGTTATTCTATTTTATTTTGTATTTATATTTTTATAGAGTTTTTTTCTTAGATGTTATAATGTTTTCTGTTTTTTTTTGTTATTTGCTAAGATAATTAACTTTGTTGAAACTCAAAAGGCAAAGGAACCTCAACCATTGTTTGATGGAATGATTGGAAAGGGATGCTTCAAGATATTTGTGGACATCAAAGATCTATCAAGAGAGGAAAGTGACCAAACATAATATTATTATTTTTGGAGATAAAATTCATAAAAAAATTATTTCTATTTGTTTTTTTGGTTCAATTTTTCTAATAAGAATATTTTTTTGACATGTCATTTTTAGTGAAAAGTTCCAAAATGTGTATTTTTTTGGTCAATTTTTTACAATTATTGTTTTTTTAGTGACAATTATTTGATGTATATTTAAATATTAATTAACTATACATAAATATATAGAAAATCCTAACTTCAAAATTCTGATTTTTTTGAAAAGAGAAACAAAAAATACGAACTTAAAAAACATTTAAAAAGAAACACCTTAGAAAAGAAGAAGAATAAGACTGCTTGAAATATTTTTAAATAATCAACATTTTAATTATCCATTCTTAATACATAAAAAAATTTAAAGTGTAAAAAATAAGCGCCCCCAAAAATGGTTGTTGTTGCATCAATACTTTTCAAAATTGACATGAAAATTACTAACATTTTAAAAAAAATTGACCATACTAAAATTTGCAATGTCAAAAATATGCAAAAAAAAAGTTGATGTTGCATCAACACTTTTCAAAATTGTCATGAAAATAATGATTTGTTGCGACCAAACAAGAACTCAGTACAATTATCATTAAGTTGGTAACTTTGTTTTGTATGTAGGCTGAAAAAGTCTTTGTGTGGGTTAAAACACTCACTAAGGATGTGGCATCAAAAAATTAATGCTTATATATTGGGACTAGGCTTCACAAGAAGCAAATAAGATCACTGTACATATATTTCAATTTTGTTGATGATAATATTATTTATTTGGTTTTTTATGGGGATGATTTTTTGCTAATTAGAAATAACAAGGAAATCATCGAAGAAGTGAAAACTCAACTGTCCTCTAAACTTGACATGAAGAATTTAGTGTTGCAAATTTGATCTTGGGCATGGAAATTAAAAGAGATCAGGAAAATAAGAAACTCCAGTTGAGTCAAAGAAAATATGTAGAGACAATATTGCAGAGGTTTAATACGTAATAATGTAAACTGATAAAAGTACATATTGCTATAGGCGTAAATTTATTTGCAGACCAGTTTTCCAAGGCATGGGAAGAGGAAGAGAACATTTCTTGTGTTCCATATGCTAGTGTGGTTGAAATTTTGATGTATGCAATGGTCTATACTAGACCAAACATTGCGCATGCAGTGGGAGTATTGAGCAAATATATATCAAAACTAGGGAAGAAGCATTGGATAATAGTGAAGACGCAAAAAGCTAAAAATACAAAGAACATGCTTATCGAAAAAATAATAATAATTTTCTTTTTCTTTTCTTTTTCGTTTTTACATAAAAATACATATGGTACAAATTATGAAAATTGGAATTGATTACATTGTCCAACGCACCATACCTTGCATCTTCACTCCCCATAGACACATCTCTTTCATTCTCTAAACTAAACATTTTATGAATATTATAACACTATTAGAGTACATCGATTGTGTATGATATTGGACAAACAATACATCATTTTCATACAATTGTTGATATGTTTTCTTTTTGACTATCGATCTTGATGGAGGTTAATTTTTTTATCCATACCTATTCAGGACGTTTATTTTTTTACTCTCTTACTTTAAAAGAGACTTAGCACTCCTTTGTTGCACCTAGTTATATTATTTTATTATTGCTATAAAATTACTATTTTTTTTCTTGGAAAAAAGAAAAATATTATCAATGATCGATTATCTATGAAAACGATCATACACATCTTGGAGAGACAAGTCTTGTGTGCCAAAACATGCAACAATCAAATCCTACCTAGGTCTACCTAAGTCTAGTTTGTTGGAACTGTAGAGGTTACCCTTGGAGGAGGGGACCTGGGATAGGGCCGATTACAGAAGGTAGAGACATTATTTGTCTCACTAAAACTCATGAACATGATCGTTGTAAAACTCCTACATTTGATGGTTATTTGAAATTAGTAGTTTGGAATGAGGCAACATAAAATGACAAAGGATACATATAAATACTGGTTCTAGTGAAAGAAAAAGAAGACTGTCACATTTAGTTAGTGAAAGAAGATGAAAATAAAAATATTTATGGTTCAAAATAGCAGAGAATGAGAACCACATAAGAATTGAAACATGCTATTTTGCACCTCAAGTGTCAAGAAATTACAGAAATAAGGGGCTAGATAGCAAAAACCCATATTCAACTTTAATGCAAGATATTGCTGCACATTCTTGTAATATTCCAAAATTGGGACAGCTCATGAATCATGCAATAAAAACGCAATTCCAGCAACATATGCAATAAAACAGTGAAATGGACTCTTGTATTCCATAGATCAGTCAATATACAACCTAAATCCAAGAATAGAGCTGAAACAAATCAAACTAGGTGGGTTAAACAAATCTCTCACACCTAGGATTTCCAAAATGTGTTAAAACCCCAAACTGCAAAACACCAGAGTTGCTGCATAAAAGGGACTGCGCAGTCTAAGAGAGGGTTTACACATAAAAATGACAGAGACAAATAGATCTATAATTATGTTAGACAATATGCTCAGAAAATGAGATCTAGTCTCCTTTATACAAAATACAAGATAAACCGACAAGGGTTTCTTGTCAAACACTCTGCATACAAGATGGGATATTCAGTAATTTACTGAATCACCACTACAACACTGAAGTACATGAGTGTGGAAGGCTGAAAATATGTCTGATCTGCTCTATATCCCTCAAGGGCTTCCTCCCATGAAAGGATGAACCTCTCAATCACAAGGAAACACTGCAATGGAGCCACCAAACCATGCACTGAACACTGCCTCCAAAATAATGCATTCCCTAGCTGGAAAAACGTTGGGAATGTATGGGAAATGTGTGGTCTGATACCATATACCTGAAATTAGCTATGGAGCTGTCCAAATAGATCCCTCAAGTGAAGGAAACCTTCCTCCAACGAGAAACTAGCTCAGAAGCCGGGATTCCAATCCCTTCCACTGCTGCACCTAGCAACACTGCACAATCTCTGGAAAAACTGCGCTGATGAAGTTGGCTAAAGCTTGGCCTGAAAACCTGATGTGGAATGATGAATGCAAACTCTCCCAATGAGGCTCCTCAAAGGAAAGAGGTGGGATTCCCGCTTGGGAACACCCGATGATAAACATCACTGCTACTCTGCTGAACAGCAAGAGGAAGCAAAATTCTAAGCGTACATGAATAATAATATAAGACATGAAGAATAATGCTGCCATCCTATTCCTTATATAAATCATGAGTTTTCTTTCCCTTGGCCCCACTCAATTAGGTCATCTCTATCCAAAGATACATCTCCCTCTAAAACTGCGTTATTCCTCCTTAGATTCCTCCTCCTCTAAAACTGTGTTGTTGACTTAGTCAAAGCAGCTTGATTTTATCCCTGTTCACACATGGAGGTGTTTTATTAGGCTTGAAAGAGTGTCCCCTTTCACATTTGGAGTATTTTATTCCACCTTAGGAGACTTATGGGCTTTTCTTCCCATTTATTCACCGGCTAGAGCTGCTGCTAACTCTAATGTTCCATTTAGCTTGGAGGCTAAAATTTTGGAACATTACAGTCCTCCCCTCCAAAATATTTGCTTGTCCTCAAGAAAATGTATAAGAAGAGAAAAATTTCTCCCCTCGCCCTCATGTGGCCTCCCATCAATAGCCTCCATCACTGCATCAAGAGAATCTGCAAATAAACTGTAACCCAATGTTTCCTCCCAAGTGTGCAAAACCAAATGGTCCACATCAATCAAAGGTGGAAAGTGTGAATGTAAAATTGCTTGCTGTCTCATGGCCTCCACAAAGTAGGAGTGATGATCATCATGGTGAATGAGTGCCTCCCTCACCCATGCTATCATCCAAATGAAGTGAGTCACCCTCCAACATGGTAACTCATGAAAAGTCTCCTCCACCTTGTGCCCCTGAAATGTAGGTGGGCTAAATAAATGAACATGATAGGAAAGAGGGCCTATCCCACGCTGTACTCCTCTCCACTGATGATAAGTGTAGAGGGTATGCTAATCTCGGGCTGCAACATGATTTCCCTCCAAAGGCAAGAAGAAGATTGAGTCTTGAAGGACCCTCCCTCCAAAGTCATGAGTCTTGTCAACCCAAACCATTCTATACAAGATGAATGGCACATCATCACCACATGGCATCCAAATCAGAAAATGGCTGAAGGTTATGTGCAATTTTGGATGATACATATGGTCTCTCTGGTGGATGCAACACAGTTTTCCCAACTGTTGATTTAGAGTATCAAGTGGTAAGTTGTCCTCCATGGAATTTCCAGCTATGCATGTTATCTCATCTACTATAAAGTAGTAAGCAACAATATAGATCAGTTGTATACAATCAACCCAATACAACACTTGCCCCAAGTCATGTAGATATGGGTTATCAATAATACAAGATTTGGCCCTAAACTGACCATAAAACCAATAAATAATCTTGCTCTCTTGTGGAGCAATGCACTGTTTACATATGGTGAGAAAATACAAATACTCAATAGAGTAATCACTAAGCACATAAATGTCTTTCTTACCATGCATCATGTGTGAGCTGAAAGTGAGGCCCATGTATAAGTTTCCCCATGAGGATCCCCTAATTAAAATCTGTAAGAAGAAGGGATACATATACTCCTTGGAACACTCCATAAATAAGAACACACTCCCATGTGACAATGCTGTAGGCCTTAGGAATAAGTCTCCATGACTCCTCCCTTGGACATTCCACATGCCAAATCCATCCACCATCATGCTTCTATGTGAGAAGACCTTCTTCCGATATGGAAGTCTCTCATGATCCTTCAATGCTAAAGGGTAGCCTCCTTGCACCATGAATGTGCCTTTCTTCTCTTCAGAAATATCATGAAAAGTATGGGAAGAATGCTGCCCATACTCTCCCAAGTGCAACCACAGCAACAGAAACCTTTGCTGCTTCCTCATCTCTCCCTCACACAAGCCATGGAGTAAGATCATGATGGTCAACTTGTATGATATCCCAACAAAAAATCCAGCGATGAAGTGCCTCCTCAAGTTCTCCAAGTGGTTCCCCCCACAAGAAGAGAAAAGGTGTGATGTGGAAATCATGGTTTGCTCATGGTTCCTCCTGAAATGTACAACATATAAAATGGGGAGAATCATGCTCCCAATGGGCATCTTCCCTCTCAAGCCCACTCTCCCAAAAAAGCTCCCCATGAACATAAACATGTCAGCAATATATGGAAGCAAAGGACAATAAAAACAAGTTGCCAATTGACAACCGAAGAGTGAATCATAGTTCCACTCATGGAACCAACGCAGTGCATCCCTTGCCTGCATCAAAAAAAGAAATAACAAGTGCTTTACCAGCCACTTGTTTGCTGCCATAGTCATCTCATAAGATGAAATCATGAAGTTACAAGATGGTGTCAATGGTGCACACCAAGAATCATGTGGCTTCCCCCACAAACCATCAAAAGGATAGCCAAAATCAATGCTACAAGTAGCTGCAAGTACATCATCATACAATATGCAAGAAGAGATAATTCTTCTTATTACATCATGCTGCTCAACTAAGGAAAAGAAGTACAAAACAAAATATGAAATGATACCTCCTCCATCATGTACTTGAGATCTTGAGCTGAAATGGCTCAACTGGAAATTCTCCCTCATCTCCAAAGAGTAGGGAAGTGGTTGTGACCTCCTCTTCATCACCATCCGGGCTATGCATCTCTCCACATGCTAATATATGTCATGCTAGATTCCCTCCCAAGTGAACTCCTCCATCAAATGGAAATATGCATCAAAGTGCATATAAGAGAAGTCCTCATGTGCTGCATGTAGCAGCTTCTCCTTGAGACTAGAAGATCCAGTCAAGAAGATCCTGCCATAGGAATAGATGACCACATCATCCACCATGTATCTATCATCTCCATCCGGGTCATCAAGAGTCATGCATGCACCAAGATCCTTAGAGTACTCTACCAAGAGCTGAGATCTCCAATAAGGATCAATCCTCTTAAGAGACAACATTGGTGATCTGGCATGTGAAGCTCTCCTCATGCTGATGCCTGCTAATTTGACATCCCCCGTGCCAAAGTCTTCCTCCAAACTCTCACCTCTCCAAAATCTAAGAGTGGTGAATCCAAAGACAAGATGTCTTCCATCAACTCCAGATTAGGTGGCCTCCCGAGTGGAATGCCTCCATGTAGTGAGACATAAATGTCAAGAGTAGACTGCACATATGGTTGGGAAACCTTGCCCCTGCCCTTACAGTGAAAATCAGTTTGCCTCTTCCTTGTATTAGCTTTCTGAAATAGAGAAGGGTGTGTGCTTCTTGTCAAATGATGCTGCTCTTCCTCCCTTTTTCCTCCTTCCAGCTGCAATGCTACACAATCATGCTGCTCACTGACTGTGCTTGGACCTCCATGTATGAGATCCTGGGGAACTTCTTGCAAAGGCACAAGAATCCCTCCTGTTGGAGCATGTGCTCCTCCTCCCTCTGCATGAGGCACTGGATGTGCTCTAGATGTGACAACGCTGTTGCCCTCACCTTCATCAATGTGTATGGGAAACATCTCAATAGTTGGATCCTCCTGTGAAAAAGAGATCCTCATGCCCTCTTGTTCAAGAATATGAACTGGAGGTCTTGCTTCCGGCAATGTGTACTGCAAGATGTCAGCTTCTCCCATGGTTTTCTGAAGTGGAGTTTCCTTCATTACTTGCAAGGGTTTTGTTCCTCAATTTTTCCTTGCTCATGTGTCTTAGGAAGTTTTGCACCAAACCTCCCCACCAATGTTTCTATGAATCTTGCATAAGAGGAAGTGTTTGCATTCTTTAAAGAAAAAGATTCAAAAATCCACCATGCATGAGCCTTACCTTTGAAATGCATCGCTAAAACTCTGATGGCTTCATCTTAAGAAATACGGTGCATCTGCAAATAGGAGTCTAGCTCCTTCACCCAAGCTTCAGATGAACATGTAGGTGATCCGACAAAAGTAGGTAGAAGAAATCTACCTACATCTTGCTGCTTGCTCTTCTCCACCTGGATCTTTCAAAACTCTTGGAAATCAGTATGATCTCTAAACCTCTCAGTTTGAGATTCATACTCCTGCAACAAATCACTAAGAGTTCTCCTCTTAGGCATTATTCCTCCTCCCATCCATCTCAAGATAGCTCTGGGCACTTGACTGCACTGTGCATCATGGAGTGTACCTACATGCTCACACTCACCGTGTGCAAATCTAGATTCTGCTCCAGATCCAACTCTCTTTAGAGATCCCATCTCCAATCTCATTCTCTTCAGCTCTCCTTGAAAGCTTTGCATAGATTGTGGAAGAAGCTTTGTAAGCTTGTCTTCCTTTCTCCTTTCACATACTGAAGCTCTCTGACTTCTGTCCATCTCTCCTTCTATGAAATGTACTGGCCTGAGATCCACAGGCTGAGCCAGGACTGATGCTTTGATACCACTGTAATATTCCAAAATTGGGACAGCTCATGAATCATGCACTAAAAATGAAATTCCAGCAACTTATGCAATAAAAAAGTGAAATGGACTCTTGGCTTCCATAGATCAGTCAATATACAACCTAAATCCAAGAATAGAGCTGAAACAAATCAAACTAGGTGGGTTAAACAGATCTCCCACACCTAGGATTGCCAAAATGTGTTAAAACCCCAAACTGCAAAATACCGGAGTTGCTGCATGAAAGGGACTGCGCAGTCTAAGAGAGGGTTTACACATAATAATGACAGAGACAAATAGATCTGTAATTATATTAGACAATATGCTCAGAAAATGAGATCTAGTCTCCTTTATACAAAATACAAGATAACCCAGCAAGGGTTCCTTGTCAAACACTCTACATACAAGATGGGATATTCAGTAATTTACTGAATCACCACTACAAAAATGAAGTACATTAGTGTAGAGGGCTGAAAATATGTCTGATCTTCTGCAGATCCCTCAAGAGCTTCCACCCATGAAAGGATGAACCTCTCAATCACAAGGAAACACTGCAACAGAGCCACCAAACCATGCACTGAACACTGCCTCCAAAACAACGCATTCCCTAGCTGGAACAACGTTGGGAATGTATGGGAAATGTGTGGTCTGATACCACATATATGAAATCAGCTCTAGAGCTCTCCAAACATATCCCTCAAGTGAAGGAAACCTTCCTCCAATGAGAAACTAGCTCAGAAGCTGGGATTCCAATCCCTTCCACTGCTGCACTCAGCAACACTGCACAATCTCTGGAAAAACTGCGCTGATGAAGTTGGCTAAATCTTGGCCTAAAAACCTGATGTGGAATGATGAATGCAAACTCTCCCAATGAGGCTCCTCAAAAGAAAGAGGTGGGATTCCCGCTTGGGAACACTCGGTGCCAAACAACACTGCTACTCTGCTAAACAGCAAGAGGAAGAAAAAGTCTGAGCAGACATGAATAATAATCTAATACATGAAGAATAATGCTGCCATCGTCTTCCTTATATAAAACATGAGTTTTCTTGCCCTTGGCCTCACTCAATTAGGTCATCTCTATCCAAAGATACATCTCCCTCCAAAACTGCGTTATTCCTCCTTGGATTCCTCCTCCTCTGAAACTGCGTTGTTGACTTAGTCAAAGCAGCTTGATTTTATCCCTGTTCACACATGGAGGTGTTTTACTAGGCTTGAAAGAGTGCCCCCTTTCACATTTGGAGTATTTTATTCCTCCTTAGGAGACTTATGGTCTTTTCTTCCCATTTATTCACCGGCTAGAGCTGCTACTAACTCTAATGTTCCATTTAGCTTGGAGGCTAAAATTTTGGAACATTACAATATTTCAATGCTAAAACAAAAAATCAACAAGCTAGTATTCTTTGTTCCAAATAGTACCACAATCCTATTTGGATCATTGAAGAGGAGAATCCTCAAGGGTTGAGATGTTCAGAAGATGAAAAAGTTAGCAATAATTTTGGAGAGGATTTTCTCACGTTGTGTTGTGCTTTTAACTTAATTGTTTGAAATGGTCTAGATAGATGGAAAAGATCTCAAACTTCGCTTGCAACACATACTATGGGGCAAGTGTTGTTGACTATGTTATTTGTTCACAAATATTAATAGAAAGGATAGATGAAGTTAAGACTGGAGAGCATATGTGGAACTTAAAATCAGACCATAACCCAATTTATATAAATCTATCTTGGTTAGAAAAAAGACAACATAGGAGGAAAACCCAATGTTCACGACAATCGATATCAAGGGGAAAAATTCTTCTAACACAAGAAATTTGCATTGTCTTCAAAACAATGTTGGAGAGATCAATTCAGAAGGGGAAGAGTGGTTCCCAAAACCTCAACAATCATGAGTTAACAAATATAATTCAGGGTGCACTTGAGAAGTGCAAAAGAGAAAAAAATAGGAAATAAAAATCAAATTGTTTTCTTGAAATGCTTGGTTTGATGAGGAATGAAAAATGACAAGGAAAACCTTGAAAAAGGTAGGCAAGGAGAAGATGAATGTGAAGTTATATAAACATATTTTAAAAAGTAAAAAATATGAGTTCATGCAAACAAGGCGAGAAGAGTTAATATATCTAGGCAAGAATAACCCAAAGCTTTTTTGGTAGGAGCTTCAACTAAGGAAGAAGCAAACTGAAAATAACATTACAACCAATCAATGGTTTGACTATGCAAGACAGCTCTATGAGAAAGAATCAGAGGATAAACCTCCTCCCAGGATCAACTCGACTACAAATTTTTTCACATTACAGGGAGTAGATACATGAATTAAGAAGTTGAAAAGAGGAAAGACAAAGGACTTGGTTGAACTTCAAGAAGAATATCTAAAGTGGGGAATGAAAATTCTTGCACCGCACATCCTGAAAATATTCAACAACGTCATTCAACAAGGATTCCAAAGAGTTTGGACAACTAGTCTAGTAATACCCCTTTTTAGAAGTGGATACATTAACAATCCTTCCAACTATAGAACCGTTACGATCAATCCTTTATTTACAAAGCTCTTTAGTGACATGGTATAAAATAGAATCAATAAGTGGGTAGAAGTAAAATAAAATAGGGCAAAAGAGCAAGCAAGTTTTAGGCCGAAACATTCTACAATAGATCATGGTATCACATCGAGACACATTATTGAAAAGGTTTGGGGGGACAAAGAAAAAGTATTTTGCTGCTTTGTTGACTTCAAAAAGGCATTTGACATGGTCCCCAGAGATAAGTTGTGGATTAGAATGGAAGAACTTGAAATTTCTTTGCATTATAGAGTCGTTGTCCATAGGATTTATGAAGATGTGAAAGTCAAAATTAGAACTTCAACAAGCATTTCAGAAAGCTTTAGAAGTGACATCGGAGTTAAGCAAGGCTGCCTTTTATCCCCTACTATTTTTTATTTATATATTGATAAATTGGAAGAGTGCTAAATATGCAAGGTGGGGATGGTCTTCGGTTGGGGGAGTTTGTGATAAAGCTTCTTTTATATGGCGAGGAACTTGTATTGATTGCTAAATCGGCCTAGGGATTGCAAACACACTTATATGCCCTTGAGAATTTTTGTGAAGTAGTGGGGATGCAAGTCAATACCAGCAAGACCCAGAAATAATGATTTTCTCAAATAAAAGGAAGCAGAGCCAACATACGTTCTTCTTTGAAGACAACATTTGTGAAGAAGTAAATGAATACAAGTACCTTAGGATTGATTTCAACAACAAGCTTAATTCGGAGGACTGCAGAAAGAATAGAATTTTAGGAGGGTGGAAAGCATTGAATGCTCTTTAAAACAAATGCATAGTGGCAGAGTTATGAGAATGGAAAACAATTAAAGTACTTATTGGACTCCTAGTTTGTCGAGTGATATTATATGGGTGTGAACTGTGGGCTAGCAACACCCCTCTCTCAAAATGGAAGCAAATTGAGAAAATCTAAAAACGCTTGATCATGAGCAAGTTCAAAATAAAAAAATTGGTTCCCTACGAGACAATGTTGATTGAAACAGGAGCAACTCTCATTGAAGCAATTGCTATGGTGCGTCTGATAAGGTACCTAAAAAGCATTGAGCAAATGGGAGTAGGTAGATGGCCTAAAGTTATTTTCAATGAAGGCATGAGTGAGAGAAAAAAATCATGGATGAGACAAAACAAAAAATGGATGCAAAAATTGAATATTTACCTCAATGCATGTCTCACAAATAACAAGGTGTTAAAGAATTTTTTTATGGAGAAGTTCTGTAAGCCTAAATGGTGAAAATAGTTGGGTAGAAAGAAGAAGTACTATGTTCAAGAATTCAACCCCACTTATGATCTCCAACAAAAAGAGTATGTTGGAGTTAGCATTCCATGGAGAGCAAAGATTCTTATTGCTCAATTAAGAACTAACTAGCATCAACTTCAATGCGAAACAAGTTGGTGGAAAAGACCTAAGAAATTTTGGGAAGAACACGTGTGTGCTTTTGTGCTTGCTTTAGACATCAAAAACACTTACAACAATATGTTAAGATGGGTTCTGAAGAGACTATTAGAAAGTTGGGTTAGCTCATCATTAATTTGAATAAAAATATGATTAAATTACAAAAAGCAACTCATCATTAATTTAAATAAGAAAATGATTAAATTACAAAAAGCTCTCACTTTAAAGATAATACTTAACCTCCTAATATTTTTTTAATTTATTATTGCATCATTATAACCCATATATAAAACATAACTTTTAATCATATTATTCATAAAATAGTTAAAAACAATAACCCGTTAATCCAACATGTACAGTAAATAAAAACAAACCTCTGTTAATCATTGAATGTACAGTAAATAAAAACAAATCTCTGTTATTCATTGAGCTGAGACGTTCATTCTACAACTCAGTATAATGTGTAACCATATTCATCTGTTATCAAAATTGAAATTTGGTTGAAATAGATCCAAATATATTTTTTAAAAATACAACGTGAAAAAATTAGATCACCAAAAACTTATGTTAGATCGGTATTTAAAATACATCTATACTGCTTTAAAACACACAACACGTCAACCATACACCCATTGCTCAGGAATGAACTTCAGCGATGGCCATCTGAAGCCAAGCTGAGCCAGAACGATCATTCTTTAGCAGAACCACTGGGAAGTTTCTTCACAATCAAAACTGGGCACTGCGCGTTACGCACACAATGATCACTTACGCTGCGAAAGAGCGTCCTGCAACATCAATATCACTGCAAATCAATCATCATGGCCATCAAAACGACAACATGTTTATTTTGGTTGTTTCACAAACAAACAACCAAAATTACAGTCTCACCGTTTGAGAGCTCCGTGTCCATGGTTCCCGACAACCAGAAAAGCAGCCTCGTGCCTTTTCACTGCTTCACAGAGCACATCTCTCGGATCTCCTTCAATCGACTCTGCTTCTGCTGTGATCTACCATATTCATTTAAGATGACTTTTTATTACAAAGAAAACTTCTAAGTACTTTCTTATTTCTAGGATGTTACTTCGTATTGAACTTAATTTGATTACAGATTATGAGAATATATCAGAATTTTTATTTTTATAAGTATGGTATGATTAAGTTAATGGGGTTTGGTTTTAGGGTGAAGAGTGTGTTGTTAAGATATGAAAAAAAAAAACTAGTTATGACAAAGGTTGGAATGGCTAAGGTCTTTGTTTACTATAAGTTTAATCATGATAAAGGATTAAAATGGCTGAGGTCTAGATTTATCATAAATTTGACCAAAATATATCAAAATAAAATAAATAATAGTAAAATTAATTGTTCAACCCAGTTTTTATTTATAAAATTCTAAAATATTACCAAAATCTACAATCTAAATAAAAATATCAGAATCTAACAGATAAAAATACTTATAAAAATATCAAATAAAAACAATTCATTTATAAACTTAAAAAAAAAAAAAAACCAAAACACTTAACTATTCAAACTCATCCACAAAATATTCACTAAATAATTACCAAATTCATCCAAATCAATGCAATTCTAAAATTCCTCAATTCTATTCTAATAACTAATGGTTCGATAAATTGGATTGGTTCATTCCCAGATATAGAGTGGTAAGGCCAGTACTCAGCTGCAAGCTTAAAAAAATGAAAATAGAAACAATGGTGAAATTGGAAAACAAATTATTTTTCTATTTTACTTAAGCCTGGAATGACGAGTGAAAGTGGGCTATTATTGATTTTAAAAGTAAAGAATCATATTAAATTTAAGAAGGAGAAAGGTTTTTGAAGAGAAAAAGGAGTAGTTGTTTTTGAGGAATTATATTTCTAATTTTTTTTTGTTATGGAGAAGTTTAGTAAACAGGTATGGGATAAGAGTTAGGTAGAAAGAAGAAGTATTACATTGAAGAATTCAACTTTACTTGTGATTTCCAACAAAAAGAGGAGCTAACATTCCTTAAAGGGCAAAGGTTCTTATAGCTCAATTAAGGTTCTGCCTGAAGGTGAAAATGCCTAAAAAAAGTTGGGAAGAAGTGGTGTATACATTTTGTACGTCTGAGTAATGGAATCCCAAAAACATTTAATTTTGGAATGTGTATTCAAAGACATTATAGAAAGTTATAGGAATATGTTAATATTGGTTTCTTGACATTGTCTTTTCAGCCATGGAATTGATGGAATTGTTGGAAGATTGAACCAACTCATAATTAATTTGAATAAAAAAAATCCCATAAACTATATTTAGTTTATGGACTTTAAAATTGGCCGTAGTCTAACTAGCCAGAGGAATCGCCCTGAAAATCATGAAAATTCCGATAAGATTTTCAGAAAATCCGGCAGGGATTTTTCTAAATCCATGCTATAACTATCAAAGTTTAATATTTTGGGTGTCCTACAGGTTTTTGATGGTGCTGAATCCATTTCCAATGTCAAAATCAGGATTCAAACACTATTTCTGCAAGATTTAAAAAAAAAATTTGGCCCGGATTCCGGCCAATTTTGACCGTCCGGCAATTCCTCCGGCTCGTTAGACGACTCCTTAAAATTGTATTTCATTTCATAATCAAAATCTAAAATTGTTATTTGAAATAATCCAAATTTAAAATAATTAGAAAAAAATAAACAAAACCCAAGTATGTATATCCACACCTTTGTGTATTATTGGTTTTTTTTCAGCTTTGGAAATTTTTCATCTAAATTTTTAGCATATCTTACAGAATTCAAAATTTAAAATCAGCTAACATAAAAAGACTACTTGAACAGAGAGATCATGCAGATTACGTTTCTGCTATTGCAGATGGCGGTTGCCCGAGACAATATTTTAGTTGTGATATCCTTCGTCTCGCTGTCTAACAGATCTGCACACACCTTTGTGAAATCAAACATAAAATGTTTTGACAGATCTGTTGCACAGATCAGCAGTATTGAAAAGTAACTTATGAATAGTCAAATATTGTTATGATTGAACGATGAATAATGGGATATTATCGAAGTGTTACCGGGTCCTCTGAGGCTGGCGGGCAACGCGGCATGCAGGAGGAGCAGCCTCTTCTCTATTCCGGAAGCCTCGTACAGCACAATTATGTTGTCCAGAACCCATTCTAATGCATTCAAGCTTTGTTCACTGTCGTCCACTGCTACTATAATGGTTTTCTTCTCCATATTTTCTTCAATAGATGATTACTTTTCAACCTTATGAATTCCAAATATTGGGTTGGAAAGCCATGGATATTATATATATATATGGGGATTCTCCGTTGAAAAGGGAGAAAATTGTGGATCTGGCTTCCAATGAATGAACCTGGGAGTCTGGGTTGCCTGTGGGCTGTGCCTGTGTGAAGGGTTAAATTATTCAGGTTTGAATTTTGTCCATTGTGGAGGTTAGGAAAGTGTGGGTTGAGATATCTTTGGATTTAAGCTTCTATTTAGGTAACTGCTAAAATTATTGTGTATTCAGAAGAGCTTAATGTTTATAAAGATAAAGATAAGTGAAGTGTTCAATAACAACACACAATTTATCAAAAATATTCAACCCCACCAGATTATTATTACCTCTAGAAATGCTAAAGTGATATTCCATCAAGATTTCGCATCTCGCCGATTTTTCTAAATCAATCTAATAAGGTGAGATACACATTAAACTTACCTTTAATGTGTTGAGATACTTACACAGCAAGTAAGCTTACCTTCGATTTAACTTCTTATCAACTTTTCCAAGTCAATCTAAATCAATCGATGTGTTGAAATATACTATATCTTAGTAACTTGTATGTTTGAGATATATAAAATGTATGCCAACGATCTTCTAAAACTTATTTGTGTCATGGTTATATATATATATAGGTTGGTAGTGTGTTTATTTCATGAACATCTTTGAAGTTATTTGAAGGTGTTTCATGTTATATAAACCCTAAATCATAATTTAATTTGACATTATTTAAGGTGCTTTATAATTGAAGTAATGCTAATTTTATTGATTTAAAGTGTTATATCAATTTTATTTGATATTATTTTAAGGTGTTTTTATGGCTCACACCAATTTTGTTTGATATTATTTCAAGGTGCTCCATGTCTTAGGGCACATCAACCTTATTCTATGTTATGGTGACCCATGATTGATACTATGTCAAGGTGCTCTCATGGCTTATGCCACATCTACTCTATGTTTGATATTACAGCAAGGTGCCCCCATGGCATCAATGCTGGGCTTGCAAGGGATTTGAATTTTGCTTAATGATGGAAAAATCCTCACTTTCCACCATTGGATCCAACCCCTTTGAGCTATAAAATTATACATTTACTTAAATGTGGAATAAATCAATGATCTAACTTTACCATAATTTGGTGGGTTCATATTCTCTTGACAAAGATTTGCAAGGATGTGTATGACAAATTTATTGGATATTTCATGTTGTTGATGACAACTTGCATGGAGCTTGTCTTGAGAAAACATATTAACATGAAAAGTTGAGATGCCATATATTTCTTGTACTTGTGTAACTTCATTTTTGAAGTGATTATGAAGTGTCTTTGCATGATGTAAATGGTTTATGGATTCAAGATATAGGATGAAATAGATATCCCTTGAATTGATGGTCTTGTAGGGTGCGTTTGTAAGTCCAGTGAGGCATGATGATCCCCTCGTTGTTGGAAACAAAAAGTAGGCATTTTGATGATGACGTGTTATACTATCTAACATATAACTTTGGATAATCTTGTTCTTCATGTGCTCTAAGTGAACTAATCCAATGACCATGACTGTTGTAATGTATACCAGTACTCGTATTCCTCGATGGCTATGAGGAGATGTCATGAGAGACCAATTTGAATTATATGAGATGAAAAATTAACAAAAAGTACTTCCTACAGGGGAGTGTTAGAAACAACTCTTGCTTATTGTGCTCACATGAATTGTCATCTTGTTAAATTTTAGTGTGTGCTCTCTAACTATCTAGTGAACTTTTCTCTTGTTACTAAGAGGAGCATGAGAAAAGCGTGTGTAGTGAAGCTTTGGCATTTAAAGACATCCACATGTATTATTACATGGAGCGCATATAAATAAAATTATGCATCTTTGAAAGTGGAGGTTTTACCCAGGTTTTTACCATTATAACCATGCTGTCCCATTTTTTGTTGTTGATTATTTTATTTATTTCTTTGTGTTATTTAAATTTAGGCATTGGTTATTTATTGCAAAAATGTTACACCAAATTCATTTTGAATTTCAAGTGCTTTCTTCTTGTACATTTGTTGTCCAATTTTTTTTTTTAAAGTTGGGGGTGGTAGGTGCCATTACGTTCAAGGATGGTATGGAGGGAAGCGGGGAAGGTGCGGGTTTGCAACCTTGAGGGAAACTATGAATTAAATTATGCTTGGTGTTTGAGGGAGACATCTTAGAGCAATTGGGCATAATCTTTAGCTCTTTATCAAGGACCCAAAATTGTTTGAGCAGATAGGTTAGGAATCTCATTATTATCACGAATTCTTTGATCATTTTTTTGGTAAATGAGAAGCTTGACATCATCCAAGTCATAAAGCTTCGATTTACTGATTGTTTAAATTAAAAAAAAATGAAAGGTATTTGATTTGGTAGAATATTACCAAATCCTTTGAAACCTTAGTATAACTTGATGGAAAATAAGGGTGCACTCATGAATTAAGGTGTGTTGAGAAAATATGTGTGTGTTTGTTGGTGAGGGAGGGGGTGGGTGAAGTGTGTTCGATATCTTAACCATCTCCAATGAATATTCACATTAATAACTGTAAGAAGAACATACAACTTGAATTCCAAAACAAGTGGCAAGGCACTTCAAATGACAATCATTGAAGTTTTAATTCCTTCAACCCCCCAATACATTCATTTGATGTTCTCATTCTTGCACAAAGGAGAGGCTTTATGGGTGTAGTGACGAGTCTCCATAGCCATGATGTGATTTCTTTTTTTCTCCTAGGGTGTTTTTCTATTAGGAGAATGGAAGCTTGAATAGAACAAATTTTTTTAAAAATTTGCACGTTGTCAAGGATTTGACCTTCAAGTGGAAATGCAAGTGGTGGTTTCAATAGTTAGCTTGATTTCCTTCCAAGGTGTTGTGGTCTTTTCTTTTTCCTATGGTGTTGTTGTTGCTGCTACAACACCCTCCAAAATTTTGGCCTACGCTCAATTTCAGAGCCTTCCTTGGTCTTGTACATTGTCATTGAAAACATTGAAACCCATTCCATGTGTTTTCTCAAAGTGTTTCGATCCCCTTTGCAAGATATAAAAAATGTCATCTTTTCGCATGTTAGCTATCGTACATTGTGTATCGTGGTTTTAAGGGGTTACCTTTGTGAAAATGAGTTGATCTAACCATGTAAATATCTGTCGCACTCATTTCCAAAGTTTTAAGCACTGTCGCACAAGTGTCATCACGATCGTCGCAAAGTGTATCTTTAGTGTCACACTTTTCGTAAGTTGTCGTAAAGCTGTCACAATGAGAGAAATTTGTTGTTCATGTGCCCTAGATGATATATGTTGTTGTGTCGTCAAGTATTCTAAGTGTGTGATCACAATCGAAGTCTTATAACTGTTCACATCAGCCTCACCGATCCTGCAATTAGTCAATTTCCAAAATAAAAAAATTTGACCAAGTAACTTAGCATCATCTGGCCTTCCTGAACTATGCAATGCATAGTATCATCCTCTAGCTAGGAAATTACCTCTTAACACTATGCAATGCATAGTTCCTACTTCCTAGGATTGTTGCACTACACAGTTCCAATGCTCAAGCTCAAACCTTCGCTCTGAGAATGCGCAATGGCCTAACTTCATCTGTCTCCCGGAACTGTGCAATGGGTTGATCTAATGCCCACCCCCTCAGCATGTCACACTGACATCCATAATTGTGCAGTTTTCTTCCTCAGCCCAGCCTGGACTACACATTGCGTAGTCTCAAGGCTCAAGGTTCACCCCTGACTGCTTGAACTACACAATTGTACAGTCAATGAGCCCCTTTCCCATCTTGTCACCTGGTTCTGACTCAATCAATGGATACATATTTACTATCTTAGATTAGGGGTTTTTTTTATAATGATGTCATCTCATCATGAGTGAATTGCAGATGAAGGTACCTTATCATTCCATGAAAATATGATGAAGAAGGAGAGGAAAAGGGAAACATGCTGAAAGATATATTTGTAGCTGAGTATGCAATTTGATCAACTGAGAGAAAGCAAAGGGACACCAATTTGTGACCATAACTCAAGACTTGATATCATTGAAGATTCCTTATCACCAATCCATGCAGAGGTGGAAAGAAGAGCATTCTCTAGCAAACACTTAACAAGCAACAACAAGAGTGGTTTGACATTGACACATCATCAAGAGGTCCATGTCAACAATGTCATGTCATGAGTTGTCACATGCCACACCATTATGGTGGATTATGTAATTGATGTTTCAAAAATGTATTGTAAAGTGAAAGTCCAAATGACATGTACAAAATATGAAGAGTAATGTAAAGTTGAAAAGTCATAGGAAGTAAAATAGTCATGAGGGTAGATGAAGGGTCACAAGGAAGGTGACACATCACCTCCTCATTGTATGATCAAAGGAATTTTCACCTTGGCTCCTCCCGCAAGGCATTAGAGAGACAATATAGTTCTTTTGAGGAGTGAAGAGTGGCTCCAATGCTCCACTATTGGAGCTAGTGGTGTTCATTGGATACACGTGTCTTGGAAATTTTACTTAATAACATAAGCCTTCAAGGCCAACATGTTCTTCATACATGGATTATGAATCTTTGTAATACTATTCTGCGAATGTTTGCATTTCATGTTTGCTTTCATCTGTGCTAAAGTAGTTGAACGATTTTGGTTATTTTAGTACTTATCTTATTGAGAATGCGATGGAATGGTTGTTACCACTATCCCATCCTTGTGGGCTATTCCACATGATACTAGACAAATATTTATCATTTATTGGTTGTAATGATCATAACATCTTTTTTGGACTATTCCGCTAGATGTTAGACGAATATTTCTTGGTTGCATCTGTCTCTACTAGGGTGGTACTATTACCTCTCTCCTAGAGGCTCACTTTACTCGTTCTCTTTGCAGTAGAAGAAATTTGACACACTTACAACCAACACTCACCAGGAACACCTTCTTGCTTTTCGAAGGCACAATTGCACTCCTCTCACTTGTTGATAGTTAGAGCCAAGGAAAATATTTAAGAATTTGGAAACCAGGCCATATTGCAGATGGGGATCCCATCCCAAATGTTGTGAGGTATGATTGGGACCACATATCAGGGAAACCCCCTGAATGTTGGTGGGTCCAACACCCTAAACATTTTTGGTCCTAGAAGGAGGGCTTGAACGTCTAATTTTTATGGCTGATAACCTCACCCACCCTAACCTTACATCTTTTGGTCAAGGCAACAACATTCCTAGCACCTCCCCTGCTCATATTCCTGAAGTTGGTGAATCCTATCAGCCCAAGCTTGTACAAACTTCTGAAATATCTTATGATCAAATCCGAGCCATCCATCCCATAACCCATAAGTTTTCAAATGATATTGGATTGATTCCGGGAGTAAATAACCTTCCTTATTTTCTAAAGAAGAACCCAACCACCCCTACTGGGATAATGGTTTATATGATAGATGATTTGGTTTTATCCACCCTTAAATAATTAGCAGACTATGTGGAGAACACAAAAAATTCATAAATAACTCCAACTTACAACGGTGGTGACAGAGATAACATTGTACTCTCATACGATACTTTCCACGGGTTGGGAGGTGCAGAAGAAGACGAAGAAGAAGAGGAACCATCAGATTCTGATAAAGAGGAGGAGTAAAATGAAGAAGATATGGTGGACCAAGATTTGGATTGGATGTATAATGTCCCACTTACACTACCGGGTGTTCTACACAAGATGCCAAGACATCAGAAAAATATTTTAATGAAGTATGACCTTGAAAAAGTAATGAAAGCAGAGGACCATCTGGACAAATTCAACCTACATATGTAAATTCTAGAGGCATGTTATGATGATGTTGCATGCTTACTTTTTCCATGCACCTTAGATGGTAGAGAAATTGTATGGTATCATAGTCTTCCTCTAAATTCTATCTAGAATTGGAAGGGGTTTAAGAATATTTTCCTTGAAAAATTCACTGATGACAAAGCCCCCACCATATTTTTGAAAGAGCTGGGAAATCTCAAGATGGAGCCAAAGAAAAGGTGAAATATTTCAATGAGAGGTTTAACCGTATTTTAAATAAATTTCCAGCAAACACAAAACCTCATGACTCCATCACCATTGATTATTACACATCTTCCTTACTAACAAGCATTGCGTAGATCGGTAAAGAAATGCGAAAGAAAATATCATTGAAAATTGCGAAGAAGCAATCGCGGTTGAAAGGACTTGCGTGCGATTGGGGTCATCGTATATGATGAACTAGATAAAGACTCCAAATGGCATGGGAAAAAGGTCTCAGGCCTACGTAAGTAAGGCCAAGGAGAAATAATTTATCGATCTTGAGAGCTTGACCCACACCATCAAGACTTTGTAAAATGAGTTGGTAGAATTAAAACAAAGGTCAAGTGATACCACTGTGAGCAACAAGCCTCCAAAGTTCAACTTTCTAAGGACTTCCAACTCTAGAATCAACAACAACTAGCTGGCCAAGTCTGCGCAAATATCGAACATTGTGTTGAATGTTGAGAGTATGGGAAATGTCCAGTACTATTCGTTGCACCAAGAATATCATTCAGAAAAAAAATGGCCACATGAACGCTCTTGCTGTGCATTTTATTAACACAATACTTTCTGATGAGTAGATCGAGCCTGCAGAAGAAAATGAAGAAAATGTTGCAACAGAAGAAAATCCAAGCATGGTGAATGCAATGAACACATTTAATTGTGTACTCGCAGCTAAATAGAGCATTGCCAAAAAGAAACCATTGAGTGATGGCCTGGCCCCCCATAAGCAAAACAATTAGTAGAATTTGAGAAGCCAAGGGTTAGCCACTGAACAAGAGTGTCCGAAGCAGAAATTGAAAGAGAATTTGTTGAGGAAGATCATTCTGCCCGTCAAATCAAAACAAAATATTCAGAATAAGTCTGGAAATGGGGTTGCAACGAAAATTACTTTCGCAAGTAGTAAGAGCAAGTCCATTGCTTCAGAAGTTGCGAGCCGATTATCTCCTCCAGACTCTTCGGTGATCTCTCTCACACTAGATTATAACATAGTTGAAGAAATGAAGAAAACTCGCATGAATATTTCACTCTTTGAACTGACGAAGATCGCGAGCCAACAGAACATGCTCCTCCTCAGGTAACGATGCTTCTTCACTGAAGGGATCTGGTAAGTCTTCTGATCCCCTTGAATCTGTACTTAATTCTTTAACGATGGATGCTAACACACTTTTTCCCCCATTTATTTTAACATTTGAAATTTTCAATTACAATATGCACAATTGCTTAGTTGATTGAGGTGCATTTGTAAACGTAATTCCTTTATCTGTCGCAAATAAAATTAACGCAAAATGGGATAAAATAGATGCAAAAATCATTCAGCTGGAGAGGACCCTTATACATGTGATTAGTGAATTTAGGAATGTGCTTATTTTCTTATCATCTGATCACCGAGTTCACTAATGTATAAATATAGTAATTGTGGAAATTCTGGAGGCATGTGGTGTATTGTGGAGCAGAGACTGATCCAAAAAGACACAATGGTATTTTGCTACAGACTTGTCACATTTATGGATTATGTACAAGGGAATAAATAATCATATCTGAGTGAACTCGGAGCAGTACATGAAACATACTGTTACTGCCTTCGATGGTAAGAATAAGCCAATGGATTTCACAGATCTTATCTTTGGAAATTTCTTCTTGGAAACTAATCTGGGGTGCTATCTTGCTAAACCATCCCCAGTTCCACCAGACACATAGTTGGAACTCCTTCCTAGTCCAACTTGAGAAAATGACATTTGTACAATTAGTAGTAGTAATAATAGTAGTACTAGTTTAGTACATAGTCCTTTTACATATGATGTTTGGACATTGTGTTTTGATGGTTCCAAAACACAGGAGGGATATGGATATGGTTGCATTTTAGTATACCCGTGACAGAGGAAACATGTAATCTCCAATCGCTTGGAATTAGAGTGCACAAATAACACCACAGAATACAAAGCACTTATATTGTGTTTGCAAAGATCCATCGACCGCAGTGTTGTAGTCCTTGAAGTAATAGGTGACTCAAAAATTGTCGTATGAAAGGTACGTGATACTATACACTGTGTCACCTCATCTCAAAAGCTATCAACAAGAGGTATGGTGTTTGATTTCACATTTCCAAGCTTTCAATATCTTTTTTGTTCCTAGAATACGCAACACATTTGCAAATGCATTATCAAATGCTATTGCTAGGTTTTCACCTCTTAGGGGCAATTTTTCTATAAGGATTCTTTATAAACCATCCATCCTTGACAATATCACTAACTTATGTGTTATCAATGATGACCAACAGTTACTGCACTTCATGGAAAACAATGATGTATTCAAGGATGCAACTGTCGATGAAGATGAGCACGAGAAAGCGTTGTAGGATGTGGCTAGTGCAAGCAAAGAGATCCCCATGATGAAAGGTGTGGTATCATTAGAAAATTTGTATGACTTGTAGAACTGCTTCCGAGGGCTAGTTAATGCGAAAACCCAAATTTCAACGTTGACGCACGAGCAAATAAATCTTGGGACAGAAAAGGATTTGAAGTTTTTTAATCTTGGTACTTGCTGCACACTGCAGAAGTGACAATATTTCATTCTCTTATTCAAGCAGTACGAAGATTTATTTGCATGGACATATGATGAACTCAAAATATATGACACACGAATAATCCAACATGTGATTCCATGAACAACACCGCAAAATACGAAGCACTCATCTTAGGTTTGCAAAGGGTCGTTGACCTCATTGTTACAGTTCTCATAGAAGTAGGTGACTCATAAATTGTCGTACAACAAGTACATGATACCATACATTGTGTGTCACCTCATCTGAAAAGTTACCAACAAGAGGTACGGTGTTTGATTTCAAATTTCTAAGCTTTTAACATTATTTCTATTCCGAGAATACACAACGTAGCTGCGGATGCATTGGAAAATGTTGTTGTTAGGTTTTCAATACTTAGGGATGGTTTTTCTGTAGAAATTATTTATAAGCCATCTATCCTTGACAATATTACTGATTTATGAATTTTTAATGATGACCAGCAGATACTGCACTTTATGGCGAACGTTGATGTATTCAAGGATGCAATTATCGACAAAGACGAGCACGAGAAATCATTGCAAGATGCAACTTGCACAAGCAAAGAAAACACCATGTTGAAAGGAGTGGTAGCATTGGAAAAGTTGTATGATATTGAAAATCGCTTCCGAGGTCTAGTCAATTCAAAGACCCATAGCTCAACGTTTTCGAATGAAAAAATAAATTTGGGAACAAAAAAGTATTTGTAGATTTTCAATCTTGTTACTTGTTGCACACCACAAGAGCGACAATATTTTCTCCGCTTATTCAAGTAGTACCAAGATGTATTCGCGTGGACGTAGGACAAACTCAAAACTTATGACACATGAATAATCCAGCATGTGATCAAAATCAAACAAGGGCCCAAGTCGTTCAAACAAAAGCTGTGGAAAGTCGTTCAAACAAAAGCTGTGGAAGGTACATCCAATGCTTGAGCCTCTGATTCAAAAAGAGTTGAGGAAACTACTGGATGCTCAGATCATATACAAAGTGAGACATTCTACTTGGGTATCGAACTTGGTCCCATTGAGAAAAAATTCTGACGAAATCTGGTTGTGTTGATTTCCACAACTTGAGTCGCGCCTTGGACAAGGATAATTACCCTATGTCATCTACGGATCAGATACTACAAATAATATTGGGGACATAGATGTTTTCTTTGTTGGATGGGTATTCTTATTACAACTAGGTTCTAGTCTCAGATCTTGACAAACTAAAGACAACATTCCACACGAAGTGGGGCACGTTTTCATTTAAAAGAATGCCATTCGGGTTGATCAATGTTGGTGCAACATTTCAACGCACCATGGACATCAAATTTCGTGCAATTATCAGACGGAACGTAGTGGTCTATCTCGATGGTGTCACGGTATTTTCCAAGAAGAGATCCGACCACATACATCACTTGAAGAAAATGTTCGTGCGATTTTGCAAGTATGGGATATCCCTTAATCCCAAAAAGAGTATTTTTCACAGTGTCCTATGGTAACCTCTTGGGCCACATGATTGCCAAAAATGGGATTAAAGTAGACCCAAAGAGGGTCAAAATAATTATGCAGATTCCCTTCCCTGTGAACAAAAGAGAAATTCAATCCTTCTTGGGGAAAATTAACTTCCTCCGCAAGTTCATATCTGATTATGCTCAGATCGTGAAGCCAATACAGGATATGGTAAAGAAGGATGTGATTATAAATGGGAAAAAAGGGAAAAGGACACGTTTTCCTGTATCAAGCAAGTTATTGCGGAAACACCTACTTTATACAACCCAGATTTTAGTAAATATTTTCTGCTCTACACCTTCGCTTTTGACACTTCTCTCATCGCTGTGCTTACACAAGAAGAAGATCAAAATAAATAATGAGTGGCCAATATGTTTTATGAGAGCTAGCCTTCAAGGGCCTGAACTCAATTATCCTACCATTGACAAATAAGCTTACACAATATACAAGGTGATGAAGCACTTCTAACCCTATCTCTTGAAAAATCATTGCATCATCTTTGTTTCGCACCCAATAATCTGATCACTATTCGTTCAGAAAGAGTTGGGTGAGAGAAGAGCAAGCTAGATGACTGGTTTACAAGAGTAAAATTTAGAGTTCAATACCATTCACACAATAAACAACCATGGTCTATGTCGGCTAGCAAGAGAAGCAGTGGATGAAAAATATCCTTTCGGATGGGACGAAGAGATCGAAATGTATAATGTTGAGTGAGCTTCCCCCACTATCATCACAAACTCTTGGTATAGAAATGTGCACCAATACCTTGAGCACGGCACCGTTCCCTCCCACTTATCCGCACAATAGAAGAGGGAACTCAAACTAAAGCACTATCTTATCAATTGGTGCATGACCTGATTTTCAGAAAGCACCATAATGGAGTGTTGCTCAGGTGCCTAGAAGCGCACAATTCAAAGAAAATATTGCGTGATATCCATGAAGGACCAGCCGGGGGAAAGTTTGCAGGTAACACAACTACGCACATAAATTTATGCAGGTCAGTTTCTATTGGCCCACATTGTTTAAAGATACTCACTCCTATGCCCTAAATGTCCAATATGTCAAAAGTGTGCTGGCCGAAATAAGAATTCAGTCTCCCCATTGCAGCCTATCGCAGTGGAAGAATTATTTCAACAGTGGGGCTTAGATGTCATTGGAGAAATATTTCCACATTCATCAAAGAAACACCGCTACATCCTCACTGCTACAGACTACTTTATGTGGTGGGTAGAAGAAGTTTCGCTTAAATAGGTGAACGATCAGGAAGTCATCAACTTCCTTAAGAAGAATATCATTTCCAGTTTTGACATTCTGACTTCGCTCATTTTTCATAATGCAACATATTTTTCATCATTAAAATTATATGATTTTGCATTGGAAAATAGAATCGTATTGAAACATTCAACTAATTACTATCCATAAGGAAATGGTCTTACTGAGTCCACAAATAAGAACCTTATTCATATAATTAAGAGATAATATTATCTGAACAAATGAACTGGCACTCCTCTTTGGTAAATGCCTTATGGGCAGACCGAGTCATGCCAAAACCATCTTTGAATACCTCCCCTTACTTCATGGTGTATGGAAAAGAAGCCACCCCCCCCCAAACATCTACCTGCCTGCTCTCCAACTCTCACAAGAATCCCAGGGCAAGGTTTGTTTATTAGTTTAGTGTAGGATGGACACTCTTCATAAGCTGCAGGAAGGAAAGCTAAAAGAAAAAAATAAAATTTCCCTTCATCAGAGTCGCATCAAGATGTGGTTTGAAAAGAAGTATACGGGGTAGAATAAATTTAGTGTGGGTGACTTAGTCTTGAAGTGGGACAAAGCGCACGAGGACAAAAGAAAACACACCAAGTTTCAATGCATGTGGATTGGACTGTTCATTATTCACGAAAATCTTGTCCAACATACATATCATCTACAATCACTAAACGAGAAGATTGACTCTCTCCCTATCAATGTACAAGACTTAAAACACTATTTTCAATGATGATATGGGGCTATTACCTACACTATGTACAAAATATTTTCTTATTTGTTTTTCTTGTGTTTTTTTGTCATGTAAATAAGTGTTAAGTGTGAATGTGTTTCCAAACTTCTTTGTATGTGGCTGAATTGAAAAGAGTCTTGTGACACTTCAACAATTGGCTAACTTTCGGTCCCTCTTCCTTGTGTTGGTTAAATGTTTTGGTTGATGAAGTTTCGATGGAAAATACGATTCATTTGTGAGGAGATTTTTGGTTAAACCATGAACTTGTGTTTATTAAGGAAATTACATTCCAATACTTGGTTGTTTGTGTTTCAGTATTTTCACACTTATACAATTAGTAGAAGAGGAGAAGGGGAAAAATATAAATGAACAAAACTAAATCAGAGTTATCTATGTGATTCTCTGAAGGAGAAACCTCTCTTTCTCTCAATAAATTGGGATCCCTATTCCCCCCATAAAATTAATAAGTACTGATGCACAGTCCTATAAAATAAATAAATAAAGGTGAAAGAAGATAAATGATTCCTGTGTAGAGAGGTGAAGCAAGCAACTTTGTCGGGGTATTGACCAGGCTCGCTGGCAGGGGAGTAATGTTTGTGATCCTGTAGTGACTCTACCATAGTACTATCCAGGCCTACTGGCAGTGAAGCAACACAAAAGATGAAAATTATACTCTAAAAATCTAAAGCTCTTGAACTTCACTACCCTTCCCAACTCGAAACAATGCGAAATTGCTAAATATTATGTTATGTTCAACTAAGACGGTATACATAGGACCATGTTTATTCATGGGGTAAGTGGGGATACCAAATTGATCTACACGATGAATCAATACTCCCCGAAGAACCAAAACCATGCAAGAAAGCGTTAACCAAAGCAGAGAAGCTATAATTTTACTAGTATGTCGCCAAGTGGTGTCACTGCTACAACACCCTCCAAAGTTTTGGCCTTCGCTCAATTTTAAAGCCTTCCTTGGTCTTGTACATTATCATCACAAGCATTGAAACTAATTCCATGTGTTTTATCAAAGTTTTTCGCTCCCCTTTGAAAGATATGAAAAATGTCATCTTTTCACATATTTTCTACTGTAAAATGTGTATAAGCCTATTTTGATGGTTTCAAGGGGTTACCTTTGTGAAAATGAGTTGATATAACCATGCAAACATCTATCGCAATGATTTCCAAATTTTTAATCATTGTCGCACAAGTGTCATCACGATTGTCGCAAAGTGTATCTTTAGTGTCACACTTGTTGTAAGTTGTCGTAAAGCTTTCAAAATGAGGAAGTTTTTTGTTCATGTATCCTGGATGATATATGTTGTTGTATCGTCAAGTATTATAAGTGTGTGATCACAGTTGAAGTCTTATCACTGTTCACATCAGCCTCACCGATCCCACACTTAGTCAATTTTCAATTTTTTTTTTTTGATCAAGTAACTTAACCTCATCTGACCTTATTGAACTGTGCATTGCACAGTCTCAACTGTCTAGTTGTGACCTTGATTCTTTAAACTACGAAATGCACAATTCCTTCTTCCCATGACTACTACACTACACAGTTATAATACTCAAGCCTGGACCTTGGCTCCCAGAATTACACAATGGCCAAACCTCCTCTGTCTCTCGAAACTGCACAATGGGCTGATCCAGTGCCCATCCCCTCAACCTATCACATTGACCTCAAAAATTGCGCAGTTTTCTTCCTTAATCGATCTTGGAATGTGCATTGCATAGTATCAAGGCTCAAGGTTCACCCCTGACTTCTTAAACAATTACACTGTCACTGAGCCCCTTTCCTAGCTCTTCACTCGTTCAATATCAATCAATGGATCAATATGCACCATCTTAGACTAGGAGTTTTTTTGGACTAACGTCATCTCGTGATGAGTCAATTGTAGATGTAGTTACCCTATCATGCCATGGAAATATGATTAAGAAGGATATGAAGAAGGGAAACATGTTGAAAGACATATTTGTAGATGAGTATGTATTTAGGCCCAAAAAATCGTGCAAAAACATCAGGGAAAACCACCCATTTGGGGACTTGAAAACCATCCCTTATCCATTTGGTACAGTGGCTCCGACTAGATTTATGGGACCAGTTTCCCAATGAAATATAATTGGGTGAATGGATGGTATTATAACTGACTGTAACTTGGTAGATGGGAGTGATAACAAGCTTGAAGTAAATAAATATACTTATCTATATGTATCTCAAGATGAATTATTCTCTCTGTGCGATTTATAAAGATGAAAATTCAACGAATGCAAATAAGTATTATACAAACACTTAGAGATATGACAACAATTTGAAATAATTGATTTAATTAAATAGTTAATTAAATCAATTGGATAAGACTATATTGCATCTGTTTACTGCATGTATTGAATGTGTACCAAAAGATAGCAATCTAACATGTTCAAAAGTGAATTAATGTATGTTTGTTTTCAAAAATATACATAAAACAAAAACATCATAATAAAAATTAATTATTCCTCATTTGGAACAAAAAATTAACATATATGATAAAATTATCATGTATACGCTAACTCTTCTCATTTGAAAAACAATATTTGGTCCAGCCCTTTCTATTAAGAAAACTTTAAGAGTACAAAAGTGTGACTTCTGTAAAGTCTTCCTTTCAAAATTTCAGGACCCCTTCTTAAAAGACATGAAGGGGTCTATATAATAAAATAGAAATTCTTAAAAATAGTAATTAAAATAAAATATGAGGAGTTTTAAACAACTCTCCTTAAAGTAAGTGAAAACAAAACTGAAACATAATCTAATAGGGCGACTTGCTTCAAGGTCGTCTTGTTGTCTCATCAACCTTTCGTTCCTTTAGTTGAAGGATGTTAAGCATAGGCATAGCCTCAGAAGGTTGGCTTGGCCTGATGTGCAACTGTCTAGTGAAAACCACATCTGAAAGTGGAGGCAACATATAGGAAGAAGAAGTATCTGTAAGACAACACAACATTAGCCATTGGCTATGTGGCTTTACCAAGCATTTCCAATACTTATCCCAATCTAGATTTTCCAACTTTCTGATGCTTTCCTCTTTGACCTTGGAAACTTCTTTCCATTTCCTTATCAAATCTTTAACAATAGGAAGAGAACCAAGAGGGAATATATCAATAATATTGGAAGCGATGAGATTTTGAGTGACTATTTCAACAACATTATTAGCCACAACTCTAGCTCTGTAGATGGCCCTTTCAATATGATTCAATTGTATGTCCCAATTAGTAAATAGGATTTCCTTTTGGAGTCAATCCTGGGAAAATTAGCCTTTCAGCCATCAGTAGTATCTTGCCAGGTGACATTCTGTGAGATTTTATCATCAATCTCATTGAAATTGATTCTATGGTCTGCTATTCGATTCATCAGTGAATAGATTTGCTCACATAATTCAATGATACTTGACAACTTTTGAAAAAAAATAACTTGCTGCTGTGTCAATATGGTATTCAATTCCAGCGCTTCTTTTCTAAATTAATTTATTTTTGAATTATATTTCAATTGCTCAATAGTTAACTGCAATTGATGAATTTGTGTGTCCTTAGCACCGATTTCAGTTTGATTCTGTAATTTCAATTGATCAATGCTCTCTTGTAGCTATGATACCTGTACCTGTAGTTGCTGGTTGACGTTCTGCTTTTCTGCCTATAGTTCATGTTCTAATTGGAAGATTCTTTCATCATTTTCTTTAATTAACTATTGAACTTCAGAGGCCTCCTCTATAGTAGCATATGAATAGGCTCCTGCGAACTGGGTCAGACGAGTTAGATTTTGAGAAGGATCTGCTTGTGAATCTTTCCAAACTACCTCCATTGAAACATCTCCTGGAACAAGGAGTTGAGATTGCTATGTCCTTTTTATTTTTCTTTCCCTGCTCATAATGAATTTATGTGTAGGAATATAGAATATATTCAGTGGAGGGATTTCCTCAATTTTCAATATAATTTCTATAGTAGGGAAGGCCGAGATGAATTCCACTTGATCTATGATAACTAACTTGTCAGATGGCCTAACAGAAAATAGGTTCTGACTTTTGCTTTGAGACGTTTGTAGTATTTGTTGATGACCAATAATCATCACTTCTTGGTCTTCTTGGAGTTTTTGATTAAACTCCTTCCAGACATCATTCAAATTACTTGGGAACTCTAAATCCATGGTTTGAAATTGAGTAGATTTATCCTCTTCATTTTTACTAAGGACTTTAACATCCTTAGGTTCCTATTCTTTTTCCTGTTCCTTCTGTGTTTTGGGTTGGGATACTTCTAGCATTTTCAAAGAAATGCCTTCCAATGTTTTGCTCCTGTACTGCTTAAACTTTGACAACTACCGCGGATGGAGGCGTTACGCTGCTAACTTCTAAACGACGGAGTAAGTGTCGAATGACTCAAACAATTCATAAAACTCATCATATTCATGTACAAAAGGTCTGATTTTAAATTGAGTGGTAAAATCATTGACAACTTGATTCAGGTCGTATTTTCTATTTGAAATTGTAAACAATTTCAAACATTCAATTTGGTTGACCTCTAATCCTTCATGTTTATAGCTTTCCAAGGCGTAAAAACCATAGTGAATTAGAAATGAGGGCCATGATGCTTTCTTAGCTTCCTTCATAAACATAGTTAATCTATTTCCCACAGTTTGATAAGCTGTTTCTCTTGCGAGAAGCTTATCCGGAACATATAATGGTAAAACATGTGGTTGAGCCAGGCTCCCAAAAACTCTGACATATGTATACAATTCTTCGCCAAACCATTTTCCAATGGAGGAGGAGAAGTTAGCTTGAGCTGCTTTAGACAACCTGGGGGCTTTCTCATTGAACACGACTTGAAATAAAGGGAGCATAACTCCATGGAAGATTTTATAAAAATGGTTTTCATATTTTGACTCCCATAACATGTTATGATATACATGAATGGGGAGAGGGTCCTTGGTAGTCCATTTCCAACCCATGGCTAGAAAATCTGAAGTGAAACATACAACATCTATGATATAAGCCCTCATATAAAATGGGGGAATTTATTTGGAGGAAATAGAACGATTTTTCCTATATTCTAGAATTTGATTTGCAATATTGTTGGACAAAATGGTCCCCCAGTCCATGATATAATAATCTGTGACTGCTTCCATTAGGGGAATGCATTCAACTGAAAATTTGGTAGTATAAGGCTGACCAAAGAGCCTTGACATCATTGCTGCAACATAACAATAGTGACTAGCAAGGGAGTCAGT
This sequence comes from Pinus albicaulis, assembly GCA_034641835.2. NCBI lineage: Eukaryota > Viridiplantae > Streptophyta > Pinopsida > Pinales > Pinaceae > Pinus > Pinus albicaulis. Next base: position 1,533,445,934 of record CM076578.1, read on the forward strand.
AGAATACATACCCTTATCATAATTTTTGTGTTTATTCGGGTTGTTCCTACATTGCTTGATAGGATTTGACTTCAACTCATTTTCACTGGAAAATTGTGCCATAAATTCTTTGTCGTAGACCTTTTTTGGGTCTGGAATGTGATACATAGACTTCAATCTTCTACTTTAAAATAGCCTATCATTGTTCCTCTGTTGGTTAAGAAATTTCTATCCCCAATGTTGAGGTTTTCGATTATCCATCTTACCATATCAGTATATGGTAGAATTTTGGGCCGCGCAACAACCCGGTGTAGAAAAGAATTGACAACTTATTCTATAGTAGTTTCTAAGGAATCAGAAGTGTCTGCAGTAACTTTCATTTGAACCCTATGGGGTTTCTCATCCTCAAATAAATTATACATCACTTCCCAGGAGGAAGAACCACTTTGCGACCCGCATGTTGTGTCTGTGAATAGAGGAAGCATTTATGTTCTTTCACTTACAGTAGGTGCAGGATTTGTAGGTGCCATAGGTTTCTTGGCTTTCTTCATGACTTTCAACATCTTCGAAGAAATATTTTTATTTGGAATTTCCTGTAAACAATAAAGAATGATAAGTAGAAAGAGGAAATTTTGATTTACAAATACAAAAGTATCATATTAATGGAAACAATCAAGCGAATGAAACTTGGCATGTGGTTAATACATAAATTTAATGCTTCTTGCTGTAAAATATTTTTGGAAGCATGGGCTCTAAAATCGTTTATGCTATGGAATTAATGGACAATATGGGTTGATTTTCCCATGCAATCATTTTAGCATTTAAAAAAGATCTGTCACATCGCGGTATTATTCATGTGTGAATGTTTATAAAGTGATGATCGGATACCTTTTTCCAATTGCGACATCGTAATCGTAATATCGACGAAAATGAATGAAGGACAATAGTGGTCACAAAGAGAAAGTGCGATGCGATAGAGTATATCGCATCGGGGAAATGTGGAGGATGACTTTAAGATCATCGAGATAAAACTGAGAAATGAGGTTTGCGATTTTCCTACGCGGCGGAAGTAGGTCCCACAGTCTCTTTCTTATATAATTTGTTTGGGAAAATGAATTTTTCCTTTATTAAAATACTTTGATGTATTTCACATCGCAATTTGTGTTGAGTGGCTTTTAGGAGCCACATGTATTTCATTGCGATATTGCGATTGCGATATGATTAACATTCTCCGCTCAAGTGTATTTAAGGCTAAAATTCAAGGTTCTTAACTCCTTTGATTCCTATTTCTATTTAAATTAATCACTTAAGGGTATTATTTGTTTTACTCTAAATTTTTTAAAAGGGTCCCCATTATTTTTCTAAGGTAACTATGCTAAAATAATGGGGGTTGTTGAATAGCACAACAATATGCAATTTGATCAACCAAGAGAAAAGAAAGCGACACATGTTTGCGACCATAACTCAAGACTTGAGATCATTGAAGATGTCTTATCACCAAGCCATGCAGAGGTGGAAAGAAGAGCATTGTTAAGCAACCACTTAACAAGAAGCAACAAGAGTGGCTTGACATTGACACATCATCAAGCAATCCATGTCAACAGTTTCATGACATGAGTTGTCACATGCCACACCATTATGGTGGATTATATAATTGATGTTTCGAAAATGTATTGTAAAGTGAAAGTCCAAAGGACATGTAAAAAATATGAAGAGTCATGTAAAGTTGAAAATTCATAGGAAGTGAAACAATCATGAGGGTTGATGAAGAGTCACAAGGAAGGTGAAGCATCACCTCCTCATTATTATATATACACCCTCATTGTATGATCAAAGGAATTTTCACCTTGGATTCTCACGCAAGGCATTATAGAGACAAGCTATTTCTTTTGAGGAGTGAGGATTGGCTCCAACACTCCACTATTGGAGCTAATGGTGTTGATTGTATACAGGTGTCTTGGAACTTTTACTTAATAAAACAAGCTTTCAAGGCCAAAATGTTCTTCATACACGGATTATGAATATTTTTAAGACTATTCTGTGGATGCTTGTATTTCATGTTTGCTTTCATCTGCGCTAAATTAGTTGAACTATTTCGGTTATTTTAGTACTTATCTTATTGAGAATGTGTTTTAATGGTTGTTACTGCTATCCCATCCTTGTGGACTATTTCGCAGGATATTAGACAGATCTTTCTCATTGATTGGTTGTAATGATCATCGCATCTTGTGTGGACTATTCCAATGGATGTTAGACAAACATTTCTTGTTTGTGTGTGTCTCTACTAGGGTGGTACTATTACCTATCCTAGAGGCTCACTTTACTCTTTCTCTCCACAGTAGAAGAACTTTGACAGACTTACAACCAAAAAAACACCAGAAACATGTTCTTTCTGTTTGAAGGCACAATTACACTCCTATCTCTTACTGACAGTTAGAGCCAAGGAAAATCTTTAAGAATTTGACAACTGGGCCATATTCCAGATGGGGCTGCTATCCCAAATGGTGTGAGTTCTAATTGGGACCACATATTGGGGAGACCCCCTGGATGTTGGCAGGTCCAGCACTATCAACATGTGCCTAATGAATTTTGGAGGTATTTTGTTTTGGGGTCTCATTCTCTATATCCTCTGTATTAAGAATCTGAGGAGTAATAGGAGTTAGAGTTCTTTACCCTTATAAGGTATTATGGGTGTCTTCCTACTGATTCTCTTAATGACACTATAATTCTCATTATGGATGAACAATATCACATGAGTTGTTGTGATCCATAAATTACTGTGGATATTCTAGTGGACAATTCATCACAATAGATCTACTAAGTTATAATTAAAAAGTTGAAATATACACTATGAGGTTTTATTTTTCCTTAGTTTTCTAGATGCATTAGTTACTATACTATGATTATGCATGCAATAAATAAAGAACAATGAAATAAAACTCATAAACCACAATGAATATAAGATATGATTTAGGAAACCCTTACGGGAGAAAAACCAATTGGAAAGTGAGGCTGCTCTAATCTCTATCTCTTTGAATGGAAATGGATGAAATACAAAGTGGTGAGAATTATGGCTCATGGGATGCTACATTACACAAACCCTCTATTTTTACTCTCTCTCTATATCCAATTTCTGCTACTCTTCTCATTTATGAAACAAAATGCACTCAAATAGAATGAAACTCATTTTTTCAGTTATAACACATATTGATAGCCAACTAGTGGTTAAGTTTCACTTCTTCAACTCTTAACTAGAGTTACAATATTGACTCTTCTAGAGTCTTCTCCATCATGATCAAGTAGCTAGCTCATTTTCCATGAATAATGGGGCTAACATGGCATCCTCTCGAATCATGGTGGTCAAAATAGGAAGATCAACTTCTGGGTGGCATAATTTTTGTGTATAGATTCCGATGAAGTCTTTCTTGCACCATTGGAAAGGAATTTGAGTGCATAATAGATCTAGGGGGTGAATTCTTAAGCGAAAAATCCCCCCCCCCCCACCCCCCCTCGAGAAAAAATAAGATGAGAAGAAACACCATTTAATGCCTCAAGCTAATTCCCAAAGGTTTTTGACCCCAATTCACCAAACAAAGACATGTTGATAAAAAATGATCCTGTCAGCTAATTCCTCTAATTTTTCCACTCTAAAAGCATCAAAATGGATGAAAAATAATATAATGATCCAATTTGGATAATGTCGCGATCCTTATGAAACTAGTAAAATTCAAAAAATTCTTATATAAATGGTTTATCAGAGATATATAATATACTTTCTAATTTAGTGAAATAATTTTTTTTTTAAATATCTAAAAATTAAAAATAATCTATACTCATTTCACATTGATAATGCTCAATTTTATTTACAAATTTTCTATACTTTATTATTTTGTTTTATGTCAAAACCACCTTATAAATTGAAAGGAAAAATATATCTTCTCTTGAATTCACATTTAAATTAAAAACATTGAAAAGATAAAATAAAAAAGAATATATATATATTCGTTCTTTAAATGTGCTAAAAAAATTATTTGGTTATCTGAGGAAAAATAAATTTGATTAAAGTGTGTTGGATTATGAGAACTATATGTTATAGAGTAAATATATAGTAAGTAATATGTTCACAGTATTCAACGTTCAAGTGTTGGTGTTAAGGTGTGAGTTACAATCCTTTTAATAACCTTGTGTTGCAAATTTACAAATTCATATTTTCTTTGATGGTCTTTTGCTAAAGTAGCATGTTAAGAGTAAACATGGAAAGGTGAAAACTTTTCATTCAAGGATTTTATAAGACCACCTAAATGGGAAAAAAATCTTAAAGGATAAAATTTCCCTTTGCTAACATCAGTAAGATAAAATGGAATTGAAAGTGGGCTAAAGAAAGCAAAACAAAAAGGTGAAACCTGTGTAGCAAACCACTCATGTTATGTGTAAAATGTGTAAAATTAACACGTAAGTGTAAGTATATGTGTTGTGTGAAAAAATAGTATAGATATGCCACACATGAAAAATGGGAAAATATGGATATACTAAGCAACAAAAATACACTAATAATAAGAACACATAGATTGCAAAAACAAAAAACAAGAAAAATCAACAAACTAGTTTCAATGCGAAATGAGTAGAATAAGAAATGCGTACAACCAAATAGTCCACAAGTGATGCGAAAGAAACATACAATTCATACTATGCATGTGTATGTTATAAGAAAGACCTAAGTAAAGAAAAGAAAACTAAAAAGTAAAAGAAGGACAAGTCGTGATGAAAGTTGTGAAGGCTAAGGAGAATTGTGAAAAGTTACATAAGTGCAACCCTTACACACAAGCTTCTTGTGTTATGTCAAAGGCAATACTCTTGTGATCATCATCAAAGTGTTCCCCTAAAACATGCTTTTAAATGCATGTCTTACACCATGCAAATGGAATTTTGTGATATTTGATACTTGGAATTCTAAAACAATTGAAATGTATATTTGAAATTATACTAATCGAAGTGAATGTTGAAAATGAACGTGGAAAGTAAAAGTTAAGTTATTTTTCAAAGCACTAAAGGAATTAAGAAATAATTTTTCATTATGTTAACTAGGTAATTATGTTCATTATTAAACACCAAATGTGAAGGTTAGTGAATTAATAAGAAAATAAATATGTTTATTTTCAAATTAAAATTTAAATGTGAAAACTTGAAGGAGGGAGCAAGCCTTCTTTTGTGTTTTGATTTTTTTCCTTGTTGGTGGTTTATACTTGGAACATGACTTTGACAAGTTTTTACCATTAGAAAGGATTAAATGGACAACACTTGCATGTGCTTAGAAAAGAGTCAAATAGTAAGTGTAACATCTCTCGTTTCTGCCCTTATTTTTGTATTGTTATGTAATTGCAACACCATCATGGAGAACCACTCTTGGCTGACACACCGATTAAGTATTTACTAATTATTATTGAAAATTAATTAAAATAATTGAAGGAAGGACAAACTTACAGATCCTTAGTCTGAGGGAAGTAACTTTCTTGCTTGTGTGTCCTGAAAAACCCTTACCTAGCCTGAACCTAAATGTAGAAGTCACTTGCAAATTGGGGATGCCACTGCCTGACAAATTGTTATTGTGATGCGATTAAGGAAGAGATAATTTTGCTGACAGGAATTTGTGAGATTGGATTGGGGTAGTGGAAGAAAAGAGAAATTCCCATTACCCTTCCACCCTTGCGGATCGAGGAGACAACTAGAACAACACTTCAAAAAAAAGAGGATGATCCAAGTCAATGCTCTCTTGGATGCATGAAGGGATGCAGGGGAATTCTCTATATATACAAAGAACAAAAGAGAAATGCAATTGAGATTTATCTGATTTGTGATGCATTATTTGAATCTTGATGGTTGGTCCTGAGACAAGTGTTGGTTCTCTTGGGATTTCATGTTTTCCATTTGATGGCTCACACTCTTTGATTTTGATGTATGTTCTTGGGATTGATCGATGATTGTGTATGGAAATTGGTTCTCTCTCTTTCTCGTTCCGATGCATGAGAACTCTCATTCTCTTGGGGGATAGAATTTATTCAAGGTTGATTATGGACAATGTGGAGCTATGGAGCATGACATAGATGACCAAGTAACGCTGGAACTCATTTTTGAGTTGTGCTCTATGACCTTGGGTGTTAATGTCTATGATTTTGTATTTAAGGCCACCAGACCATGTTGTATAAGATAATGTGGTTAGTTGGCGGCTCAGTGGATTATCGAATCACTATGGTGTTTCTTGTATATCCGTTAACCACATAGATAGGGAAATCCAAGTCACTGAAGTGCTTTCTGGATAGATGTTAACCACCTAGACAGTGGGAGACCCCTGTGGTGTTTGCTCTAAAAATACAACTAAGAGACCACTTGGATAGTGGTTTCAACCTCCTGGACTGAGAAATATCCCCATCTAGACCTTGGGGCATATCCTTATGATTAAAATCAGAGAAATAAGTGAGTCACTATGATGCTTACTGCTAGAGAGAAATTGATAAATCACTTGGATAGTGGACTCCATCTCCTGAGTGTTTGACCAAGGCATTGGTGTGAATTTCCATTGTGCAAGCTTCCCCTTAGAAATTGGACCTGACTCAGGGGAATTAGCTGCAAAAGAGATTGCAGTGTATCTGACCTATGGTTGGGTGGAGAGTGGAAGTCCCTCCCTCAGTTGCCAACTATTCTAGCACTCTCGAATAAGTGTGATGGTTTATGCATATTTGGATTATGGTGATAGTCCTTGTTATGTTATTGACTGATATATGGTCCTATATTATTCATGAAGGAATGCTTGAAGTCATTTTTATATTCATGGCTGAAAACTATCTTATATACCTATGGTTATAAGGAATGTTTTGCATTGTGAAGAGGGATGCCATACTGAGGATTTACAAGATATCTTATATGCTATGAGTAGAATGAGTATCTAGTTGATGTTGATGATTACTTAGTTCAAGAATGATGTGATAAGTCTGTGGGTTTGTGCACACTCATATTATTGTTGTGTCTCAAAATTGTAATTAGTTATAATATCTTGAGATTCATATTGTTTAAACCATGGTCTATACTATATCATACCATACCATTCTATGTGCGTTCATATTTAGGGATATATATTGAGGAAAAAATGGCATAATGTATTGAGCATATAATGTGTTGAAATTGGCAACATGAAGGGCTTCTAATTTTTTTTTCTTAATTAAATTAGAAGTAAATTGTAGTTCCACATCACATGACAATTTTTACGAGTTAACTGAGTCAGGAAGACTTATTTAGCTTAGTCAATTTGAGTTGGGGGTCAAATGGAGGCATGTAGAGTTCACTCTAATTTTTAGAGGGTCCAATTATAGTTTGTTTAGAGTTGTAATTGTTTAACTTGATTATTTGAGTTAAAATCGGTTTAACTAGTTCTAACCGAGAGATGAGTTAGTGAGATGATCCATATTTATGCAGGAACACAACATAATATGAATATAACCATAAATAAAAAGATGCAATGAAAACAACACTTCATTTCATTAATATCAAATAACTGAAATATACTTACAGACATAACGGAAATAAAATAGCTAGGGCACTGGTAGCTTATCTCTGAGAAGAGATGTGGTGGCTACAGGCCTCTGAACTGTGTGACAATGAGGCTCAAAGGCCTATTTATTATTGAGAAACAATGGAAAACCCTAAACATCCAAAACCTAACCCTAGGAGATGAAGCGCCAAAACTATGGGCCCAGTTTGGGTAAATTGGTACATCAACTTCCCAGGGATGTAACTTTGGCATACGATCTCCTTTTGACACGCTCAATACCTCGTTTGAATTATCTATTCGAGGACTACAAATATTGAGTGAAAAACATCAATTAAAGACCCATGTTGCTCCTGGTTTTCCTGAAAAACATCGTTTAGGGCCTCAAAACGACTCTGGAAGTTCAAGACTCAAAAAACTTCTAAAAATAGTAAATTGTGCTACAATTAAGGAAACTAAAAAACTGAAAGAAACAATGGGAGGGGGTCCAAGTGGAATAGGCAGGTGGCCACCAATATCCACCTGAATCATTCCTCCCCCCTTAGGAAGCAATGGTCCCCATTGCGTTGAGTTCCTCCATGAGATCAAGAAACTTATGTTGAACTTGGTCCCTTGGGAGCCAGTTTCCTTGGTGCAGGAGTTGGCCAACTTTGACAACCTGATATAGTTGGATCTTCTGCTAGCGAGTGTTCTTGATCTGCGTGTCCATGATACGATCCATGGTGTCATATTCCATGCAGTATGGGTTTAACTATGTTGATTTGAGTTTTTATACTATGTTGAATGTATCCAGTAGAAGTGGATAGTAGGGTCGAAGGTAGCCCACATTGAACACTGGGTGAAAACCAAGGAATGGCGGAATACTGAGCTCGAAGGCATTTACCCCTATAGCCTTGGTGATGGTGTATGTCCCATATCGAAGCGAGTGAAGCTTGCGGTGAGGTCCAACGAGACACTCCTTCTGCAAATGTAGCTACACTTTTTCGCCCACCTGAAAGTTGTGTGGCACCTGATGTTGATCATGTTGCTGCTTGTACTTGGAATTGGCTCTGTCCAATATGTCATGAACGTGTTGGCAGATGTGCTGAATGCGCTCAATGAATTTGTTCACCTTGTCAGCTTCAGACTGGACATGAGCCAAATCAACTTGATTAGCCGCAAATGGCATGGCTACGTCAATGGGACATAATGGCTAGAATCCAAAGCCCACCTGGAAGGGGTTGTGGCCGGTTGAGCTGTGGAGAGCCCGGTTATAGCTTTGATGTACATAAGGGAGGATCTAATACCATGTGTGTGGATGCTTTTAGTTGTACATGTGAAAAATGTGTACGATCATCCTGCTGACAACCTATGTCTGGCCATATGTTTGTGGATGGAAATCTGTGGACTTGGTGAGCTTGGTGTCCAGAATTGACTAGAGGCTAGACCAAAATGTACTAAGGAACCTACTGTCCCGATTTGAGTTTATAGACTGTACGATCCCAAAGTGTACCCACACTTGTTCAAAAAATATTTGAGCAGTGGATTTTGCTGTGATAAGAAATGACATAGACGTCATAATGGCCATCTTAGAGAATCTATCAACGACCACGAAAACATAGTCATTTCCATGCTTAGTAGAAGGAAGTCCTGACATGTAATCCATGGAGATGGGTTCCCAAGGTCAACTAGCGGTAGGTAGCAGAGTATAAAGGCCTTACTTCTTGATGGTAGGTTTGGAAATGGCGTAAGTAGTACAGGATCTGATGTACTTCCTGACATCCTGTCGAAGGTTTGGCAAATAGAAATACTTCTGTAATAGAAATACTTCAGTAATGCCACTATTTTCGACCCCGAAATACCCAATGACCCAACTGTAGTGCGCTTCCCAAACCATCTTGGCACACTCATTTGAAGGACCACAAAGGTGTCCCGGGAGACATAGCAATGCATCCTAGAGGTGAAAATTTGAAACATGCTTACCCTCCAAGAGCATCTCAGATGTAGTCGAATTCTAGATTTCTTTATAGAGAAATTCACAATCATAAGTCTTGTGCCCATAAGAGCTGAGCACGTGGTTAGCGCCACAATCGACAAATTTTACGAATAAAATAAATCTCTTTTTCATAAGTGGGATACTTCTGGACTGTGTCGGAAAGTGTCTCACTGCGATATGCCACTGAATTCCCCTGTTGAGTAAGAACTGTGCCAATACCATAATCCAAGGCTTATGTCTCAATCTCAATTGGTTGTTTCAAGTCTGGTAATGTGAGCACTAGGGATGAGCAATGACGATGTTTCAACTCTACGAACACCTTTTGGTTAGATTCAGAGCAAAATATTTTTTCTTTCGCTCCTCCCTGGGTGACTTGGCTCAATGGCCAAGTGATATGAGAGAATCCCAACACGAACTTGCGGTAGAAATTGGCAAGACCCAGAAAGCCGCAGAGCTCTATTAGTGTTGTTGGGGCTGGTCAATATCAAAGGAATTGGATCTTGGATGGATCCAAATGTAGCCCCCGCTCATCAATAATGTATCCCAGATACTAAACCTGGGTCATGCCAAAACTGCACTTCTCCAAATTGGCACACAAATTGTATTGCCGCAGTTTTTGGAGGACCTTTCGGATGTGGTGGAGGTGCTCTTCCCAAGTCTAGATGAAGATCAAGATGTCATCCAAGTACACTACTAAAAATGAGTTGGTGAATGGACACAATATATCGTCCATCAACCTCATGAAGGTTGCGAGAGCATTCATCAACCCAAAACGCATGACCAACCATTCAAAAAGGCCCTCCTTGGCTTTGAAGGTAGTCTTCCACACATCGGAGGGTTTGATTGGTACCTGGTGATACCCGGACTTCAAGTTGATCTTGCAGAAATATTTCCCCCCCTTGAGTTGGTCCAGAAGGTCATCAATCTGTGAGATTGGGTACCTATTCCAGACAGTGATCTTGTTCAACACCCGATAGTCAATATAAAGTCTCTAGCTCCCATCCTTCTTCCGCACCAACATGATCGGGCTCCCACACGATGATGAAATCGACTAGATGTGACCTTTCTGCAGCATCTCCTGAATCTGCCTTTTGATTTTGTCTTTATCTAGAATAGAGTGCTGATAGATTGGTCCATTGGGAAGCAACGCACATGGGGTAATATTGATGGGGTGCTTGATCTGATAGTGTAGATGCACCCCTGCAGGTGAGGTGAAGATGTCCCCATACTCCTCCACGACCTTATCCATCTATTTTTATCATGCGGAGGAGCCCTGTATGGAGGTCATGGCCACAATATTATTCTTTCCCCGAGGGCATATTATCAGGAAAACAAATTTCTCGATTTTTGAAATGAGCTTACTGCATTATTTTGTAGTAATCAAAGAGATGGCAGCAGGAGGTGCTACCTCTAGTATCCTGTAAAACTTATTTCCCAAAGTAACAATAATAGCATGAGGCCAGGACTCATACATAGCATGTCGCTTCCACAAGTATGGTTGGCCTAATAATACATCACTAACATCAAGAGGGGCAATGCAACATAATACCTCATCTGTGAAGGGCTTGATGTTGTAGGGAAGGCGACATTGATGGCTGACGCAGAGCTCCCGTCCTTAGTGAAGCCACCCGATGGTGAAGACGTCCTTGTACTCCTCCATGACCTTGTCCATATATTTTTTTTTGTGCGGAGGAGTCATGTCTGGATGTCATGGCCACAATCTTCTACTTTCCTCGAGGGTGGATTATCAAGAAAAAAAATTTCCCGATTTTTGAAATGAGCTTACTGCATTATTTTGCAGTAATCAAAGAGATGGTGGCAGGAGGTGCTACCTCTGTTATCCTATAAAACTTATTGCCCAAAGTAACAATAACAACACGAGGCCAGGACTCATACATAGCATGTCGCTTCCACAAGTATGGTTGGCCTATTAATACATCACTAACATCAAGAGGAGCAATGCTACATAATACCTCATCCGTGAAGGGCTTGATGTTGTAGGGAAGGCAACATTGATGGCTGACTCAAATCTCCCGTCCTTGGTGAAGCCACCCGATGGTGTGCAGTTGTGGGTGCACTATGGTCGGCAAGCCCAGTCGCTTCATGACCTCTACTGAAATGAGGTTCTTTTGGCTCCCGTTGTTGACAAGGAACTGCAACGGGGAACTCTTTACCCACATCTGGGAATGAAAGAGGCACTCCCCCTCCTCTGGATATTTTGGTTCCTCATTCTGGATCTTCGTGGTGGCAACAGTGGCATTGGGCTCTGCATCGATAATCTGCTTCCCTTTGTCATTACCCTTGTTGGGTTCGCCTCTGATTCAGAGCGTGCATCCGATTCGGAAGTCTTCAGCTCGACCAATAGTGACTGCTTGGACCAACACTCACTTGTGTTTTGAGTGGAGCTCTTATGGAACTCACACCACTTTCCCGTGTCCTTTGGCTTTGCGGTGTTTTTCTTTGCTTCCGGCTTTGGCGGGTTATCCTGGGTTGCCCTGCCTTGGCTTTGTCCTTTTTTCTGTGGTTTGGGGGCACCTTTCCCTTGATTTTGATTCGCAGATCCAAAGTATCGCTTCTTCTGTTTGAAATTTTGCTCAATTTTGGCAGCATACCAGTATGCTTCGCCAAGTGAGGAGATGTCGAGGAACTCCATTTCCTCCTAAATGTATATGTTCAGACAATTGCGGTACTCCGACTCCAAATGTTTCTCTAAATATTTGATACCCAATTTTGTGCACAGGGTATGGAACATATTCGTCAGCTCATGCACATCTTGATCCCTTTGTTGCTATAACATAGTCTATTGTATGTACTTGTCCTCATAGATCCCCACAGGATAATATCATTCCTTGATGCCGTCTCGGAAATAATTCCAAGTGGGTGGGTTTGAAAACAGAGAGGGTTCCCTCTCATCCTTTTGCTTACAGTAGGTTTCCCACTAGTCCTTGACATGGGGGGCGAATTTGAAGAGTGCAAAAGTAATATTTTATCGATTGGAAAAGTCATGAACCGAGAAATACCCTTCTAATATATTCAACCATCTATCTATGATTTTTGCATGTATTTTTCCCTCAAATATGGGAATGTCAAAGTTTAATTGTACCTTAAAGGGTGTTGGGCCTCCAGAGTGGCTGCTATATGCAGATGCGCGACCTGTGGGTAGTCGTTGAAGGATCTGGGAAAATTTATTTGTCATCACGTTCCTTTATTTCTCGAGAGCATCCTCGAGCAATATTTTGATAGGATATCTTGCTCCCTTGTCTTTATTTTCATTCCCCATAGGCAACCGTCAGGGTTTGCGAGGTTGATCTCTCAAAGGTTCAACCAAATCAAGCCCTAAATCCTTATACCCCGAACTCGTTGGGGACATGCAAAGAAGGATCGAGAAAGAGCAAACCACTCTGATACCACTGATCCAGATTTATGCAGGAACGTAACAAAATATGAATATAACCATAAATACAAAGATGCAACGGAAATAACACAAAATTTCATTAATATCAAATACTTGAAATATGCTTATAGACATAATGGAAATAAACTAGCTAGGGCGCTGGTAGCTTATCTCTGAGAAGAGATGTGGTGGCTTTAGGCCTCTAAACTGTGTTAAAATGAGGCTCGAAGTCCTATTTATTATTTAGAAACAATGGAAAACCCTAAACATCCAAAAACCTAACCCTAGGAGATGAAGCGCCAAAACTATGTGCCCTGTTTGGGTAAATTGGTATATCAACTTCCCGGGGACGTAACTTTGGAAAACGATCTCGATTTGACGCGCACAATACCCATGTTGCTCCCGATTTTCTAGAAAAACCTCGTTTAGGGCCTCAAAATGGCTCCAGAATTTCAGGACTCGAAAAAATGCTAAAAATAGTAAATTGTGCTACAATTAAGGAAACTGAAAAACTGTAAGAAACAATGGTGGGGACCCAAGTGGAATAGGTGGGTGGCCACCAATATCCACCTAGAACATGATAGGTCTAGTGAATTAAATATAATTTAATTCACATGTAGTGATCAATCAGATAACTGATAATTCACTATAAATACTTGTTGCATGTCAATTCTAAGAGTGACCCAGTTGAGATTGGAGTTAAAGGGAAGATAACTATCAGTTGTATAATTAGAAAATTGTACAGGTCATGCATGAGGTCAGCAGGATGCCTTATATGAATTGCGTAGTCAATTCTTGGGAATTTCTTAATTAATAGGGGCTCAATTCCTCCAAGAATGTGTAAGCAAGGATGAGAAACATAGAGGTAGGAAATTGGTTAAGTATCAGACCAAACTTGTTGGGATTAGAATGAGACAATCAAAGATAGTGCAGAGAGCTCTCAAGCCTAAGAGAAGCATTGTATTGTTTCATATTCTTGAATTAATGCAATATACAAATGACGAGGTTTTTAGCTGAGGATTTCCCCAGATACATATTTATGTTGTGAAATTGAAATTATTTCTCTTTCTTGTTCATGTGATTGTGTGATCGTAATTGGTTTCCACAATTTGTAGAATTGATTTAGTATTTTGTTTTAGCATATTACAAGATAAATTGAATATATTTAGATTTTCTACATGGTATCAGAGTAGGAATCACTGTAGAAGAGAAGAAACATAGATTTTTTTTTTTTAACAGGTGAATCAAATTTGCATATTTATTCTTCAGGACCAACAATAGATCATGATGTATTTATCTAGATTGAGACTCGAATATGCGGTTGAGGGTAATTATAATTAGATAACATGGTAGGATATGATGGAGGTAGTGTTGGAGGAAAACATACTGAAGGAATTCATAGATACTGTTATTTTCCATCCCGCAACAAAAAATGCTTAACTTCTTGACGCATGGAAGAATAATGTAGCAAAGATGAGAAGGATTATGTTAGAAGGAGTTCAAAATCATATTTTCTCAAATATTAATGGAGAGGAAACTCCATATGCTATGTGGAAGGCCTTAACAGATCTGTTTCAGAATAACAACGACGACAGGAAGCTGGCGTTGAAGGAAAATATTAGAAAAATCAAGATGGAGAAGGGCAACATGATACCAAAATACTTGACGAAGTTCACTCAATGTCGAGATGAGCTTGGCAGTGTTGGTGTGACAGTTGCCCAGAATTATTTGGTGAGCCTAGAAATTTTAGGCCTTCCCAAGAGTTGGAATAGTTACCAGGACTCGGTGAATGGGAGGGAGAAACTACCAGAGTGGGAGCGATTATGGCCCAACTTGGTACAAGAAGAGATTTGACGGAACACCAGAGATGGATCCTCATCAAAGACTGATGATGAGGAGAACTGTTCCTTGGCTGGAAAGGCGAAGAAAGGGAAAGGGAAGGCATCCCATTCCAAATTGGATTCTGGTCAGGCATGCAAGAATTGAGACTTGTCAATGTATAAATTATAGAAACATATGTATATCAATGGATTCAATATGATCTAACAATATACTAAATCTAGATACTTAATCCTTCTACAAATCAACTGCGGAAATCAAACACAATTTCCAATCACATGAAGCAAAGAAAGAATCAAATCAAACCACAACACAGAAAATTTCCTGTATATTAACCATGGAATCATGAAACAATTACAATGCACTCTTCTCACAAGAGTCTCCTGCACTCTTACAACTGTCTCACACTATCCTGGACAAAACTGAACAAAACTTATCCAATTCTCAGCCTCTAAACAACCTGCCTTTCTTACGCAATTCCTGATGAATGCAATCCCTATTATTTAGGAATTTTGGTGTTCCAAAACTGTGCAAGGATCATGGGCACTCAAATGGATGTCTGGTTGCATGCATGCAACCTAATAATCACACAACTGATAGTTAACATCCCTTTAAATTTTGTCTCAACTGGGTCTCCACTGGAACTGACATGCATGCAACTATTAATAGTAAATCATCAGTTGCATGGCATATCACTGATTGTGAATTAAATAATATTTAATTCACTTGATCTCTCACTAGTGAAACAAACAGTTACAACTACTTCAACTGAATCTAACTCACCTACTATGAGTTAATTGATTACACATGCATTAAAATAATGCACCAACTACAATTCGAACTCCATAACTAATAGAATTACTCTGCATGCCTCACCAACCACCCTCAACTCGAAATACATGAGCTAACTCAGTTTATCATACTCAGTTAATTGTTACAAGTGATCATAAGATAAGATTACATTTTATTGTCCAATTTAATTAAGGAAAAATTAAATTAGACACTACACCAAATTAATTAATTAATTTGGCCATCACACTAATGTATCGCTAGGACCTATTGGTCCCACCCTAGTGTGTGTGCTACAATTTCTTTTTGGACTCCAACACTCTCTCTCAATAATAAAGGGATTATCTGCCACCCCGATCCTACCTCTATGGTATTCTAATTTGATCTTGGCGAGCACCTTCCTCATAATATTTGCATGCTGATCCTCCGTGGGAATGTACTAAAGTAACATAATGCGGCTCTGAACACAATCTCTGAGATGGTGGTACCAGATGTCTATGTGATTGGACCTATCATGGAATACCAGATTAACTGAGAGTTTAATGCAAATATGGTTATCACAATGTATCACCGTTGGATCCATCTAAGAACCAAACAAACCAACCAGGATCTTTCTCATCCAGATGGCCTCACATGCAGCTTGAATTGCTGCCATGTACTCTGCCTCAGCTGAACTGAGTGCCACAGATCACTGCTTCCTGATGTACCAAGAAACTCTTGTCGATCCTATGTTGAAGATCCCTCCTGATGTGTTTTTTCTGTCTGATGGACTACCTTCCCAATCTGCATCCGTGAAGCCTTGAAGCTTCACTCCCTCTATCTGTCTGTACCATAATCCATTCTTTTTAGTGCCCCTGAGATATCTCAAGACATGCTTCCCTGCCTTCCAAAAGACCTTGGTCAGCTTAACCATAGCTTGAATCAGCTGGTGACTGCGTAGAAAATTTCTGGTCTAGTGTTCACTAAGTACATCAGTGAACCCACTAAATGTCTGTAGACAATAGCTTCCACTAATTCTCCTGAAGTAGCATCCTCTTTCCTCCAATTTCCTGGAAGAGGAGTGTCCATGGGTTTAAAACTCTCCATGTGAAACTTACCCAATATCTCTTTGGCATACTTGCCTTGAGAAACAAAAAGTTCACCATCCTGCTGCCATATTTCCAAATCAATGAAATAGTGAGGGAGTCCCATGTCCTTCATTTCGAACTCCCTTGCAAGATCCTCCTTGCATGAAGTTATCGGCTTTTCATCACCTGTCAAAATTAGATCATCAACATAAATTACAATAATCAAGAGCTTACCATCAACCAGAATCTGGTATAGGTTTGCATCTGCTTCACTTTTGGTGAAGCCCAACCCAGTGAAATAGCTGTCAATCCGACTGTACAAAGCACAAGGTGCTTGCTTTAGCCCATACAATGCTCTCTTGAGTTGGAACACATGCGACTCACTGTCAAAGATCTAGAAACCTTCTGGCTGATCTATGTACACTTCTTCCTCAATAACTCCATTGAGAAAAAAAAATTTCACATCCATCTAATGAATGCGCAACTCCATCTACGCAGAGAGTGCAAGGATAGATCTAATGGAAGAGTACCTTGCAACTGGTGCAAAAGTCTCCTCATAATCGATCCCCTCAAATTGTGAGAATCATCGGGCCACAAATTTGGCCTTGTACTTCTCCACACTTCCATCAGTAGCTTGCTTCACCTTATAGATCCATCTAGATCCAACCACTGATTTTCCGACCAGTCTTGGGACAATCTCCCATGCACTGTTCTTGATGATGGAGTCATATTCCTCTACCATAGCGTCAACACAAATTGGTTGCTTCACTGTTTCCTGAAAGGAATATGATTCTATCACAATACACTTGCTCATAAGAGCCATGTATCCAGTAAACCTGTCTCGAGACTGTCTCTGTCTGCGCAGTGAAGTAGGGGCTTCTACATTATCTGCTCCATCAGGTCTCAATCTATCAGCTTCCATGGTGCACCTTCTACCATTTCTGGTGGATGGCTCTACATAAGTGTTTTCTTCCACTCCATGATCCTCTGCATGTGGCTTCTCCTCATCTTGAGGTTCATTCTTTGGAACCAAGAGTTCCTTCTCTACATGTAAATCCAGCTCCCTCTCAAGGGACAATCACATGGCTTTCTCCTCATCAAATTTTATATCCCGTTGCACAACAATCATTCTGCTATTTGGAAGATAGTTTCGATAGTTGTGGGGGGTTTTGGTGCACCCCCAAAATATCCCAATCTCAGTTATTGGTTCTAGCTTCTTCTTGGCGTCGTTGGTCACATGCACATATACAAATGAGCCAAAAATAATAAAAAGTGAAACATCATGTTTCTTACCGATAAAAGCGTCTTCTAGTGTACTCATGCGAAGTATCCAATGAGGACAATGGTTTTGCACAAATACCATTGTGTTGCATACCTCCACCCACAGATGCAATGGTAGGCCCTAATCATGCAACATCGCTCGTGCTGCACCCACAATTGTTCTGTTCTTTCTTTCTACGACCCCATTCTATTGTGGGTTATGAGTCGCAATCAGTTCTCTCTGGATTCCTTCTTTGCTACAGAATTTCTTGAATTCATTGGAGATGTACACACCACCATTTTCGCTCCTAAGAACCTTCACATGTTTCCCCATGTATTTCTCCACCGGTGCTTTGAACTCAAGAAATTTTGAGAATGTCTGATATTTCTTCTACATGAAGTAGATCCAACAATTTCTAGAAAAGTCATCAAAAAATATCACATAGTACTTATTCGTTGCTGTCAAAGCAGTAGAGAATGGTCCACACACTTTTGAGTGAACTCTCTCAAGGATCTTCGAGGCTCGGTTCTCCTTCTCATGAAAAGTGGCCTTTGAATACTTCCCCATAGTACACCCCTTGCATGTGTTTAACTACGCAATAGTACCCTTGGGAAGACCCGTAGAAATCATAATATTACACCTTTCAAGGCTCCGTGGTGAAGATGGCCCACCCTTAAGCCAACTCACCCTCATCCCGACTCACCACTTTGTCCGCTCTACCCATCAATGCCGCACAACCATCTACATCAAGTTTATATAGATTATTCACATGAATCCCAATCTTCTTGGCTTGTCCCGTTGTTATGTGTCGAGGGGTAAAATATTTTCCCTCATTGAAACAACATCATAGCCTCTATCCTCCAACATTGCGATTGAGACCAAATTTTTCTTCAAGGCTAGTGTTGACAGATCTTTTAATAGAAATGGTTTACCTGATTGTCTCTGGAAGGTAATTGTACCAATCCCAGTAGCATTGTACCACCCTTCATCACCCATTTTAATATGCATCTGGAGGTCCTTCTCCTCCAAGCTACCGAAAAGTTCTTTTTCTCCCGTCATGTGAAAGGATGCACCATTATCCAAGTACCACACCGATCCCATTGCACTTGACACCATGCATGCAATGAGCTAGAAGTCAAGCTCAAATTGTGAGGCCAAAGCCTCACCAGCTGCAGATCCCGAAGCCTTATCGTTCTTCTTTGTGGACAATTAGTGGCATAATGTCCATGCTTTTGACAGTGAAAACACTTCACTCTGGACATGTCGCGCTTCTTGCCATCTTTGTAGGACTCAGATTTGGAATGGAATTTATTTCCTTTCCCCTTATTTGCCTTGGTAGTCAAAGCACAATCTTGTTCATCATCATTCTTAGATGAATATCCACTCGGTATTCCGTTCGAATTCTTTCTGTACCCAACCGACCAAATTGCTCGCAACTGCAACTTTTCCCTTCCAACATAGACTTAATAACTATGCCAACTCTTGGGAAGGCCTAGAAGAGCTAGGCTCACCAAGTCATCATCCGCGAAATTAATTCTGATGCTCCCAAGATCATCTCGACATTGGACACACTTTGTTAAATATATCGGGATAGTGTCGCCTTTCTCCATTTTTATTTTCTTGAGCTTGTCCTTCAGTGCCAGTTTTCTAAGATCACGACTGCTCTGAAATAGATTTGTCAAAGCCTTCCACATTTCATATGGAGTCGCTTTGCCATGGAGACTTGAGACAATGTGATCTCATACTCCCTCTAGTAAGATCCTCCTCGCCCTTGCAACCTTCTTTTGCCAAGCATCAAGATCTGTAGCATCTGCTACAACGAGTTTGGGAACATCATTATCAATGAATCATTTCCAACCCAATGTCAAGCACTAACTCCATCCCGTCCTTCCACGCAATATAGTTAGAGCTTCCCTCGAGTGCATACTCCAATCTCAAGCCATTGAAAGCCATTTCGATCCTAATTCGCTTGTCGTACTCACAAGAATACTTTTTTTCAAATTTTCGACCATTCACTACAAACTCAACTTCTCCTCCATTATAGTGATTTCCTATTCTCTAATACCATGTAGAAATTATACAAACATATTCATATCAATGGATTCAATCCGAGAGACAATGTACTAAATCTAGATACCGAATCATTCTACAAATAGCTTCATATGGAAATTAAACACAATTTCCAATAACATGAAGCAAAGAAAGAATCAAATCAAACCACAACACAAATAATTTGATGGGGGAAAACTTTGATGCTCAAAACCCTCTATCTTCTATTGTATATTAACCATGGAATCATGAAACAATTACAATGCACTCTTCTCACAAGAGTCTCCTGCACTCTCACAACTCTCTGACACTGTCCTCGACAAAAATGGCCAAAACTTAGCCAATTCTCAGCCTCTAAACAACCTGCCTAGCTTGTGAAATTCCCGATGAATGCAATCCCTATTCTTTAGGAATTTTGGCCTTCCAAAACTGCGTAAGGATCATGGGTACTGTAATGGATGTCTGGTTGCATGCATGCAACCTACTAATCACACAACTGATAGTTAACATCCCTTTAACCTTTTTCTCAACTGGGTCTCCACTGGAACTGACATGCATGTAGCTATTAATAGTAAATCATCAGTTGCATGGTAGATCACTGATTGTGAATTAAATAATATTTAATTCACTTGATCTCTCACTAGTGCAACAAACAGTTACTACTATTTCAACTGACTCTAACTCACCTAACTGAGTTAACTGATTACACATGCATTAAAATAATGCATCAACTGCAATTCAGACTCCATAACTAATAGAATTACTCTGCATGCCTCACCAACCACCCTTAACTCGAAATACATGAGCTAACTGAGTTTATCACACTCAGTTAACTGTTACAAGTGATCATGAGATAAGATTACATTTTATTATCCAATTTAATTAAGAGGAAATTAAATTAGACATTCTACCAAATTAATTAATTAATTTGGCCATCACACTAATGTATCACTAGGACCTATTGGTACCACACTAGTGCGTGTGTTGCAATTTCTTGTTGGACTTCAATAGTCAAAGGTAAAATGTTTTCACTATCATGAGCTTGGACAGTATGCTAGAAAGTGTCCGTATAAGAAAACCAACAAGAAGCCCTTAGGTGGAGAAGGATCTCCAGATGCACATCGAGATGGGAGATGATGGCAGGTATAACACTACCGCCATAGGTACAGTTACCTTTCAGAGGGAGTCAGGTACTCCTCTCACATTAAAAGATGTCATGTATGTTCTTGGTTTAAATCATAATTTGGTTTTTGTTGCTATGTTGGAAGACCGTGGCTATGATGTGATATTTAGTGAAGGAAATGTGTTCCTTCATTACAAAGCCACGGAATAGGTGAAGAAGATTGGGGTTCAAGTAAATAACCTCTATAAATTGGATGTAGAATATAGTGTTGCCTTGAGCACAAAAGCAGAGAAGGTGATGAGCCAAGACATCAGTGATTTATGACATATAAGGTTGGGCCACCTACACCATGGCGCTTTGAAGATCATGCAACATATTTATATAGGACTTCCAAAGGGTGAAATTGAGCAACGAGATACATGAAAAGTGTGTACATTGGGGAAGTATACAGAAGGAACCTTTCACGATAAGGAAAACTGAGCAAAATTGATCCTTGAGAGAGTTCACTCAGACATGTGTGGACTATTATTGACAAATTCCACAACAAAACACAGGTATTATTTGACTTTTTTAGATCATTTTTCACGCAAGTTTTGGATTTTTTTCATCCAGAAGAAATATCAGATGTTCTCAAAGCTTTTTGAGTTCAAAGCACTTGTCGAGAAAGATACAAGGAAGAAAGTGAAGGCTCTGAGGAGTGACAATGGTGGAGAATATGTCTCTAAGGAATTCAAGAACTTCTGTGCTTCAGAAGGAATTCATAGGGAATTGATAGCACCTCTTAGCCCATATCAAAATGGGGTTACAGATAGGAATAACAAAAATATTTGGGATTAGCACGAGCTATGTTGCATGATCAGGGCCCACCGTTGCATTTGTGGGCGAAAGCATGCAATACAAAAATATTTAT
The DNA here is from genome assembly GCA_034641835.2 of Pinus albicaulis. Classification (NCBI taxonomy): domain Eukaryota; kingdom Viridiplantae; phylum Streptophyta; class Pinopsida; order Pinales; family Pinaceae; genus Pinus; species Pinus albicaulis. Next base: position 1,533,467,860 of record CM076578.1, read on the forward strand.
GCAGAAGAAAATTCCTCATCGGATTCTTGGGATGAGTACACTAGAGGAAGATTTTTTAAGTAAGAGACTAGATGTGTCGCATTTTAAAATTTTTGGTTCATCAGTTTATTGCCATGTAACCAAAGATTCTAGGAAGAAGCTAGCGCCAAAAATTGAGTTGGGGATATTTTTGGGGTACAATGATACAACTCAAAACTATTGGGTGTACTTTAATACACACAGGATGACAGTGGTCAGAAGAGATGCGAATTTAGTTGAAGAGAAGGCCATGTGAATTTCCCTTGAGAGGGAGCTTTAGTTGCATGTAGTTGAGGAGATGTTGGCTCCAAAAGGATAACCTCAAGATGTGGAGCAACCACAAACAGAGGTACAGAGAGTGGAAGAACCCACTCATGTAGAGTCATATTGAGACAGAAGGAAGTGCACCAGAGATGTTGACAAGTTGGTGCTTGATGCTAGACAGAATGTGGGAGCACCCATATCACAGCACATGCAAAGAAGGTCTCAAGAGCGATACACTGGCTACATGGATCTTATGAGTGAAGGTGTAGAGATAGAGGCATCCTCTTTTGAGGAAGCAGTGCAATGAGAAATTTGGGTTGATGTCGTGGTTGAGGAGTATGACTCCATTATCATAAACAGTCCATGGGAAGTTGTCCCAAGACCGAAGGGGAAGTTAGCTGTAGCATCCAGGTGGATCTACAAGGTGAAGCAAGCAACATACAGGAGTGTAGAGAAACAAAAGGCCAGATTTGTGGCCAGGGGGTTCTCTCAGGTGGAGGTGATTGATTATGATTTAACCTTTGCACCTGTTGCAAGGTACTCATTAATCAGATCCATCCTTGCACTTTCAGCTAAAATGGGATGGAAGATACCACAGATGGATGTAAATACATCCTTACTCAATGGGGTGATTGAGGAAGAGGTGTACATTAAGCAACCAGAAGGTTTTTAGACCTTCGACAGAGACTCACATGTGTGCAGACTCAAGAGAGCATTGTATGGGCTGAAGCAAGCACCTTGTGCTTGGTACACCGAGATCGAAAATTACTTCATCAGGTTGGGCTTTACCAAGTGTGAAGTAGATTTGAACCTTTACCATATTGTGGTAGAAGGTAAAATTTTGGTCATTGTACTTTATGTCGATGATTTGATACTAATAGGAGATGGGTAGCTCATCAAGTCTTGCAAATAGGATATTGCAAGAGAATTTGCGAAGAAGGACAAGGGGCTCTTGCACTATTTCCTGGGATTGGAAATTTGGAAAAGAGATGGGGATCTATTTGTATCTCAGGGCAAGTATGCCAACGAGATTATACGGAAGTTCCACATGGAGGGCAACAAACCCATGTAGACTTCCCATGGAGACTCCTATAATAGGACAATGGAGGAAGGAGGATGCTACTTTAGGTGAAGTAGTAGATGCTACTGTCTATAGGGAGCTTGTGGGTTCACTTATGTATTTGGTGAATACACGACCAAACATATGCTATGTGGTTAAACAACTTAGTCCAGCTATGGTTAAGCCTACCAAGCTCTTTTGGAAGGCAGGAAATCATGTGTTGAGATACCTTAGAGGCACTATAGAGTTTGGGATATGGTATAGATGGAACGAGTGAGTGAAATTTAAAGGCTTCACAGATGTAGATTAGGTAGGGAGTCCATCCGATAGGAATATCACTTGGATCAACAAAAATTTCCTGGTACAACAAGAAATAGAGATTAGTTGCACTGAGTTCAATAGAGGTAATGTACATGGTGGTCAGTCAGGAAACATGTGAGGCCATCTAGATGAGGAATATACTTTTTGGTTTGTTTGGTCGACAGATGGATCCGAGTGTTTTATTGTGATAACTAGAGTTGCATCAAATTCTAGGTTAATATAGTTTTTCATGACCGATCCAAGAATATTGACATCTAGAATCACCATCTCATAGACTGTGTACAGAGGCTGATTATGCCATTCGAGTACATTTCCATGGAGGAGAAATATGCAAACATCTTGACGAAGGCACTGTCAAGAGGAAAATGAGTTCCTCAGAGGCAGGATCAGGGTAGAAGACAATCCCTTTCTTGTTAAGAGGGAGAGTTGAAATTGGAAACAAGAAGGGTTTCTAATTTAATTTTCCCTTAATTAAATTAGAATTAAATTGTAATTCCACATGACATGACAACTTGTACGAGTTAACTGAGTCGAGAAGACTTAGTTATCTCAGTAAATTCTATTTGGGGGTCAGACTGGAGGCATGTAGAGTCCACTTTAAGTTTTAGAGTGTCCCATTACAATTTATTTAGAGTTGTAATTTTTTAACTTGATTATTTGAGTTAAAATCAGTTTAACTAGTTCTAACTGAGAGACGAGCTAGTGAGATTTCTAGTGAATTAAATTTGACTTAATTCACATGCAATGATCAATCAGGTAATTGATAATTCAGTATAAATATTTGTTTCATGTTAGTTCTAAGAGTGACCCAATTGATATTGGAGTTGAAGGGAAGATAACTATCAGTTGTATAGTTATAAAATTGTATAGGTCATGCATGAGGTCAACAAGACGTCTTAGATGAATTACTCAATAAATTATTAGGAATTTCCTAATTAATAGGGGCTCAATTCCTCCAGGAATGTGTAAGCAAGGTTGCGTAACCCAGAGGCAGGAAATTGGTTAAGTATCATACCATACTTGCTGGAACCAGAGTGGGACAATTAGAGATAGTGCAGAGAGCTCTCAATCCTGAGAGAAAAATTGGATTGTTTCATATCCTTGAATTAATGCAATATATAAATAGCGAGGATTTTAGCTGAGGCTTTCCCCAGATACATATTTGTGTTGTGTGATTAAAATTATTTCTCTTTGTTGTTCATGTGATTGTGCGATCGTAATTGGTTTCCGCAACTCGTAGAATTGATTCAATATTTTGTTTTAGCATATTACAAGATAAATTGAATCTATTTAGATTTTCTACATAATAGGGGGTAAAGGGTTTTAATATGTTGAGTATAAAAAAAGAAACTCAAATTTAATGAAAAAATCCCCACAAATATCCCAATCTCAGCTGTTGGTTCCAGCTTCTTCCTGGCGTCTTTGGTCACAGGCACATATACAAATGAGCCAAAAATATTAAAATGTGAAACATCAGGTTTCTTACCAGTAAAAGACTCTTCTGGTGTACTCATGCCAAGTATCCGATGAGACAATGATTTTGCACAAATAATGTTGTGTTTCATGCCTCCACCCACAAATGCAATGGTAGGCCTTGATCATGCAACATCGCTCGTGCTGCACCCACAATTGTTCTGTTCTTTCTTTCTGCGACCCCATTCTGTTGCGAGTTATGAGTCACAATCAGTTCTCTCTAAATTCATTCTTTGCTGTATAATTTCTTGAATTCATTAGAGATGTACTCGCCACCATTTTCACTCCTAAGACCCTTCACATGCTTCCCCGTCTCTTTCTCCACCGATGCTTTGAACTCAAGAAATTTTGAGAATGTCTGATATTTCTTCTACATGAAGTAGATCCAACACTTTCTAGAAAAGTCATCAACAAATATCACATAGTACTTATGCTTTGCTGTAAAATCAGTAGAGAATGGTCCACACACTTTTGAGTGAACACTCTCAAGGATCTCTGAGGCTCGGTTTTGCTTCTCATGAAAAGTGGCCTTTGCATACTTCCCCATAGTACACCCCTTGCATATGTCTGACTGCGCAATAGTACCCTTGGGAAGACCCGTAAAAATCTGCAATATGACCTTCAAGGCTCCATGGTGAAGATGGCCCAATCTCTTGTGCCATAACTCAACCTCATCCCGACTCACCACTTTGTCCGCATTAGCCATCAATGCTGCGCAACCATCTACATCAAGTTTATATAGATTATTCACATGAATCCTAATCTTCTTGGATTGTCTTGTTGTTTTTTGTCCCAATAAATCTTTTCCCTCACTGAAAACAACATCATAGCCTCTATCCTCCAACATTGAAATTGAGACCAAATTTTTCTTCAAGGTTGGTACACGCATTACATATTTTAATTGAAAAGGTTTACCTGAATGCCTCTAGAAGGTAACTGTACCAATACCGGTAGCACTGTACTGCTCGTCATCACCCATTTTGATATGCATCTGGAGGTCCTTCTCCTCCAAGATACTGAAAATTTCTTTGTCTCCCATCAGGTGAAAGGATGCACCACTATCCAAGTACCACACCGATCCCATTTCACTTGACACCATGCATTCAATGAGCGAGAAGTCAAGCTCAAATTGCGAGGCCAAAGCCTCACCAACTATAGATCCTGAAGCCTTCTTGTTCTTCTTCTTTTGTGGACAATTAGTGGCATAATGTCCATGCTCATGACATTGAAAACACTTCACTCTGGACATGTTCGCGCTTCTTGCCATATTTGTTGGACTCAGATTTGGAATGGAATTTCTTTCCTTTCCCCTTCTTTGCCTTGGCAACCAAAGCACAATTTTTTTCATCCTCATTCTTAGATGAATATCCATCCCTGGTATTCCGCCTGAATTATTCTTGCACCAAATCCAACCAAAGTCGTTTCCAATCTGGCAACGTTTCCTTCCATTGACAGAGTGTTGATAACTATGCCAATACTTGGGAAGTCCTAAAAGAGCTAGGCTCACCAAGTAATCATTAGTGATAGTAATGCTGACTCTCCCAAGATCATCTAGACATTGGACAAACTTTGTTAAATATTTCGGCATGGTGTCGCCTTTCTCCATTTTTATTTTCCTGAGTTTATCCTTCAGTGCCAATTTTCCATGATCACTGCTGCTCTGAAATAGACTTTCTAAGTAAAATAGACATTGCATATGGTGTCTCTTTGCCATGGAGACTTGAGACAATGTGGTATCGTACTCCCTCCAGTAAGATCCTCCTCTCCTTTGCAACCTTATTTTTCCAAGCATCAAGATTTTCAACATCTGCTACAACGGGTTTGGGAACATCATTATCAATGAATTCTTTCAACCCATTTTCCTCCGGTACTGCCTCCATCCTGTCCTTCCACACAATATAGTTAGAGCTTCCCTCAAGTGCATACTCTAATCTCAAGCCATTGAAATCCATTTTTATCCTGATTTTCTTTTCGCACCAAGAATACTTTTTCAAATTCAAATTCTATTCAGTCATAAACTCAACTTCTCCTCCACTATAGTGATTTCCTATTCTCTGATACCATGTAGAAATTATAAAAACATATGTATATCAATGGATTAAATATGATGTAATAATGTACTAAAGCTAGATACCGAATCCTTCTACAAATAGTTTGTGGAAATTAAACACAATTGCCAATAACGTGAAGCAAAGAAAGAATCAAATCAAACCACAACACAGATAATTTCCTGGGGAAAGCTTGATGCTCAAAACCCCTCTATATTCTATTGTATATTAACCATGGACTCATGAAACAATTACAATGCACTCTTCTCACAAGAGTCTCCTGCACTCTCACAACTGTCTCAAGGACAAGATCCGACAAACCGCCAAAAATAGGCCAATTCTCGAAATTTCCCAAACAACTTGCCTAGCTTATGTAATTTTTCGATGAATGCAATCCCTATTCTTTAGGAATTTTGGACTTGCAATTTATTGTTGGACTTCAATAGTCAAAGGTAAAATGTTTTCACTGTCATGAGCTTGGACACTATGCTACAAAGTGTCCGTATAAGAAAACCAACAATAAGCCTTTAGGTGGAGCAGCAGGTGAAGCACTTGCTTCATAGTTCGAGTTGGATTTCACCCTCATCACATGAATTGTGTCATCGGTGATGGGTTTTATGTGGTACTTAGATAGTGGAGCTTCATTCCATATAACCGACAACAAATAATTCTTTAGTAACTTGGAGGAGAAGGATCTCTAGATGCACATCGAGATGGGAGATGAAGGGAGGTATAACGCTACTGACATAGGTACAGTTACCTTTCAGAGCGAGTCAGGTACTCCTCTCACATTAAAAGATGTCATGTATGTTCTTGGTTTAAAGAAGAATTTGTTTTTTGTTGCTATGTTGGAAGACCGTGGCTATGATGTGATATTTAGTGAAGGAAATGTGTTCTTTCATTACAAAGCCACAGAATAAGTGAAGAAGATTGGGGTTCAAGTAAATAACCTCTATAAATTGGATGTAGAATATAGTGTTGCCTTGAGCATGAAAGCAGAGAAGGTGATGAGCCGAGACATTAGTGAGTTATGACATATAAGTTTGGGCCATCTACACCATGACGCTTTGAATATCATGCAACATATTTATATAGGACTTCCAAAGGGTGAAATTGAGCAACGAGATACATGAAAAGTGTGTACATTGGGGAAGTATACAAAAGGCACCTTTCACGATAAGGAAAACTGAGAAAAGGCGATCCTTGAGAGAGTTCACTCAGACATGTGTGGACTATTATTGACAACTTCCACAACAAAACACAGGTATTATGTGACTTTTGTAGATCATTTTTCACGCAAGTGTTGGATTTTGTTCATCTAGAAGAGAGATGAGACGTTCTCAAAGCTTTGTGAGTTCAAAGCACTTGTCGAGAAAGATACATGGAAGAAGGTGAAGGCTCTGAGGAGTGACAATGGTGGAGAATATGTTTCTAATGAATTCAAGAGATTTTGTGCTTCAAAAGGAATTCGTAGGGAATTGATAGCACCTCCTAGCCCACAACAGAATGGGGTTACAGAAAGGAATAAAAAAAATATTTTGGAGTAGCACGAGCTATGTTTCATGATTAGGGCCTACCGTTGCATTTGTGGGCAAAAGCATGCAATACAAAAATATTTGTGCAGAACAAAATTCCTCATCGGATACTTGGGATGAGTACACTAGAGGAAGTTTTTTCAAGTAAGAGACCAGATGTGTCACATTTTAAAATTTTTGGTTCATCAGTTTATTGCCATGTAGCCAAAGATTCCAGGAAGAAGTTAGAGCCAACAATTGAGTTGGGGATATTTTTGGGGTACACTGATACAACTGAAAACTATCGGGTGTACTTTACAACACACAGGATGACAGTGGTTAGAAGAGATGCGAATTTAGTTGAAGAGAAGGTTATGTGAATTTCCCTTGAGAGGGAGCTTTAGTTGCATGCAGTTGAGGAGATCTTGGCTCCAAGAATAACCTCAATATGTGGAGCAACCGCAAGCAAAGGTACAGAGAGTGGAAGAACCCACTCATGTAGAGAGGTATCGAGACGGAAGGAAGTGCACCAGAGATGCTGACAAGTTGGTGCTTGATGCTAGAGAGAATGTGGGAGCACCCATATCACAACACAGGCAGAGAAGTCTCGAGAGCGATACACTGGCTAAACGGATCTTATGAGTGAAGGTGTATAGATAGAGGCATCCTCTTTTGAGGAAGTAGTGTAATGAGCAATTTGGGTTGATGTCGTGGTTGAGGAGTATGACTCCATTATCATAAAAAATCCATTGGAATTTTTCCCAAGACCGAAGGGGAAGTTAGCTATAGCATCTAGGTGGATTTACAAGGTGAAGCAGGCAACATACGAGAGTGTAGAGAAACAAAAGGCCAGATTTGTGGCCAGGGAGTTCTCTCAGGTGGAGGTGATTGATTACGATGAAACCTTTGCACCAGTCGCAAGGTACTCATCAATCAGATCCATCCTTGCACTTTCAGCTCAAATGGGATGGCATATACCACAGATGGATGTAAAGACATCCTTCCTCAATGAGGTGATTGAGGAAGGGGTGTAAATTAAGCAACCATAAGATTTTAGACCTTCGACAGAGACTTGCATGTGTGTAGAATCAAGAGAGCATTGTATGGGCTAAAGCAAGCACCTTGTGCTTGGTACACCGAGATCGACAACTACTTCATCGGTTTTGGATTTACCAAGTGTGAAGTAGATGTGAAACTTTACCATATTGTGGTAGAAGGTAAAATTTTGGTCATTGTACTTTATGTCGATGATTTGATACTGATAGGTGATGAGCAGCTCATCAAGTCTTGAAAATACGATATTGCAAGAGAATTTGAGAAGAAGGATAAGGGGCTCTTGCACTATTTCCTGGGATTATAAATTTGGCAAAGAGATGGGGATCTATTTGTATCTTAGGGCAAGTATGCCAACGAGGTTCTAAGGAAGTTTCACATGGAGGGAAACAAACCCATGTAGACTTCCCAAGGAGACTCCTATAACAGGACAATGGAGGAAGGAGGATGCTAATTGAGGCGAAGTAGTAGATGCTACTGTCTATAGGGAGCTTGTGGGTTCACTCATGTATTTGGTGAACACATGACCAAACATATGCTATGTGGTTAAACAACTTAGTCCAGCTATGGTTAAGCCTTCCAAGCTCTTTTGGAAGGCAGGAAAGCATGTGTTGAGATACCTCAGAGGCATTATAGAGTTTGGGCTATGGTATAGATGGAAAGAGGGAGTGAAACTTCAAGGCTTCACAAACGTAGATTAGGTAGGGAGTCCATTCGATAGGAATATCACATTAGGGGACATCTTCAACATTGGATCAACAAAAAATTTCCTGGTACAACAAGAAATAGAGATCAATTGCAGTCAGTTCAACAGAGGCAAAGTACATGGTGGCCAGTCAGGAAACATGTGAGGCCATCTGGATGAGGAATATACTTTTTGGTTTGTTTGGTCAACAAATGGATCCGACGGTGATTTATTGTGATAACTAGAGTTGCATCAAATTCTAGGTTAATATAGTTTTTCATGACCAGTCCAAGAATATTGATATCTGGTATAACTATCTCATAGATTGTGTATAGAGGTAGATTATGTCATTCGAGTACATTCCCATGGAGGAGAAAGATGAAAACATCTTGACGAAGGCACTGTCAAGAGGAAAATTCGGTTTCTCAGATTCATGATCAGGGTAGAAGACAATCCCTTTCTTGTTAAGAGGGAGAGTTGAAATTGGAAACAAGGGTTTCTAATTTAATTTTCCCTTAATTAAATTAGAATTAAATTGTAATTCCACATCACATGACAACTTGTATGAGTTAACTGAGTCAGGAAGACTTAGTTATCTCAGTAAATTTGATTTGGGGGTCAAACTGGAGGCATGTAGAGTCCACTTTAAGTTTCAGAGTGTCCCATTACAATTTATTTAGAGTTGTTAATTTTTTAACTTGATTATTTGAGTTAAAATCAGTTTAACTAGTTCTAACTAAGAGATGAGCTAGTGAGATTTCTAGTGAATTAAAGTTGATTTAATTTGCATGCAGTGATTAATCAGGTAATTGATAATTCAGTATAAATAGTTGTTGCAAGTTAGTTCTAAGAGTGACCCAATTGATATTGGAGTTAAAGGGAAGAGAACTATCAGTTGTATAATTAGAAAATTGTATAGGTCATGCATGAGGTCAACAAGACGCCTTAGATGAATTACTCAATAAATTATTGGGAATTTCCTAATCAGTAGGGGCTCAATTCCTCCAAGAATGTCTAAGCAAGGCTGGTCAACCCAGAGGCAGGAAATTGGTTAAGTATCATACCATACTTGCTAAAAATCAGAGTGGGACAATTAGAGACAGTGCAGAGAGCTCTCAAGCCTGAGAGAAGCATTGTATTGTTTCATATTCTTGAATTAATGAAATATATAGATAGCGAGGATTTTAGCTGAGGCTTTCCCCAGATATATATTTGTGTTGTGCGATTAAAATTCTTTCTCTTTGTTGTTCATGTGATTGTGCGATCGTATTGGTTTTCGCAATTCGTAGAATTGATTCAATATTTTGTTTTAGCATATTACAAGATAAATTGAATCTATTTAGATTTTATACATAGTAGGGGGTAAAGGGTTTTAATATGTTGAGTATAAAAAATGAAACTCAAATTTAATGAAAAAATATAAAGGGGTATAAAAAATGTTTATGAAAAAATGGATACCTACAATATCGAGTGAAAGTAGGGATTTTAAAATTAGGAAGGTGTATTAGGTTCATATTGGTAGGGGGTTAAATAAAGTGTTTTTTAGAGGATTTTCCACTATGTAGTCAAATTGAGGGTATTGTTTAGTTTTCCATGAACGCACGTGATATGTCAGAGGTTCATTGAGTGAAGCCATCGCAATCTATAGCCTCTTGAGTAGGCATACAAACCTCCATGTATCCTTCAAGATGAATGAAGGAATCCTACATCATTGGATAATTTTAACTAACATACAATAGGCAACTTAATTGGACGAATTTCCATATTTCACCTTGTGTAATGTTCAGACTATGTGAATTGGTTTTTGGAGCCATGCTCATTCCTCTCACTTTAGATCTAGTGAAGTTTAGTCCAGGTTGGTGGCCACCCTTTGTTTTCTCACTTTGGACATGGCACAATAATCCTTAGAGTCTATGTTAAGGCCTTGGCCATTCTCATCAAGAAATTTTGTGTTCAGACTATTTTCTCCTTGCCTTAAGAAATTTCCTTTTTTCATTTTTCCCTACTGCGCCTGCAAAAATATGGAGATTTATGTTCTAGGGTTGGTATGGCATAGTCTATTTGTAGCGGCCCAAATTTCTCTTTTCAAGTGACATTTGCACCAGTGATTCAGGGCTCTAGAGGTTGGAAATGTCCAAAACCATTGAAAAGGCTAGATTTCATCTGGGGCCTGATTTCCTTGTTTAAGTGTTGTTCACATCCTGTATCCTAGGACTCGAAGGTCAACAATGGCCAACACCATTGCCAAGGCTAGATTTCATTAGGGACAGATTCCCCTGTTAAAAATTTATTTGTATCTAGGATTTTGGGATTTGGGGTTGGGAGAGGGCCAACACTTACGTGGAGGACAAGTTATGCTAGGGACATATTTGCATTTTTTTTGTACTCTTCGTATTTCAGGATCTAGGTGTGGTGAGGGTGAATACCTATGTGTAGGCTTGGATATGATTTGGGCCATATATCATATGGTGGGCCCTTCACTAGATTCAATACATAATAAATGGATTCAGAGATACGGAGGTGGTGAGGGGCTGATACAAAGTTAAAAGGTCTAGATGTAACGTGGGTTGGACATAACCACGAAGTAACCTAGTTTGCCATGGTGTGAACACTTTGGGGACCTAGCGCAATTTTGGCATGGCAGTGCCATGTGGTCCAAACAGGGACCACATGGATGCTACATGGAAGCATAATGATGACATGGCCTAAATTAATTGGCTAAAATTTTTACGGGCATAAATTTCAACTCAGGAGTCAGTTTGAGGTGAAATTCACATCGCCATAAATCTCTTGATGAGTTGAATGTGATGGTGATGTTTGTTTTGAGTTTTTAATACTTTGATAGAAATAATTTGTTTTAACCCTTCCTTCATAATAAACCTTGGAGATCAGGTAAATGAAAACAAGTAACACCTCCCATAACTTGAGGTAGGAGAAGGGGGTGGAAGGGTAGATTACAATAAGGAATTTTTTTCCATAATTTAAGATAACTTTTGATCCCTTTGAGGAGATTATGCAATCTCAATTTGAGCTTGCTTAATATACCCATAGTGCCTAGTTTCTCTCCGAAGGCACTTCCCTCAATCCCTGCTCTGGTCACTTTACGAGATTATAAATATCTTTATATAATTTACAGTGGGAGGAGCCGGAAGGGTTGCACATACACCATTTTACTTTGTCATCAATGCAATCCCCTATATATTAATTCGACCTTATTCAACCCAATACAAGCATGTGCAATTAAAAAAACATGTGTGCTAATATTAATTATAAATCGATCCTCTTTACCTTTTTCCCAACGCTACTCGTATAGCTTGGATTTTCCCTTAAACCCCAAAGGATTCTTTACTTCCTACGGTCGTCCAAACTCTTTCCTTGTTCTAAATAGCCCCTGGAACTAATATCCTTTATACTTTCGTCATAATAATATCCTGTTGAAGTCTGCAAGTCTTTGAACGATAACATAAGATGCTTCCACTGTGGCTTGTAAATTGATGAGGTATACTTGCACTATATGTGCCTAAATATCCTTATTCTTATTTCATTGTTTTCAGTATTTTGTTGATGTTTTTGAGTTTTGTTATATTTAAGTTTTAGTATGATATTCTATGTTGAAAGGATGACATCAATTCTATGACAAAAAGGAAAGAAAAGGGAATTTCAGACTCAAAACTGAGTGTAATTGTAATTTCTGTCCCTAATAAGGAAAATGATGAAAAACAGAGCATTCTAATCCATGGATGTCCTAGCTTGCAAATGAACATAAATGTAACTCAAGACATTATATTTCAACCTGATCCTTTTAGTTATAGGTTTGTTGGAATAGTTTGTGGAAGAGATTGAACTCCAATGTGATGAGGATCTTCCTAAAAACAGACAGCAACTTAGAATATTATAGTGCAATCTTATTCATATAATAGAGATATTTTGGAATAGCTTGAGAAGAAAATTGCTATAATATGCTAAGGATCTCCTATGAATATTTGAACTACTTATGACATTATAGCTAGATCTCGTTCATCAACTAGATATTTATTAGAAGAGTTTATTGAAGGAGACTAGATATAACGAATTAAGGATCTTCTAAACAATAAGCAACCCACAGTATTACAATTAGGTCTTTTCTGTGATTTAGAGATTTATTGGAATAGTTTTGAGAAAAGACTGCTTATAAAAATATGAGGATCTTCTATCTAATTGCAGAACAGAAAATGCTAATTAACTCAACAGATTAAAACCAAATCTCATTCACATAATAGTGATATGTTGGAAAAGCTTTTAAGAAAAAGAATGGCTGTAGGATACTGATGATCTTTTAATCTAAATGTCAGAGCTAAAGTGCTGGTAACTCAAGATGTCACAATTAAATCCATTCATTGAATAGAGATATGTTGGAAAAGCTTTGAGAAAAGACGAATTATAACATCATGAGAATATGTTAGTTAAACAAACAATGCAAGACATGATACTAAAAGATATGAACTCAGAAAACTGTCTAAGTGAAAAATATAACAACACAGAATTAAAAGCTACTTATCTAGAAAGCATGTAGAAGCCTCCTTAGATAGCAAGGGCCCTCTGCTATCAATTTGGCATGAAAATATTTAACTCCTCAAGTTTGTCTTCAATACAACATCAAAGTTATGCTTCTTCTTATTATCAAAAATACTTTGAAATAGAGTATCACAGCCTTGGCAAAATAGAAGTTAACTTCTTATGTTTCTCGGTCTCACCGAGCTAAATTTATAGGCAATTACATAACTGATATCGAATGAAAGTAGGCACAGGTGTATTATAAAGTCAAAATCAAACTAAAACTCCTTTTTAGGACTCGTGATTTGCTGAAAGCAAATCAAGAGTCCTTATCCTTATAGAAATTTTCTTCTCGGACTTTTGGTTTGACCACGAACATAAGCATCTCCAGTTTTTGATTCAGGCTTCGTGGATGACAAGGAACAATGTAGGAAAGATTTAGAATCTAACCATATACTCCTTTTCTTCAGATTACACCTGTATTATGTTCAAACACCAAAATGGCTACAGAATGTGTAACTGGCTACAGAATGATTGCATTTTGTAGCTAAAACTGCTCAAAAATCATTAAGACAACAAAACCACAAAAGTACAATAAGTTAGTCATTGCATGTATTCCTTAAGTGATTTTAATCATCTTATTGATCTTTAGGTCTATAAAATAACAAAAGGAATGATAAGATGAAGTGGAATTTGGCAAAGGAGAAGACACTTTTGGGGCTCAACATACCTCCACTGCAAAACTTTTGCATTTCCTCATGCAATTTCATTCCATTTGTACTGATACTTTTGCAAGAACATCTAACCTTATTTTTATGCTTCCTCTAGTGGTTAATGCCATCCTATGTTTCCTTATGAGTGTCTTGAACTTCAGGTTAATGAGTGCCCTATTCAATTTCTTGTTCATTTTCTTCAACTTCTTGTTTGCTTTATATAATCCTTCCATTTTCTGAGAGAGAGTGTTGTTAATGCTGCCTTTCAATTTAACCTGTTCACCTAGAATTTCATTTTCATTTTTAATATGGTTATTCAGTATCTCCAATTCATAATTGTCTCTTTTTAATTTCTCAATTGGAGGTTCTTGTGGACTGGGAGATATTTCTTTTTTCTCTGAGGCTTTTATCTCTAATGATTCCACATGGTCATAAAACTGCTGCTGAGCTGGATCTACATCTGGGTTTCTTCTACCAGAGTTTTCTTCATATTGATATACAGGAGATCTGTCAACTGGGATCTGAACTGAAACTTCTTCTTCTTCAATGTTTATGATTTCTATTCCTTTAATGCATGTCTTTCTCACCATGCCCTTAAGCCTAGAGCTTCTTCTCAATTTGGGTGGATTTTCATCTTTTACATCCTCTTCTTCAACACATTCATTTGTTAATTCCTCCTTCCTTTTATTCCTGAGTTGTTTCCTGATTTTTACCAATTTCTCAGAGATTATTTCATCACTATCTTCATGTGTTGATACATTAGGCCCGACTTCAACAATTTTAACATCTTTTCCTCTCCTACTTCTTCTCACAGGTTTTTCTTTAGACAATGTTTCTCTAGGTTCCTCAAAATGGTTCCTTAGGAGGAATTCATCCCAATTATCTCCTATCTTCTTTAAATGAAACTCAATTAACATTTTAATTAAGCCATGATGATGTAAGGTAGTCTCTAAGAACTGAAGCCTTTTCTGGACATTTGAAGACATCCTTTTCAAACTATTAAGTAGGAAAAAGGGAAGATTTATTTCTTCATCTAGAAAATTAATCATGAGTCTAATGTGATAAACATACAAAGTGCCAAATCTGCCTTCACCTGTTATGAAAATTTGTAAAATTAATAGCATATTCCTCCATTTATTCTTCAAAGCTGAACTAGGAATACCTTTCTTAAACACTGCAGTGTCCATACCTGGGTTTTTTAGCATTTGTCTCCAAGCCTCATTATGAAATTATTTGTTTTTAAACCAACGTTCTCCCTGTCTTGGCAGCTCTGTTGCTTCTGATATGAATGCCTTTTTGATGGTGAATTTGATATCCCCAATCTCCACTTCTGATCGATCGAATGACCTGGAAAATGACTTTGTGATTTCCTTGTGGAATCCATTAAACTTTTCTATAAAGCTCAGCCATCCAGCGTGTTGCAATAACCCTTTAATCTGAGGGTATCCTTCCAAATACTTATTTCCAATTGGCTTTGATCTTACAATAAGCCCCATTTATTCTTGATGAAGATTGCTTCCTTTCTCTGGCTTCAATTCACTGCTCTTTTCCTGTTCTTAAAGCAAAAGCAATTGTGAAGGGTTGTCTTACCCTAAAATGACTTCTCTGCACGTGAGGATTTGGCTATGGAAAGAAATAGCAGTGAGAGGATGTGAACAGAACAGGGTAGTGGTAAATCATAAGGATAATCAGGTGTAAGAGTTTGACATGGAATGAATGACCGCGAAGAAATCTTATGAAGATTTTCAAAAATCATCAATGAATGCTGTGGTCTGATGACGTGACCTAATAGGTCACTTCTAGGTTCTGACCGTTATCTTTCAATTAATGATGATTTGTTATGGAGCGGGCTGAAAGGGATTTGGTCGAGGAATGTTTATGATAGGGGTTTTATCAATTCGAATCATAAAATAACTTAGGAAAACATATGACCTAACCACATTATACCTTTAATGATTTACTATCAAAAATAATTTCATACAATTTTACCTTAGCCCTTTTTAAAATCTTTGCTGCTTTGATGTGATTTGTCTTTCATATGAAAAATATGGATCTCTTAGGTTCCATAATCTTCTTTGACTCATGCTCTGTTTAGTAAAGTAGATTTTTCAAAATCAATTGGCTGCAGAACAGGTAGCTACAGAATGTACCTGTAAAAACTCTGAAATATGAAATGGAATGAAGTGAAATGTGGATGGAATGAAGTATGGAATGAAATGAAGTGAAAATTTGGATGGAGTGAAGTATGAGATAGATCATGAAATATGGATAAAGTGAGATATGGATGGAATGAATGAAATGAATCATGAATATGTAAAGTGAATCTGCAACTTATGATTTTATGATACTTAATTGCAGAAAAGAACAATTTTTGAAAATCTAAAGTGTCAGAAGAACTTTGATTGTTACCTTAGATTTTCTGTATAAACATGCCAATCAATGATTGGTTTTCATGTTTATATCCCTTTATTTATTATTATTATTATTATTATTATTTTTAATGATTGAAGAAGAATACAATTAAGTTAGTGAAGAAGAAGGGTTCTTCTTTACTAACTTCATATCAATGTTATCTTGAAATTTCTTGACAAATTCCTCTCTTGAAAGTGGCTTATGATACAATTTCAGTTTGTGTCCATTTACAAGGAAGGCTACCTTTCCTTCATCTATTTTCCTGATTTTTATTGCTCCATTTTCAAAGATTTTCTCAATTGGCCCAAGCTAATGAGTCTGAAATTTACCTGAAAAATCCTTGAAATTTGAATCAAATAAGAGGGTCGAGTCACCTTCTTTAAATTTCTTTCCCTTGATGTACTTATCATGCCATCTAGTCCTTTGTTGTTGGACTATGCTTGTTCTCTGGACTGCATCTTGTCTGATCTCATCCAATTCATTAATCTGCTCTAGTCTATGCTTCTGTTAGATCAAGTCCTAACTGGACTGCCATATTAAAAGTTTGGATCTGAAACTCTATGGAAAACAAGACTTGTTTTCCATAAACAAGTTCATAAGGAGTGTGACATGTTGTGTTTCTCCATGTAGTTCTATAGGCCCACAAGGCTTCAGGAAGCCTTTTGCACAATCTCTCCTGTGTAAATGAAAAGTCTTTGTTAGGATCCCTTCAATAACTTTATTGGTAGATTCCACTTGACCATTTGCTTGTGGATGGTAGGGAGTAGATTTTCTGTGTCTTATTTTGTACTTTTCTACCATTTTCTCCACTAGCTTTGATGTGAATTGAGCTCCTTGATCTGTAAAAATTTCTCTTGGGACACAAAAACGAGTAAAAATATCCTCAAAAATAAAATTGACTACAAATGCTTTAGTAGAAGAAAGTAATGGTTTGGCCTCTACCCATTTGGTAACATAATCAGTGCAAACTAATATATATTTCTTTTATCTTGATGGAGGATTAATAGGTCCTACAAAATCCAAAGCCCATTTCTAAAAGGGTTCAATGTGTACCTGAGGTTGCAGTGGCATTTCACCTAAAGGAGAAGGTTTCCCTACCCTTTGGAAACTGTCACACCTTTTAACATACTCTTTAGCATCCTTAAAGAGGGATGGCCAATAATATCCTAAATGAAGAATCTTATAAGCTGTCCTCTTATCAGCAAAGTGTCCACCACATGGTTCATCATGACATGCCTTGAGGATCTCAGGCATCTCATCTTCTGGAACACATCCTATGATAATGAAATCTAGACCTGTTTTGTATAGCTCATTAGCAATCCATGAATATTTTGCACTGTCATAAATGATCTTTATTTTATCTCTTGTATTCATAATTGAAGGAAATTTTCCTAAAACTAGATAGTTAGCAATATCATCAAACCAAGGAGTTTGAGTGGTAATTGCAAAAAGATATTCATCAAGGAATTTGTCTTCAACTGGAGTATTGTCTTTAATGTTTTGGAGTCTAGATAGGAAATCAGCTACTATATTTTTTTTCCCATGCCTATCTAGAATGGTGATGTTAAACTCTTGTAAAAGCAATAACCATCTTGTGACTCTGCCATTAGTAATTGATTTTTTCATTAAGTACCTAATTGCAGAATGGTCTGTGTGAACAAAAGTTTCATAACCTTTTATATAGTGTCTAAATTTATTTATGGCATGAACAAAAACTAAGAACTCTTTTTTAGTTACAGTATAATTCAACTCTGAAGGAGTTAAATTTTCACTTGTATAGTAGATGGCATAAGGAATCAGGTCTTTTTGTCCCAATACAGCTCCTAAAGTTGTATCTGAGGCATCTGTTGAAATATGAAAAGGTAATTTCCAGTTAGGTCCCCTTAAAATAGGTGCTTCAGAGATTTTTGTTTCTAGGTTTTCAAAGGCTAACTGGCAGTCATAATTCCAATTGAATTCACAGTCTTTGGTAAGTAATTTGAAAAGTGGAGATGCTATCTTGGTGAATTTTTCTATAAGTCTCCTATAATACCCTGTAAATCCTAGAAAACTCCTAACATCTTTTTGACAACTTGGAACTAATAGTCTGGAAATAACTTCAACTTTTGACTTATCAAATTTAATCCCATCTCCTGAAATGTGATGTCCTAGAACAATCCCTTTAGTAAACATCATAAAACACTTTCCATGACTTAATGAAAGATTTTCTTGTTTACATCTCTTTAGAGCTTTTTCCAAGTTTTCTAAGGCTTCTTCAAATGTGTTTCCATAGACTGTGAAATCATCCATGCATACCTCTACACAATCATGTATTAGATCTGAAAAGATTCCTAATACTGCCCTTTGGAATGTTGCAGGTGCATTGAATAATCCAAATGGCAATACCCAGTAGGCATAGGTACCCCAAGGACAGGTAAATGTGGTCTTGTCTTGATCCTCAGGTGCTACTTGAATTTGATTATAACCACTAAACCCATCCAAAAATGAAAAGTACTTCTTACCTGCTAATGTGTCTAACACATGATCTATGAAAGGTAAGGGAAAATGGTCTTTAAGAGTAGCTTTGTTCAGTTCTCGGTAGTCAATACATACCCTCCATTTTCCATTATTTTTGGGCACAATCACCAAAGGAGAGACCCACTGACTATCTGAAATGGGATAAATAAAATTGACATTTAACAATTTCTGCAATTCTTCTTTAACAATCTCCCTAAGGTTTGGATTCATCCTTCTCTGAGGTTGTCTGATTGGTTTACAATTTTCCTCTATATAGATATGATGAGTGCAAGTCTTAGGATTGATTCCTTTCATGTCAGTGTACTCCCAAGCATATGCAGAAGAATGTCTCTGTAATGTTTTGACTGGCTTTTCTTGTTGAAACTTCTCTAGGTTTTTGTTTATGTTTAAGGTTTTTCCTGGGTATATTTCAATTGTAGAGCTGCCAAATTATTCCATGGAGTAAAGAGACATTTGTCTTGATGATAAGATCTCAATGTTAGATTCTTCTTGAAATTGCTCATTTTGAAATTCTGAAGAAGATTTATAATTTTCCAAAGTATTCAGAATCTGACTATCTTCACTAATTTCTGAAATTGTGAAAAGAGGTTGTATATCTTCTTCATCATCAATCCACTAAGTATCATATAATTATGTGATTGTTCTTGCTGGAGGATACAAGGTAAATTTCTTGGTTGAACTTCCATCAGAGATGTACATATCACCAGATCTACAGCTAATGAAAGCATCAGCTGTAGCTAACCAAGGTCTTCCTAATATAATAGGATGACCTCCTAGATCGTTTTTAGGAGTTAGGATCATGAAATCCACAGGATACTCCCAAGAATCTAAGGACACTGGAATATCTTCTATTATCCCATCTGGTTTGATCACAGATCTATCTACTAATTGTAGCAGTGTAGGTGTAAAAAGAATATTAGGAAGTTTTAGTTTTTCCATGATTTGTCTACTCATGATATTGATTGCTGCTCCTAAATCAATAAGTGTGTTCTGGATTTCAATTCCATTGATGTGTATTCTGACAACTGGATTTCCTGGGTCTAGATACTTAGGAATGGAAATCTTACCCATCATTATATTTGTTATTTTTCCTACCAGTTATATTTTCTTTATCTCTTTTATTCTTTTTCCTATTTTTTTCATACTCAACTCCTTTATTGTTTTTGCTAAGATTGGGATTTCCTTGATAGCTTGTAATAATGGAATCTTAATACAAACATTTCTTAACTCATCTAGGAAATCATAATTAGGCATCATAATTTGTTTCTCTACACCCCTATCAATTTGTAATCTTTCTGGAAAAGGAGGTGTAGAAGTAGATGTTGATGGCTGCTCTAATATAGGAGTTGAAATTATTGGCTCTTTTTGTTTTGATTTTTCAATGTTTTGATCTTGAAAAGATGTGTTTCCCTCAAGACTTTTATTTACCCGTAGAGAATCTTCCTCAGAATTGTTTTTCTCTTGTATAATTACAGAAGGTTTCTTCTTTTCAAGTATTCTTCCAGACCTAAGTTGAACATCATTAAGGTCTAAAGGAGTAATCAAATAGGTTGGGAATTGTTGACCTTCTATCATATATGTATTCTGAGGGTTTTTATTGTTGGGGTTTGGTATTGACTGGGTAGGCAATTGATTTTCTTTTTGAGGAAATGGTAATGGAAGTGGTGGATTTTGATTTTGGTTTTGATGTTGTGGATTCTGTTGAGGATTTTTTTGAGGGGGAAAGTTTGAATATGTTGGATATGAGGGATAAGAAGGTGGATATTGATAATACTGGGAGAACCTTCCATAAGGATTTTGTGTTCCTTGTGCCCAAGGTTGAGATTGATTTTGAAATTGGGGCCAAGGTTGCTGCCAAGAGTTCCAATTTGGTGGGGGTTGATTATACATTTGATTATTAAACCCTTGTGTCTGAGGTCCCTGCCAAGGTCTTCTAGAGACAAAGTTAAGAGATTCTGTGGAATTTGTGGGTGTTTCTTCTTGAAAGACTGCCTTAAGACCAGGGAGTGAAGGACAACTCTTGGTCTCATGTTTTTCTGAACAAATTGCACAAGTCTCTATTACTTTTGCATCTAAAGGGTGCTCTCTCAAGGCATGCTTCTTCCTACATTTGGGACAAAATATTGCTAAGGAATCAACTTCGGCTTTTTGCTTGCTTTGTAACTTAAGGGTGTCTATTTGTTCACTAAGACTCCCTAGAATGTCAGATTTAAATTCATCAAGCATATTACCTATTTCTGCCCTACTTACTGTTCCAGCGGCAGATTTACTTGCCCTTGCAAGAGTAGGGTCTCTTGGTCCTTTTAGAACTTTAGATTTTCCTCTTGAAAGATTGATACATAACTCAGCTATATCAGGTAATGGAAGCTGAGATATGTCCCATTTTCCCATCATATTGAGGATATCTATCCATTCATCCCTAATTGTTTTCAACAAGAGAGCTTTCAAAGTTTCTTAATCTAGGGTTTTCATTTTGCCCTCTTGATGTTATAATTGAATCTTTCGAACAAATCTTCTAGATTTTCATCCTCTTTTTGCATCATCTTGAACACTTCTTCCTTATGGTTGACTGGTATACAGTAATCCAAGTATCTCTGTAGAAATGTTCTCTTCATATCATCCCATGTCCTAATAGACCTATTGATTAAACTCATAAACCATTTTAATGCTGCTCCTTTCAATGTTGAAAGGAACAGTTTAAGTTTCTGAGCATCTTGTAGATAATCATAGGTTCTACATAGAACTTCAAATTCAAATAAGAAGGTTTCAGGATCCTCACTTTTTAGTCCATGAAAGTTTGGAGAATAGAAGGTGAGATGTTTTTCATAGTTGCATTACTCTCTTCATCTACTATAGGGAATCCAAAAGAACTTCCAGTTCCCCTTCTACCTCTTCCTCCTTCTGCATTTCCTCTTCCTCCTTCTACATTTCCTCTACCTCTTCCTCTATCTCCTCCTCTTCCTCTAACTCCTCCAAATAGTGTATGTTCTCCATTACAGACTTCTCCTTCCCCTTCTTCTGCCATGATATACTCTTCTGAACTGATATAGGGTTCAGTTGGAAGAGCTAGTTGTTCTACTGGTTCTTCTATTAAGGGTATATTGAAGAAATAGTCCTCTTCTTCCTCTTCACTAGGGATTTGTAATTCTTCTGTTGGAATATATTCCCCTGTGGAAGTGAAAAAGGTTATCCCTTCTGTAGGAGTCCTTGGATCTTCTTCCTCTAGAATTGCTTCAGTGGATGAAGTGGGGGATCTTCCTGATGGGATATCTGATCTTGAGACTTCTGGAAGCCTATGACTAGTATAGTATGGAATGTGAGTTTGAGTTGGAGGTGTGCTACTTCTTGGTCTTGGTGGAGTGAGTGGAGTTGTGGGAATTAAACTTCTGCCTCTTACAAATCTACCCCTAGAATCTCTTTCTCTACACATATCATTGTTTTTGGGAAATAGGAAATAAGGCTACCTAGTTATACCTCCCCAGAAACGGTGCAAAAATGTTTAGTCAATTCAGTGTCCTGAATTGATAGCATAAATTATCGACTAGAGCTTGTAAACTGATGATGTATACTTGCACTATATGTGCCTAAATATCCTTATTATTATGTCATTGTTTTAAGTATTTTGTTGATGTTTTTGAGTTTTGTTATGTTTAGGTTTTAGTATGCTATTCTATGTTCAAAGGATGACATCAAATCTATGACAAAAATGAAAGAAAAGGGAACCTCAGACTCAAAACAGAGTGTAATTGTAATTTCTCTCCCTAATTAGGAAAATGATGAAAAACAAAACATTCTAATCCATGGATGTCCTAGCTTGAAAATAAACATAAATGTAACTCAAGACATTATATTTCAACCTGATCCTTTTAGTTAGAGGTTTGTTGGAATAGTTTGTGGAAGAGATTGAGCTCCAATGTGATGAGGATCTTCCTAAAAACAGACATCAACTTAGAATATTATAGTACAATCTTATTCATATAATAGAGATATTTTGGAATAGCTTGAGAAGAAAATTGCTATAATATGCTAAGGATCTCCTATGAATATTTGAACTACTTATGAAATTACAGCTAGATCTCGTTCATCAGCTAGAGATTTATTGGAATAGTTTATTGAAGGAGACTAGATATAATGAAATAAGGATCTTCTAAACAACAAGTAACCCACGGTATTACAATTAGGTCTTTTCTGTGATTTAGAGATTTATTGGAACAGTTTTGAGAAAAGACTATTTGTAACAATATGAGGATCTTCTATCTAATTGCAGAACAAAAAATGCTAATTAAATCAACATAATACAACCAAATCTCATTCGCATAATAGTGATATGTTGGAAAAGATTTTAAGAACAAGAATGGTTGTAGGATACTGAGGATATTTTAATCTAAATGACAAAGCTAAAGTGCTGGTAACTCAAGATGTCACAATTAAATCCATTCATTGAATAGAGATATGTCGGAAAAGTTTTGAGAAATGACTAATTATAACATCATGAGGATCTGTTAGTTAAACAAACAATGCAAGACATGATACTAAAAGATACGAACTCAGAAAACTGTCTAAGTGAAAAATATAACAACACATAATTAAAAGCTACTTATTTAGAAAGCATGTATAAGCCTCCGTAGATAGCAGGGGCCCTCTGCTATCAATTTGGAACGAAAATATTTAAATCCTCAAGTTTGTCTTCAACACAAAATCAAAGTTATGCTTCTTCTTATTATCAAAAATACTTCAAAACAGAGTATAACAGCCTTGGAAAAATAAAAGTTAACTTATGTTTTTCGGTCTCACTGAGCTAAATTTATAGGCAATAACATAACTGATATTGAATGAAAGTAGGCACAGGTGTATTCTAAAGTCAAAATCAAACTAAAACTCCTTTTTAGGACTCGAGATTTGCTGAAATAAAATCAAGAGTCCTTATCCTTATAGAAATCTGCTTCTCGGACTTTTGGTTTGACCACAAACATAAGCATCTCGAGTTTTTGATTCAGCCTTCGTGGATGATAAGGAACGATGTAGGAAAGATTTAGAATCTAACCATAAACTCCTTTTCTTCAGATGCCACCTGTAATATGTTCAAACACCAAAATGGCTACAGAATGACTGCATTCTGTAGCTAAAACTGCTCAGAAATCATTAAGACAACAAAACCACAAAAGTACAACAAGTTAGTCATTGCATGTATTCCTTAAGTGATTTTAATCATCTTATTGATATTTAGGTCTATAA